>JAJNNY010000046.1:0-308518 GCA_022453515.1 Astrocystis sublimbata | reverse complement strand
CTGGAGAAATTGGAAGAAGACAAGAAAAGAATTAGGATGAGTGCAAAGTCATCTTAAGGGCGCGCGCCCTCGCCAAGCCTCATGATTGGCCAAGGTTAGTAAACACATGTAGATGCTGCGTACACCTACGATGAAACAGTGAGATATAAATGACAATTGCTTGCCTTTTTGTTTGCCAGATCAATATCCTCAATCGAGATCATTGAAAATACCTGAAATCTTCCTTTGCTTCAACCCAATTGAATTAATACATTAGTTGCGCCGGATCTTCTCATCACACACGACCGTGCACCACCAACCCATCGCGAATAACTCATCATATTGGCGCTGCATCACGATCAAAATGGCCACAATATCCATACCCTCATCATTCGCCTCCTTCACCGAGCTGTGGTCTCCGCGGCTTGTAGCAGCCGTCAACGATCAACACATCAAGATCGCCAAGATCGACGGGAGCTTCCTCTTCCACGCGCATCCGGACTCGGACGAGCTTTTCTATCTTCTATCCGGAGAGCTCACTATTGAGATCGAGACTGAGAATGCGACACAAGGAGATGCGAAAGTCATCGAGGAGGTTGTCATGAAGGAGGGTGATGTCTACGTTATCCCCAAGGGCGTCAGACATCGCCCTGTAGCCAAGAACGCGCAGATCATGATGATTGAGCGCATCGGTACCGTCAATACGGGAGACTCGAAGGATACTGAGAGAAGGAAAGATCCGCTTGATGTGAGGACGGGTTGAAGGATTGTGGTTGGCTTGGATGCGGAGGGGGGGACGCAAACCAGGAACGCAAAATACCTAATGCTGAGAAGTCAGCCTTTCTACTGTTCCTCAAGGGGGCCTCTCGTCTTCGCACTCCTTCAATGGCAAGGCTACCATGGTATCAGCTAATCTCAATTGAGAGGTAGAGAGGCAAAGGACTGGACGATGTTTCTGGGACATTCATCAGGTGCTTCAGATATGAGTCGTCGAGGGTATCAGTGCGAATGTCAAGACATTGTTACAAATACTGCATCAGACCAAAACATCATTGATACACAAACTGCAAACGTCAAACAGTGGCATATCTAGCATGTGGGCTCGTTGAATAAATTTTCTAACAAGCGCCTCGACCGCAATCGTACGCTACAGTAATTGTAATTATCAACTTCCAGGGTTGAGTATGAAGCTTGGCTCTCTACCGGTTGCGATTCAGGACTCGTAACACAGCCATTAAACAAGGCAGCAACACACTAGTCGCGGTACTACTGCCTGAGCGAGCTGCGCCCGTTGATCGCTTTGTTAGGCATTATCGGCGTAGTGCAGACTTCCAAACAAGCCACAGCCATAATTACACCCAGATCTCAACAAGCGCCCTTTGACGACGAACAGTAGATCGTCGACAGTTATCCGAGCGATGAGCAATGGACTACCATTTGAGGGTTTCAGGTCTCAGCAAATATACATATACAATTTGACCAAGTTTCACCAACAATGAATTTTGATGAAAATGCGGATAATTGCAGGTGTTCATCCACTAGTCATTGCGCCTAGGAAGAGGCGTATCGCGGGGCGTTTTTGTTGACGTCTGCTTACCTCCTGCGGGGTTAGTGGATGCCAAGGCCGGACCAGAAAGCATCTGAGAACGCATGCAATATTTACAGTTGGTTGCACGAGAGTGTTTGACTCCTCGCAACTCGTCTCCCTTGCTACCTTTAACCTCGAATGTCATCTGAAATAAGCATGTTGGCACATGAAACACCACAAGCATTGAGCGTTCCTTGCTTATAGGAGACTCTGAAGACATGATTGGACATGACTGGATATGATTGCTAACAAAGCCTATCCCTTGAACATTGATATATCACCCGCCCGCCATTTGAAAATTGCCCCGGAAAGGCTATATAATGATCAAGCTGCCTCAAACAAATCGGCATCTTAACAAATTCAAATTGCAAGTCACTAAGCACATCGACGCGAGCGAGCAATCACAACTTCAACATGTCTCTCGCTGAAGAACTCAAGACCATCACCCGCAAGGTATATGGCAAGAAGCAGCGAATGGGCACGATGGGTGTTCTTACAAGGAAAAACGCAGCTGGCGAAGTGGAGGTTCTGATGCTCGAACGGCGATTGAAGACGCCAGAGAAACCGGAGTATGGCCCTCCAGGTAAGTTCCCTTCTCTTCATACCCTACAAGATCCGAAGGAATATGCTTTAACCTGCTTTGGCGAAATGAAGGCGGCTGGGCCTTCCCAGGAGGCGGCGTCGACGAGGACGAGATACCCGAGGAAGCGATTGTTCGCGAATACAAGGAAGAGGTCGGACTTGATGTCAGGGTCATCATCGTCGGTTATGATACCGTGTGGGCCCAGACGAACGACTTTCTGGAAAACGACTTTTGGCGCTGCTTCTTTTTTAGGGTTGAGCTTGTTACGGAGGGACAGGAGCCGCGGGTAAGTTTGCTTTTACCTTCACCTCCTTTTCCCATAATCACTCAAAACCATTTTGAATGGAGCTTGATGTTTCGTGATAAAGTTCTTGTCTAAATGGGTCTGATGTTGATAAATTGCTGACTGAAATTTCTTCGCAAGCTCATGGAGCCAGGCAAGCATCTCAGGATTGAATGGGTGCCCTATACTAAGGTTTGTACGAGGACCGTGGAAAACAAGCCCGACTGGAAGTCTTTCCAGTCTTTAGAGAACCTGTTCGAAACGCGTCTGGACCTTTGGAAACCTGAGTCCCTATTCAAGCGGCTGTAAGGGCGCAGTATCGATCCTTGCTCCTCTTTCGCCCCTCATTCTGGGAAGAATTCGACCTCTGACGTTGAGGGTTTGGGTTGCTAGGAGGTCGGATCTACTCGCTTATTAGGCACGTCATAGTGGATAGTATTGATTTGAAGGGAGGTGTTGAGGGGATAAAATGAATTTTGTACAAGACCTAGGGGTGCGATTTCGTCGCTGTGAGCATTTAATTATAGCCAAGCAACCTCGACTAGAGCTCAAATAGATGCCCATACTATAGATAAGAAAATTAAAAAAATTCCTCCGGGTCCTTCCTGACCAGTCTACCTGCCCTATTTACGTGAAATGGATGATGTGTGGGATGAAAAAGTTACTATCACCTTCAAAACCACCCCTTCGTGGGAGCTCGAAGAAAGGTGATGAGGGAAAGGTCCCTCGCGTGGAGCCTGGGGCGAAGCCGTCCCCTATCTAAAGGGGAGACAACAAAGCCGATAAGGATTCCATGAAACATTGAGTGTCATTTCGTTCATATGCAGCTCTTTTTCTAGCATGAACTAACCTCATGTCTAGGATCCTAGGCTGATTGATTTTTTAGTATGCTTGCGAGCCATCATATTGTCATTATACAAATAACGTGGGAATTGAGGGGTGTAAGGCTGCCCGTTTGGCATTTTTTTCAGCTTGTTATTGGTTTTCTGTGATAACTTCCCAATAAAGATTCACCATAAGTACTTGCATAGTGACGCAGCTAACAAAGGCAGTTGGGGACAAAGTTGTAAGTAAGGCCGTCAAAATAACTCCGCATAAGGAATCAATATATTTTCCAGTTTCAACCTATTTCGTTGCTCCATGTGGGATTGGTGCCGGGCGGTAAGGTTAGAACTGCTTCAATACTTCTGTCGCCGAACTGAAGCAACTCATGTAAGTACGACAAATTGAGATCTTGTCGGCATCAACTGGGCGGTGGCATTGAGAGTGTATGAAAATGATTCTTTAGCCGAGCAGCGCCCATGTCAAGCTTCCGAGCTCGACAACGCCAATCAGGAAAAGACCATGCAGCTGGCCCGCGTAGATTTTGGATCAGACGGAGACAGCCGAGATCTTCTGGGGCTCCATAATAGATGCATCTAGATGGCTTACTCATAACCCATGACGGCTTCTACGGACTTCATCCTGCTGGCGCGTAGGAACACATGATGTACGACGCACAGACAAATCAAAAGACCATATGGCTTCGGAGTGGGCTTGGAAATTCTCGGGGTATATGTCCCAGCAACGAGCTAGATCCTCTGGTATTTATTAATCAAGGTGAATTCGGGCGTCGTTGCAAGACAGCCGGGTCCACAAAAGGTTGAGGTACTGCCATAGAGGAGATGGCAGTTTGGGGGCACCCTGGAGTAAGTATGTAAGCATCAAGTTCAGGGCCGGGGGCAGGATGCAGGATGATAGCATAGAGAGGAAGATTGGCCAATGGGGGGTTCGACGTACGTGTGGCTTGTGCGGCCGGATCTCTGACGACAACCTCCGCGATCGATGCCGGGGCCAAAGTGTATGATTTGCCGGTTGGCTTTGTGGATGGTGGCTTCAACGTACCCTTGAAGAGCTCTCGTTTGGAATGTGGCGCCGTGTTGGTTGCACGAGAGGCTTCTTTGTCGACAGTAGCCATGGTGGGATATCGATTTCCGCTTTAATTATGGAGCCTGCGAATGAACCTCACTGGCGTCTCTCATAGAGGATATCGACATCCCCTAGCCCGCGACAATATATAATATCAAGGTTGCGTATAGGAGTATGTGTGTCCGGCTGACGTAACGTTGGCTATTTCTTGTAATATCTTGCGAACTGTTTACCCCATATCAACCCTCAAGAAGCATGTAAGCAGGCCAAAAAAGCAAATGGAGACTCATTCGTACCTACATGTGGTGTGAGCACTTGGTGTGATGATATATCCGATTTTGACCAGCTGCGCATCGTCATTGGCTCCGGCAGGCAGATAAGACTTACCGGCATGCAACCCCGTTGGCCAGTTTGCTGCTTGCTTACCCTGGTTTTTGATTACTTTAGCACATATACATAGTCCGCATTAAGTAGATGACCCATCGTTTAAGTACTCCACGACTCTGCGTCAACGCCAGATTCTGTATCAGCTGGGTATCGCGAGTTGTCCAAAATCCACCCAGTCAGATATCAGAATGCACCAATGACCAGTTTGTAAGAGAATCTCATGTATTGGGGGTAAAATCTTATCAAGAAGATAAAAAAATAAGATAAAAAAAAAGGTGTTGATCACGGCGAGTCAGTCGTGCGAATGTTATAGGTGAAAACAGTCAATTAATGGAGTGGGAAGGCGTTGTCGGAGTAGTGCAGCAGATCGCAGAGACTTGACGAGTTGGAGTTCCACCGGGAATGGCAGGCGGGCTGCATCTTACCACCCGAGCCATCCTCGCTGCACCAGGTTCGCCAGGTACCCCTCATTTGGAGGGCTTGGCAGCAGCGCGGCTTAACTGAATTCGGCTAGAGACAGTCGGGTCATGTGCAGGGTCGGAAACACAGTGCCATTCGGCCAATGGCTGCTGCTGACCACTGGTCGCACGCATAGCTCCGAAAGTACCCAGCAGACAGCAGCACCTGGCCGAGCTGCTATACAAAAGTACAGGCGGCGATTCAGTGCTGTACCTCCCCACATGAAGCAACCTACATGTACGAGCACTCCCTCGACTCCTACTGTATGTTGTGCCACCGAAAGCGGTCCAACGTCTGAACCTCGAACTCCCATTGCGCGGCTCACTTGTTCGCGTTGTCGCTCTCGATCGTACCTGTGGTTCTACAGACATGCAAATACATATACTGGATTTGCAGGCCTCAATTGGAACAGCATCGCAAGGTGACCTGGTGCATACGAGTACACCTTGACACGCTTGACTGCTTGGGTGGGAGATACTGTGTATATACCTACAGTGCCACCTGCCCACCCCAGATTCAGATCCCCAGGCAGGAAGGAAAGGAACCAGGCCTGGGCCGGCACACCAACACGTGCGACTGCCAACCAGAGAGTAGAAGAGTAGAGTAAGTGGAGGTGGATGCTCCTTCCCTCGCCTCCCTCGCTCTTGTGGCTGGTGTGCGATGGGGGCCTCGGGGGCATAGGTACGAGTACAGCAGTGAAAATACTATGTAGATACTTCTTATTCGACCTTAGTGTGGCCTAGCATCCTAGGTTATAACGCTGGGCGGCTTGCCGTTTTTAGTTCCTTTTCCCCAGTGGTAGAGGCATGAGAAGGCAAATTTTCAACACGTCTGATTTGATTGAGTCAAGCAGAGAGTCCAAGCAGGCGTCCGTGCCATCTGCGCCCTTGATCTCTCCCGCCTTTTTTATTAGTTCAAGACCCCTCCTTCACCCAATTCCTTCCGTGATCGGTGTGCCTGTTCTCCCAATCCACTGCGACACCGCGACACCGCGACACCGAGGCTTGCAACCGCCCATTTTCCAATTAAGCCGGCATAGGCGGAGAAAAAAAAAGCACAGAGCCCGCCGACACCAGTCAGCAGTCCAGCCCAGCAGCATTGGTCGGCGCTGCTGCTGCTGCTGCTGCGGACCCGACCCTGTCGTCGCGGCCACCCCCCCTTTGCACAATAGCTGGTTTATTCTGCCGCCGCTGAATGCATGGATGGCCACGTCGTCGTCGGCGGCAGCGCCACCTCGGCCCCGTCCATGAGCCCGACTAGTCCCATGAGCATCCATCGCGGCCATGACTCCATGAAGCGGAAGCGCAGCACTGTCGACAGCAGCCCCGGAAGCGTCATCGACGAGGACCAGTCCCTGCTTGAGACCGAGAAGAAGCGACAGCCTGGTGTGAAGCGTGCGTGCAACGAGTGTCGCCAGCAGAAAGTGAGTCAACAGCCAGCATCCCCAACGTCACTGTCGTCGATGTTCCGAACTGTTGTCGACCGACCCAATAGCAATTGGTTAAAGTTGGGCACAGCATCGTCGACCCTGATGCCCCCTTGCGGCAGACAGTATAGTATGATACCGGTCATACCTGATCGAGTCAGCGTCGGTGCGTCCCTGCTTCTCGCGCGCCTGTCCAGGCTCCACGTCACGCGCGGGAGGGCCACCACATCCGACCTGTCTTATCCTGCCCATATGTACCCATTGCACCATGCCAATTTCCCGAAACGTGCTAGGACTGACTGGTACAACTTCAATTGTCTTTAGTTGCGGTGCGATGTCGTACAGTCCCCGTTTCAGAGTTGCTCGCGCTGCAACCGCCTCAAGCTCGAGTGCAAGATCGAATCCAACTTCAAGCGCGTCGGCAAGCGCTCCAAACACGCCGAGATGGAGAAGGAGATCGAGCGACTACGCCGGAACATCTCCCAGGCCAAGACCCAGGGCTACGTCGTCGATGAGGAAGAGGACATCCAGTCACAGCTACAATCACCCATTGCCAACAGCAACTACTCCCACACCCGAAACCCTTCTATTATGGGCTCCGAGGAGGCCGTCACGTCGCTGCTGACCCTGAAGAGGGGCGCGTCCTATAGCATGCCCGCTACCCACTATGCCTACGAACTGGAACATGTGCGTTTGACCGAGCAGGACGTCCATGGCTTATTTCAAGAATTCTTTACCTACTACCACCCCTTTCTCCCCTTCCTCAGCGAAGGCCAAACGCCCGATCTGTACTACCAGCAACATGCCCTCCTCTTCTGGACCATCATAGCCATCGCCTCTCGCCGTTATGTCCCCAAACCTACCATCCTACACGAATTATCTAGCGGTCCACTCAACAGACTGTTATGGGGGACCGTGGGAGATGTACCCAGCAGCTATTTCGTCGTCAAGGCTTTATGTCTTTTATGTACATGGCCTCTCCCGACGAGCACGACGACCGCGGATCCCACCCACATCCTGTGCGGCGTCATGATGAAGGCTGCCACCGGCATAGGCATGCACCGTCCAAATCATACCCAGGATTTCTCGAGAGTATCGGTAGAGCTCAACAAGGACCAGCTGCATGACCGAGTCACAACCTGGGCTGTTTGCAACATTGTTGCGCAGTCCATCGGCACGGCCTATGGCCAACCAGCAACTACCCTGTATGACTGGACGCTGGCCATCCGTCCTGGCGAAGACGGCCCGTTCACGTTAGCCCCGGAGCTTGAGGCGAGACTGCGAATCGAAAGATTCGCCGATAAAGTCTCGAAGGAGATGTATAGTAATGCCAGTGATCCTAGAGGCGTCGCCGGTGATGAGCATAGAGCCATGCTCATGCGTGTGTATCGTCGGGACTTCCAGGAATTGCAAGCCTCCATCCTGTCACAACATCTCTCCCCCATTGTCGATGCCCATCTGCAAGCCGCAAATGTACATCTCCGCCTGGCTGGCTTCTTTGATTCCAGTACAACACCTGGCTACATGGATGATCTGATGGGTCTTTGGCGAGCTGTATCCGCCTACCTAGATCTGCTCTTTGTAGATGCCAATCAGTATATCCTGATATATGCAACTAATTACCTTCAGCAAATGCTTGTTGCTTGTGGCTTCGCCCTGTTGAAGCTGATGAGGTCGTTCTTTGCCCGGACGATAGATGCTGCCAGGGGCCGTCAACTGTTCCACCAGACCATCTTATCGATTCGCAAGACTAGCATTGTTGAAAATGATTTGCCATGGCGGTTGGCGGAACTCATGGTCCAGATGTGGAATGGTGCGCGCATCGATATCAACAACAACAAGGCGCAGTACGATGACGATACGGCGGTACCCATCGACGATAGCTTACAGCTAAAGGTCCGTTGCAGACATAGCATGAGCCTTGTCTATGACTCAATATGGCGCTGGAGAGAAGAGTATCAAGCGCAAGGGCGGGGACTAGACTGTACGTACTCTCTCTGTTGATTTCTCCCCAGCACATCTCCATCAGCGAGAATATGCTAATCTCCATTCATTAGCTCTTAAACAAGCTACTAACCCAGACTCCGCTAACGAGTCTTCAGCATCATCTACTCATATGGACAGCACCCTCCTTGCACAAAACAATGTCTCCAGCCTCGGACCTCTCACCAACAACGGTGGCTTAACCCCTACCCCGCAGCATGGCCTCAACGCTGGGGCGAACAGCATGATTGGTCTGGGGGGCTATGGCAGCGATACAAATTACGACTTTTTCGATCCGCAACACTGGGTTCTAGATGGGCTCCTCGATTTCAACTACACGTATAATCAACCTGTAGAGGGCATGTAGACCCCACCTCGACGAGAAGGATGGTTGCATCGAACAAAAACTTCAAAGGAGTGATCCGCTGATGGGGCAGGATGGCCCGGACAAGTTAATAATGCGCAGATGGAGGGATAGGAGATGACTGATGACAGACGACTTGAGACTGTTTGCTTCTTGACGCCACCTGGTGTGCGAACTGTCACCCATATTCCCGAGCTCGTCCACTATTGGGACAAATATCATGGTTTGGGTGACTTGTACTTTTCCCTGGTTTGATTAAAGGTGTATATATCCGTGTGTAGCATGCTTTGTTGCTTTTCAGTCTTTGGGTGTCTGGGTGCTGGCTGGCTTGATACACATTTCGCGCAGGTACTGTCGATATAATACTACTGACTTTTGTTTTGCAAACATTGGTACGTGCGATGGTGCTTGACGATTCGAATGTCCCCCTGTCATCATATACCAAACTTGGCGCCGAACTCAATTAAATACTGTTTTGATCGAAAACCATAACATACGGCTCGCGCACGCCGGACATTGAACGGGCAGCTCGTCTTACCAACACCGACGTGGGCATATAAACTGTTGTTGAGTTGATAAGCAGGGATTCTTGGACATTCCAGTGTCTCTATGTAAAAAGCGATGCCTACATTCAGTCATTTGACACTGAAAACATCGGCTGCGAGAGATCATGTAGCGAATACGCGCAATTTCAATTATTTACATTTTGTGACGTCGGCGCACTTCAAATGCCCCGAGACAGACAAGATCGCAGATCCACTACAAAGCCTGAATCCACTTATGTGTGTCGCTCGCTCTATTGCCTCAATCATGACCTACAATTTACAGAACTCACCACCTATTCATTCAACTGTCAGAGAGGGGGCGCAAAAAAAGAAAAAGATTAGCCCATGCGGCTGGAGACGGGACAGTAAATAAAGATGAACCCGCCAAGGAATGAATCCTTCAACGCCAACGAGCCGCCATGGCCACATTCACATTCGCATTTTCATCCGGTAATAGGTCCTGGAGGAGAAGGAGCACAGCGCGCGCCTAAGCGCCGGCGGACCAACACCAACACCCACGGAGACAATGGGCCCAATAGGTGCAATAAGTCCGACATGTCTGTCGCGCATGTTGTTTACAATGGCGACAGCGACGCGACTCGGCATCGCCATTCTAGTTCCAATCGAGAACATGGCATCATGCAGGAGGGTGACGCGACGGGGTCGCCGCGCTTTCTGGGAAGCGCGAGTGGGATCTATCTGATACGAAAGGTCTACGACGTCCTCGGCCGCAGCCACGTCGCTCGCCGCCATCGCGATGCTGCAGATGTCGTGCCGGGGGAGGAGGATCAGCTTGCCGGTTTTGCACGGTCGGAGGCCGCGCATGATGGTTCTCATCAAGTGCCGGGCGGGATGCCTGCTGCTTGCTTTTGGGGAGCTGATGAGATGACGATCGCTACGGGTAGTGGGAATAGAAATGGGAACGGAAACGGGAACGGGAAAGTGAGCTTTGACACCCTGCTTCGCTGGACAGAGGGATATTTCAAGTACTGGCATAAACTATTTCCCATATTGCACGGGCCATCGTTCCTCGCGCTGCTGGAACACGTCAGTATTCACGGTATCGAGGCGCTGCGTATCAGCAGTCCCGCTGATGCGATTATTGTGCGGTCTGTGCTTTCGATATGCCTGGCTGATTCTCGTCAAGTCGGCGGTCGTCATGATCCATTCCCGCGAGACCTCATATATCTCAACCAGGAGGACGTCGCGAAAAGCCTAGTCTTCGTCCTCAACAGCCCGGCATCGATCAAGAATACACAGGCGGCCCTGTGCGTTGAGCTTTTCTTGATATCGATGCTCATGTTCAACATGGCGTCTCGTGTCGGCGGAATTGTGGTGCGCATGGCCTTTAATCTAGGCTTGCATCGCTGCCCTGGCCGCTACCCGAACTTCAGTCCACAGGATGCGGCACTGAGGAAGAGGCTCTGGTGGTCGCTATATTGTCTGGATAGGATGATCTGCCAGACTTTGGGACTGCCCCTGGGCATCAGAGACGATGATATCGACGTGTGTCCTCCCTCGGAGGAGATGCATGGGACGAGAAGTAGTGGTGTTGTTGCACGGCAAGATAGAGGATTCCAACAACTGCAACTTCTGACTCTCTTATCGAAGCATGCGAAGCTACGGGGCATGATCCTCGAGTTGAGGAATAAGAACATTCGCTTTAGATACGATGATCCGGAGCGAGTCCTACAGGTGCAAGCTGAGCTGAAGAGATGGATGAATGAGGTTTACGATCTAAGCGACGCACACGCACACACTCCCTCCAGGCGAAGTCCATCTGTTGACGATGAGCAGGGTGAAGACACCAATACATCTAGTGATTATATCGAACCGTCTCACAAGACATTATTCATCATCCTACAGCACGAATTGATCATCTCACTACACAGGCCACTTCTTTCCTCGGATCTAAAGACAGCGTCTTCCCAGGCCGCGTTCCAGGAATGCATCAATGCATCGAAGGCGATCATCGATACCGCAGCCAGCAATTCCCGAAATAAGGGACAAGTAGAAAGAGGCTCCAACACCGCGGACGCACACCTTCTTTGGCCCTCGCTGACGTGGTCTGTCTGGATGAGTTGCTTCGTGCTCGCATATGCGGCTATAGAGGGGGTAATTACGGCTGTCTCTGCTAAGAGGCAGGTCATTTCATTATGTTCCTTCTCACGAGAGCCTTGAAGTCGAGTAAAGCTATCAAGCTAACTCATCATAGGTACGCGAATCGTGCATTGCGCGTTCTAAAGCTCTTGTCCCTGCGGAAGACTTCTTGGCCGGAAAAATGCACACTCGCTGTGGAACAGCTCATCGCATTCCTCAGCGCAAGAGATGGCGATGTTAGCCAAAGACCGACAGAACCTGCACGATCGGAAGGCCACACAGAAGCTTCGCAGGAATATGATGCCGAACGCCAGATGCAAAGTCACCCATTTCCAAATGGCTCAAACAAAACAGGGGGTATAGGTATAACGCAAGAAGTACCGACGTCCAATCTTCCAGGGCTGAATCCAACTTCAGGTTTCGACTTTGCCAACACGCAAATCCTAGAGGGGGCCAATGACTTCTTCGCCGACCCTCTCACTGCACTCGACTTCGCGAACTTTGCCCAGGACTCATCGACGCAGGATCTATTGGATTTTAACTTCGATTTAGATGGGTTCAGCTGAGTTGTTACACTAGGTGCAGAGGTAAGCTGTCCCGGTGGCAGGACAAGCAGATCTCCGAAAAATCTACACGTGCAATAGCAATAGTTCAATATTGGAGCTGTTTTGAAGTGGTGCTCGTTTTGTCGAGTTGTAGTCATCACGATCGCACAAGGACGTCTGCACTGCATTTCACGAAGATGAACACGCAATCAACTCGACCGCATCAGGTCTTCTCGCCAAGTCGAATTGCCACTTCGCCAGTTTTTGATGGTATTATCGCTGAAGTCGCGAACTCGGCGAAACCTTCGCCGGTAAAAGTCAATGCCGATACTCAAAGAACAGCACGCTGCGGGCAAATCCAAGTCCGCTCATAGGGATACTCCACCGACTCTCGGCCTGTCGCGCTCCCCTCCAATTCAGCACCAGAACAAAGTCAAGTACCGTCAAGTCCGTATCTAGCTCGGGCCCACGACCCCATTTATTGCAGCTCATAGCGGGACAAGATGCGGCAAGTGTAAGTCGATTTATAAGTATAAATGATTCCCATGCGACTCTGAGCGAGTCGAAATCGCACCGATTGAACAGATCGCTACGTGAACTTCAGTCGGATTCTACCCCTCGCGCTCATAAGCACAACTTTAGAACCTGCATTCAAAATTCAAAAATACAATATGTCACCCTCCGCAGTCGCCGGGACAAAGTCCTATAGCATCGCCTCGATACCAGCAGATGGAATTGGTCATGAGGTTATAGACGCGGCAATTGAGGTCCTCAACTGTCTAGCGAAGACATTGGGCACCTTCAACGTTGAGTTTACTTACTTTGACTGGAGCTCGGCGACATACAAGAAGACCGGGAAATACATACCCGAAGGCGGTCTTGATCAGCTGAAGAAGCACGATGCGATACTTTTCGGGGCCGTTGGTGCACCAGGTACATCCCAATGCCCCCTCTTCTCATTAATAAAAGCATGGGGAAAAAACCACGAAACCAAATTCTGACGCATCGCAGACGTCCCTGACCATATTTCTCTCTGGGGTCTCAGGCTGGCTATCTGCCAGCCTTTCCAACAATACGCAAACGTCAGACCTACCAAAGTCTTCAAGGGCACGAAATCGCCTCTTCGCAATTGCAACACAGGAGACCTCGACTGGGTCATCGTCCGCGAGAACAGCGAGGGCGAGTACGCCGGACAAGGCGGACGGTCGCACGTAGGGAAGCCATGGGAAGTCGCCACGGAGCTCGCCATCTTCACGCGCCACGGCATCGAGCGCCTGATGCGCTTCGCCTTTGAAACAGCACGAAGCCGCCCACGCAGACTTCTCACCGTCGTGACGAAAAGTAACGCGCAGCGCAACGGAATGGTGCTATGGGACGAGGTCGCCGCCGAGGTCGCGAAGGACTTCCCCGACGTGACGCAGGACAAGATGCTCGTCGACGCCATGACGTGTCGCATGGTGCTGCAGCCTGAGACGCTCGATACCATCGTCGCCTCGAACTTGCACGCCGACATCCTCTCTGATCTTGCCGCTGCGCTGGCGGGCAGTATTGGGATTGCGCCGACGTCGAACCTCGATCCGACGCGGGAGAATCCGAGTATGTTTGAGCCGATCCATGGGTCGGCTTTCGATATCACGGGGAAGGGTGTTGCGAATCCTGTTGCGACGTTCTGGACGAGCGCGGAGATGTTGGCGTGGCTGGGCGAGAAGGAGGCGGGTGTGAAGTTGCTGGAGTCTGTTGAAAGGGTTTGTGAGAGGGGGGTTGTGACGGCTGATCTGGGGGGCTCGGCGAAGACGGTGGGTGTTACGAGGGCTGTTGTTGAGGATATTATGGCGTCTTATGGGAAGACGACTAAGTAGGGCTAGGTACTAGCTATCTGGAATTGAAGCTACATACAGCAAAGCTCCTATATTCTTTTATGATGAGCTTTCAGAATCATATCTGCAGCTCTCTCGGCAAGCGCATATACCGTGGACTGTAGATTTCCAGGTGGAAGCAGTGGCACCACACTAGCATCAACGACTCTGAGGTTACTGACGCCGTAAACTTTTAGCTGGAGATCCACGACGCCTCCAATTTCTTCAGGCAGCATTGCACAAGTGCTGGCGGGATGCCACATTGAGGTAGTCTGACATTCCATGTATCGCTTCGCAGAGTCCAAATCAGTCATGTGTGCCAGTGGCGAGATTGGCTGCAGCGGCTGCTTGAGCACACTGCTGAGAGGTGCAGACTTTGCGATGGTCTCTATATAGGAGATATGTCGGGCGAAAACCTCAACGTCAAGGGGATGAGAGAGATATCTTGGGTCAATGTCAGGTGCATCGGCGCAATCCGCGGATGCGATGTGCACAGTCCCGCGAGAAAGGGGCTGGGCGAGCACGGCAGCAATGGTAAAATAATTGCCAGGCTGCGGCGTCGTCGGCATGCCAGTAGGGTCCGGCGTGCCCGCGTTCTGTCCAATAGCTGTGAGATACGCGCCAGACGCCTGTGTGGATTGAAGGAGCATGTTCTCGGCTATCTCATAATACTTCTGCGCCCTGACCTCGTCTGGGGTTGTTACATATAAGGGACGATTGGTTCTTACCAGGTCAACGAACTTGTGAGGCATAGGCCACGCGGGAGAATGCATGATGGGAAGATAGGCAAACGTTTGGATACCAGCTAATGTCAGAAGGCCTTCGCAGTTTTGTGAAAATCTGGACACGGCATCGGCAAATGTTCGAGGCTCCTGGTCTGCAAGATTATCGAGAGTTTCCAGTTCGTCTATAGCTGCGTATGAAATGTCGCATACGAGATGATCCTGTAGGTTTTCTCCGACGCCGGGCAGACTTTTGACAACCTCGATTCCGTGCCGGCCGAGGATCTCTGGGTTGCCGATCCCAGATAGCTCGAGTATTTTGGGAGACTGTAAGGCCCCAGCAGAGACGATGACCTCCTTGAGTACATTGACTCTCTTGATGATCCCTTCGTGATAATACTGAATACCGATAGCCTGGGGTTGAACTTCGCCAGCTTCAAACATGATCTTATCAACACGCGCACCGACGACGATCTTTAATTGGTGTTTTGAGGGAGCTGATTGTAGGTATGCCTTTGCAGCATGGTTCCGCTCCTTGGTCTTGGGATCAATGCTTGCGAGGTTGCTGAAAGCTCCAACCGAAGCGTGGATCCAAGGATCTACTCTTGCTTGGTAGCCCAATTCTTTGAACGTCTCAGCCCAGAGTCTGCGAATGGGATGGGCTGGGTTGCCAGGGTATGACAGCTTTACAGGACCGCACGATGCCTCACTATACGCTCCCCAGTGTTCAATGCCAATTGAACTCTTGAGTTTTTCAGACAGTGCAGGCGGCCAAAAAGCTTTTCGATAATAGGCGCCCATGGTATCCCAGTCCCAGCCGACATTTCCAAGTTGGACCCAACCGTCGAGAACCGCTTGTGTTGGCGGGGCATAAACATGAGCATTCATACACGAAGAACCACCAAGGGTCTTGCCCTGATTCAAGCTGATGGCTCTTCCATTGAGTGTTGACTGTACGTATGTTAGTGTTTCATCTTCGGCCACGATTAACGAGCACGTACTTGGGGCACGGTTCGGAATCCCCAATCGATCTCTGTGCCGAAAAGTGCGGAATAGGATGCCGGGATCTTGACTCGGGGGTCATCGGTATGGTCCTCTCCAGCCTCCAGTATGAGGATGCTTAGACTGCGTACTTCTGCAAGTCGGGCAGCCAGAGCGATTCCAGCAGTGCCCCCTCCGACTACGATGAAATCAAAAGACTCGTCGCTCATGATGAGCATTAATAATTATTACACAGAATGGATTATCAAACGAAGAGTATCGTAGTTTATGTAAAAGGGCAGACGCTATGTTTTAGCAAATCTGAAACCCAATTCCCGCTTCAAGCAAGGTTCTGCCGAGCAGACTTGATGCTTGTTTCCGTCACCAGTGAATTAATTCACTGGCTTATGAAGTGAGCGACATCGGGTAGCACCAATGCGACAAACTACTTACCAATTACTACCCTGGGGGCAGGCTGAGAAAGCCACTTTTCCCCATAGAGGTGCCTATTCTAACCTTGGGAGGAACTCAGTTTAGGGTGGCGATGTAATACGATAGAGTACGATTTGAATACCACCTCAAAAGCAGGCTGGCGCTACATATTTCCTCATTCAGGTATGTCTTGTACACAGCTCTTAGTGCATTGCCTCGCTCAAAAGGGCCAATGCAGTACAGTTCTGACGATCTCACATGTGCCAACCGTATTAGAAGTGAGTGCAATACCTAGCAAAGTGATGCTACAATAACTGTAAAATTGTAACAATTAAGAAGCGCTCCCGAGACTCCAACATCTTATACATCACCTCAGCTCAAATCCTCTATGGTTGCACAGCATCTCAGCTTGAATCCTACATGGTTGATCTTGATCTCATGCCATAAGCCACTGATTCAGGACTTCGCCTCGGCTGTGCTCATCCGGACTTTGGGGTCGTGCTACTTCCTTATAAATACTACTAGCAGGAACTATGTATTTACTTGACTGTATGTCGATGTCTGACCGTTGGTATTCGTCCTCCACTCTCACCCTCTCCGCGCATCAGTACTCCACAATATGGGTGTCACCATCGAGGGTGTGAAGGTCGCTGTCACAGGGTTGATAAGTACTCCTCTTGCCATTTTAGCACTTGGGCTGCGCCTCTGGTCACGAAGAATACAGAAAAACCCCCTTGCTTTCAATGACTATATGGCCATAATAGCGCTTATACTCGCTGCCGCCATCGTTTCATTATGTCTCGCAGGTAGGTTTGCATCATAATTAAGCACAACTGCCAATCGTGCTCAGAAGCTAAATCTCATCATTAGACGCCTTCATTGGCGCTGTAGGCGCTCATGCCGCAGTACTCGAGGCATCGCATCCTGAGATACTGACTCTTTATTCTCTCGTGAGAAAGTATTGTAACCTGGTAACAGAATGAGACTAATTAGAATGCGTTCCTAGTTTTTCGTCCCTGGAGAGGTACTCTGGGCAGCGGCCAATACGAGCGTGAAGCTATCTACACTCTCCCTCTATACCATCCTCTTCCCCAGCAAGAAGTTCTCTCGCATCTGTTATGGCATGATGGGAATATCAGCTGCTTATTTCTTAAGCGTCTTCCTGGAAACGTTCTTCTTATGCAAGCCAATCCAATATAATTGGGACAAGAGCATACCGGACGGCCAATGCTCTAACCAGAACCTGGCTTATCTCCTAGCTGGTGTAACGAACCTCGTGATCGATGCTATCATTGTCGCTCTTCCGATGCCAAAGTTATATGGATTACAAATTCCCCTTGCCCGGCGACTCGCAATTGGTGCTATGTTTGCACTTGGAGCGGTGTAAGTGGAATTTGTTCGCTTCCGAGTACTCCGTGGTGGCTGACCTCTCTAGAATTTGCGTCCTTTCGCTCCTGAGGATCCTGTCAATTCTGTCTTGGAACCTTGAGGATCCAACATATACGGGTACTGGCATCTCGGTTTATTCAATACTGGAACCCACACTTGGCGTAGTCAATGCCTGCCTCCCAACGATAAGACCAGCCTTACGCAAACTATTCAGACATGATATTTTCAGTCGCAAAAAGAGCTCCAACAGTTCCGACAATGTGCACAAACACCATGTCTATCCACATCAGTTTGAGCAGCTCACAGACGATGGTTCTCTGAGCCATATTGTCGTTGCCCCGAGCGCTGATCAACAGGCTCAGTGCAATGGAAACAAGATTGCCATCATGCGCGAGTGGAAAGTGAGCTTAACAACGAAGGAGCATATACCGGTCGCCTTAGAACAACCCGCAGCATGATCGAATCGCAAGGAGCGGGGATACGCTGATCAATCAATGAAATTATGAGACATTCTTCGACGTGAATGGATTGGTTTAACAGTTTTCATCTCATTGAAGCTTTGGATGTCCCTCTAGAACTATGAGAAAGAGGATTGAGGAATAATGCTGGGACCCGGTGTTCGTTTAATGCGGCTGTCTATTGAATCCATGTGCTGATACCCTCGAAACGCCTTGAAGGGCCCCCATCGACTGTCAGCAAGGCAAACTTTTGCCTTGATCGGTTTGAGGCGAATCTCGGTCTTTCCCTGAGGCAGCCCAGGTTATCAATGATTGGAAATTGAAGGCCTTGATTTAAGCACGGGCTACTGGCATAGGATGATGAGGCAACGATACTACGAGTACGGATGCTGATACATGAAGATCATGTTTAGGATTGAGATTCGGGGGCCTGTAATAATACGCATGTGCAACGACGTACTACGTTCTCCAAACCCGCCCCCCTCTCCTTTTGGGGGCTATGGCGACAAGTAGGGAGGCGAATCCACAACAACTCATGGGAGAAACTGCCTCTGCGCCCAAGCGGCCTCCTTGATGGGCTGTCGTTGAGTCGCAATTAGTTACTACGACTCAATTGTTCCCGCCCATTGCAGGTCATGTCTCAAACATGAGTCCTCAGGGCCAATATAGGTATCTTACATTCGCAATGTACGCTTGAGCCTCAGCCTGGCACAATCAAGTCGTTCCTTGAGGTTACGTTCTGCTCCTAGAGCTACTTCACCCTGGAAATTTAATGAGTGTTGGAGGGTTTGCAGTTGCACCGAGCATGTAATTCGACGACAATTTTCTATACGCAATGCCTTTCTGCCCTATCATTTGTGCCGAGTTCCACTGCTGTTGTGTGGGGGGGGGGGGGGGGGGGGGGGGTCGAGCTGGTTTCAATGATGATAAGAGCAAGTGAGTGATTACCACTTGGATCCTCAATGATTAGAAGAAGAGGAAGTCTAATTTCCATCCTTGGGGGTTTCATATCAATTGATCTCGATCAGCAGCGAATAAATTCGTATCCATTGACTCCCGACCTGCGAAAGTCTCACGATGAGCATCAAATGTTCAAAGCACGGACGACTGCTAGAACCGAGCTAGCTAGTTACCTTTCTCTGAGGTGTTGTCGGCGATGTG
Source organism: Astrocystis sublimbata (assembly GCA_022453515.1). NCBI lineage: Eukaryota > Fungi > Ascomycota > Sordariomycetes > Xylariales > Xylariaceae > Astrocystis > Astrocystis sublimbata. The sequence continues at coordinate 289,369 of JAJNNY010000046.1, read as the reverse complement.
CATCCTGTGTGAAGTACAAAAGAAGATATGGACAACGATACAGAGGAAGGAAATATCGACGAAATTGGAGCAACAATGATGTTAACGATATCCATAGAGGTGACATTAACTCCAACATCGATCCCACAGCAGCATCCCCCGTTAACGACCCTCTTTACTCCTGATCCAAAATGTACGAGCTTCTTCATGAATCCAGGTGATGTTGGTCCTGAGAAAATTACCTATGCCAAAGCTTTTACACGCTCTACATGTGCGACAGCCATAGATTCGGAGGAATCCCCGACAAGCGTTCTATCATGTTACCCTCGATCAAGCGCAGAATTTCCTGTTCTTACCTACTCTCCTGGCTATATATGCCCCGTGGGGATGACTACTGTCACCAGTGTCCTGGTCCATAGTGGTGCTTGGTGTTGTCCAGAGTAAGATAATGTCTAATGTCCACTGTTGCAAAATACTAATGCTTGAATGACTAATAGTAGAATGACCTGGGCACATAGCTTGTGCTGGCTAACTACATCAAACACACCACTAATATCCCTCGACGAACTTTGCGAGGAACACATATTGACGGCTGGCAAAACTAATGGTAGGATCGAACTATCAGCTCAGCCTATACTCTTGACTGGGCTGAGCCTCCCCTTGACAACATTTTTCTCCGTGGGGATGGGTTCACCATCGTTCGCAGCCAGTATGTCCACCAAAATAACTGATACCGAAGCTATTTCAAAAACCAAAGATTCGTCTCCCTTATCCCCGACACTTGTAGCAGAACCTCCCAAACCTACAGGCCTATTGCGCAACTATCATAGGCTATCAAGGACAGCCACTATTGGAATCATCATAGGAGTCATTTTCGCGTTCGTTCTAGGCTCCATATTCGCTTTTTTCTACATTCGAAGGCTTAGTGGCGCAAGAAGAGCGGAAAAGGCAAATCATGAACCAACGGTCACGAAAAGAGCCGCGGATTACATCGACAAGCCGGAGCTGGAGGGAAGCAGAGCCTATCATTCAACGACCAAACCAGAGCTCGACGCCGCAGCAGTCAGGGCTGAACTTGAGGGCGACATACTGGGGCCCCACGGAGATGGAATCCATCAGCTGAAACCAGAACTCGAGGGCACGAACGGCACTGAGAAAAATAGGGGTGCTTATGTTTGGAAGAAGTCAGAGCTGGAAGCCAAATCAAGATCACGGGCCTCGATGATGCAGCACAACCTCGCTGAGTTGGAAGCTGTAACTCCGAACGAGCTATCGAGAAACGAGTCCATGAAGATACCGAACGTCGAGGAGACTGAATAGGCTCTGCGCTAGAGTCATTGGTAGTATGACATTGTCATGTCTGGCGTCCTCGGAACTGCACACGTGCAGTCTTTAGGACTAAACCACTGTGGCTCTTCTACGTTGGGAGATGGTATAGAAAATACGAGGTGGTATGAACTGGTATGCTTTCGAGCCTTTCAAACTCTTGAGCGGGGATTTCCGATATATGAAATCTCACATGGCCGGAAGCCGAGCATCTAGGGACATCGAGATGGCAAGGGACAAGATGAGCCAAGTGGCTCTGAGATATTATAATACCCATGTACTATAGTCTGCACCTTTCGACTATTGCGAAAGACTGCTAGGTACTTCTTCTATCATGGTTTTCAGTTAACCGGCGAAAATCTCCTTTATCCCTCGAGATCTGGCATCGGGCTTTCTTTGCGAAGTATGCAAGATTGCTGAACCCTTGTAAAAATCCTCATCCGCCAAATAGAGGATGTAGAAGCGCAGGTCTAACAAGCCCGGCTTACGGTTTCGGGGTACTCCGGCGTTGGAGCTCTCAAAATAGCTCAAAGTGATTGATCTCAGCCCAATGAGCCTACCCGAAAAGCGCGAATGCATTTGCAGCTACCACATATGATGGTACCCAATGTGCTCACGACACGATCGGCATCAAGAGGGGCCACGGCCCCCAAGTACTTGGGAGCTTCGAAAATCAGGGTCTAGACAGCAACATTCAGTTTCATCCACCTTCGCCAAGTGCTCTTGGAGGTCGAGAAGTCAATGACCCGCAATTCACCCGAGAAAATTGTACGCGGGGGCGCAAGCGAGACCTGCCCCATACCACCGATCTGTCTGAACCATCTGTCGCGATGCCGGAATAATAGAAAGAGGCGAGAGAGCATGTGCTCATACCTCACTCCGCCACGTTCGGGTAGCAACGGCCATCAATCCTCAACTTTCAACGACACGGGAGCCGCCGAGCGCTGGGGCGGGAACGACGTGCTCGCATCAGACCAGAGGGCCACTTGAGCTTTAGACATCGCGGTGAAATGCGGAATCTTGTGTCGTGTTCGACTTCACTGGCCGTTGAAGATTTCGGGAATTGTGATCGGTTTAGCCCTTTGAGCATTTGCGCCGAGACGCGACTTAGGCTTGCGCCCTCTACTGGAGCTGTTGATGCTGCAAGAAGGAGTTAACGTTGGCTTCCTATGCGCGCTTTTCGCCGATGATCATGATGATGGCGATGTCCAGTTCGAAAATAAATAGACAGAAAACCCACTGTCATGCCTATTTAGATGCAGCTTGATTCCAGATGCTACAGCTGTCCTTGGCGTCGCGTTCGCGTTTGTAAAATCCCCACCTGAGAAGAAACATTATCAACACACTCACCTGTTCGTTGAGGAGATGCGACTGGGTCGCGGGCCCGCATCTTGTTATAAACGCAACATTGGAGACTGCCGCAGATGATTTCGACGCTCCACGTGGGGCGCTGAGCTAGAAATATAGATTTGGGTAGGATTCTAGAACTACCTGCACTCTAGCAGAAAGCACATGTTCGCCAGCAAGCGTGTTAAGGCTAGAACCTGAAGCCATCGGTATCGTCACATGCGTCGCCGCTTCCGTGGGGGTCAACGTGTTCGACTCTCCAGACTGTGTGCGACGCCTGGTCACTGATTGAGACTCTGGCATGCTATAGTCATGGCTGGGGGCGGGCTTGGCGTGACTCTCCACTGGTGTTCTCGACTGCACATCGTCAAGTTGACAAGCTGGGGATAATGGACCCCTGGTTCGTCGATTCTGGTCGAGTTCTCGATACCAAACTTTCGCCTCTGTTCTGTTTCCTAGCGGTCGATTGGCCCACATCTCCATAGTGTCGCTTTTGCTCAAGTGCGGGGAGAGCTCGATGGTAGGATCCGAAAGCCCGGTATAAGCGCGGCGCTCCACGATGCCCTCGTGGAGCTCGCTAAGCGCATAGAAAAGCGCCAGTTCTGTCTCTCGCAGGCGAGACTCTATGGCATTCAAAAAACCGGCTGGCAGCCCTCTAAAACCCAGGTAAGTAAGTAATCAATCTAATCGTAGGATAGACTATACGCCGGATGCTACATACCTTTTACTTTGTTCGGGGTACTGGCAATGCTGTTGGGCACTCACACACTGCATGCACGAAGGTCTGTACAGTAATGCCGCATAGTCAGCTATTTCTCGTGTTGTCAGGCATATCGCTGCACCTACATCGTACGATCGCACTGCCGAGCACAGCACTGTTAGCTTCCTTTGCGATGGAGTTGTAAAAAGGCGAGGGTGTCACAAGCCTACCCGCTGTTTTCTTCCGCGACACGAGATACAAGCGAGCGAAGCCATTGTTCTCTATAGGTGAATGCAAGAACAGCCGTCTTCGGTTGCAACATGAATGCTGGTGGGCCTCTCTGTTATTTCTGTCTGCCACCGCTTAAGATGAGGGTCGGCCGAGAAGTGTGCTTGACGGAGATAAGATGTTCTCCTTTATTAAGGGCAACGGGAACTCGAAGGTCCGACAACGATACACCTCCGCTCTGATTATGATTGATAAGGACTATCGGGGTGTATATAGAAGAATATACATAAGAAAACGTCTCAATTCGCGCTAGAGTATGCACACGCAGGGCACGGGTGCGATGAAGTTCAGTTGATAAGTTGATGATAAGTCTGCATACATGGTTAGCTCAGCTCGGATGGTGTCAATAGTGCCAAGATGTTTCTTTTGACTACCGAACCCAGTCCCGAGACCGAGCCGGCTAGGACGAGCTGGGTTAGCTGGCCAAAGCTTGTTTGCTTCCCACATCGTGGAACCAACGTCACCGAATTATTCTTTGGGAAACAAACGGTAAGCATGAGCCCCTGCACAAGCGGCTTCCCCGGTGCCTGTCGTGCCTGTATCAATCTATAGGTATAAGAGTATCTCGTGACTATAGCGAGACCCAGTGAATATGTATATAGTGAGACATACATTTCACTTTCCAAGTTCAGCACCCTGTATCATCAACACAATCTCCATTCCGATTGACCGACTTCTTTCTCCATTTCTGACAACAAAGTGAGCCGTATGCCGAGGAGATGATCATGTTTCCTGAAGCGATCTAGGCTCTCGGCCCCTAATTTTCGAAGCGGCTTAGTGCGCTCTGAACTCTGAATGTCAAATGCACCAGAGCTGAGAAGACCCTGGCGCCGATGGACGCCCACTTAACCTGTTCCTCTTCATCTGCAAGCCCTCATTCTTCAATAGGCTCCGCGGCTCTCAGTTTGTGATACCGTAGTACTGCATAACAATCTCCAACGAGCTCAGTCGTTTGCACGAGCGCGATATTACAGTAGTATCAATTCGAAAGACGATCTGCGTATGCGCGCCAAACATGCACGTCCAAAGTGGCTTTGTACATGCTGGTCAAGGCGGCGTCCTCCCTCAACCTCAACACTGAACCCACACAATTTGTCACAAGATAACCGTATACAATGTTTCCGGGGACAGGGCCCCTATTGTATCTGCTTCTGAATAGTTCTCAGGCATCGAAGCGAACTGCTTTTAGTCATGGAGGTGAATGTTTACGTCCCTGGTAGGCCCTCGTGATACACATACCCTGAAAGTAACGTATCTTCCCTACCCCGGCCGCGGACGTAATGTGAACCTGTTTTCGGACAAGATCCTCTTCGTCCCAGCGGCGCGTATTGTGCACTCGTCGTGGGGGCTGGTCCACATGATATCGGTCTAGAGACAACGACTACCGAACTAATCCCTAGTTGCTCACTCTCGAGACTCTCGGAGCTCTCGCTTCTAGCATTATCAGCCTATGCGTATTGCGTACAGCAGAGCTACAGTACGTAAGTGGAAAGTCACCACACTGGAGACTCCACCAGCTTGTATCGTCATGATTGTTGGTTGACAGAGATAGAACTCCGCATATACATACTGTAATAGTGTGCAAATCCCAGGTTGGGGCCCCGCCCTCGCCGCCCTCGCCGCCCTTCCCCAGGGCACCCGGTACAGTATCTGAGGAAAGTCGAGACCTCTGGGTGGGGTTTTTGGTGATGGAGGGGCCTTGGGGTTAATTATTATAAGAAGATGTCGTAGCCCATGGAAGAAATAGACTTCTGCCCACATCCCCTACTGTTAACTCACCTCCCTGTACGGCACCAACCATGTCTTCACACTCTTCATTCATGGGCCTTAGAGGCGGTGCCCTCAGGGCCGCGATGATCGCCCTCATCGTGGGACCGGCCTTCACCGTTTTTGGATACAACCAGTCCGGTCTTGGGCCTCTCGCGTCGCTGAGGTCTTTCGTTTCCGTCTTTCCACAGCTCAACACACTCGACGTTGAAGGTGCTGAACTGGACACGAATTCGATCCGTAAGGGAGCTGTCATTGCTTCTTATCAGATAGGAGGACTTCTGGGTGCTCTTTCTTGCCTCAATGTTGGAGACAGGTTGGGAAGGCGCAAGACCATATTTATGGCTGCCATACTCACCATCATCGGCGAGGTCCTCCAGACTGCCTCATACGATCTCATCCAATTCGTCATCGGACGTGTTATCTTGGGTTTCGGTGTCGGTCAATTCAGTGTTGCCATACCAGTCTGGCTAGCCGAATGCTCCTCGGCTTCCCATAGAGGGCGAGATGTCATCACGACGGGACTCTTCATGTGTCTTGGATACGCACTGAGCAACTGGATCGACTTTGCCTTCTACTTCATCAAGAACTCCAGTCTACAGTGGCGACTACCGCTGGCCGTGTCCAACGTACCGTCTCTAGTTGTTACTGGAGCTATCTTCTTCCTACCAGAGTCCCCGCGTTGGCTGGCTAGTGTTGGACAGTACGAGCAGGCTACTACGAATCTGGCAGCACTGAGGAACCTTTCTGAAACTGACCATGCCCTCCGGACTGAGATGGCACAGATAGAATCTGCCATTGAAAGTTCAGCTGACCAGAAGAAAGCTTCTCTCATGGAGATGTTCTCGAAAGATGACCAAGAGAAGCTCCTGTACCGATTCGGCCTCTGCTTCGCGCTCCAGTTCTTCCAGCAAGCTTGTGGCGGTGGTCTGATCTCCATCTACGCCTCCACCATCTTTGAGGAAAACCTCGGGCTTGGGACGATTAACTCTAAAGTTCTGGCCGCTGCCGCTCTGACCTGGAAGTTCCTCTGCTGCTTCCTCGCTTTCTGGGCTATTGACCGCTTAGGAAGACGGACTGTTTTCATGATCAGCGGTACTGGCATGTCACTGTGCATGGTCTCCCTCGCCGTCAGCTCCAGCTTTGGATCCGAGAACTACAGTTCCTCGATAGTATCGGCGCTGTTCCTCTTCCTCTTCAACATCTTCTACCCGCTTGGTTTCCTCGGAGGCAACTTCCTCTACTGCACAGAGGTTGCCCCCGTCCGTCTCCGTGTCGCCATGAACTCGATCTCAACAGCAAACCACTGGCTGTGGAACTTTGTCATCGCGCTTGTCACGCCCATCGCACTTAACACCATCGGATACCGCTACTACATCATCTACGCTGTCACCTCAGCTCTGATTCCAATCGGCGTTTACTTCTTGTACCCCGAGACAATGAACAGGTATGTCCCGATGCTTACCAATGACACACATTCGATTTCTTTTTACTGACAGCCCCACCAGGAATTTGGAGCTTCTGAATAGCGTGTTCAGGGATGCATCATCGCCCAGGGAGATCGTAGCCATGGCTCGACGTCTGCCCCAAGGCGAGTTGGCAGATGACGACAGTCAATCCGACAGTGCGAAGGTGAAATTTGACGAAAAGGAGATGGCGTAAGGTTTTATTGTGGAAAAAATTAAAGCCATCATATCAACCTACTCGGTTCGCGTTGGATCGTCGGATTACGGACTAATCGGGATTAAGCCGGGAACGCCCACCTGCGGCGTGGATTGGCTCAGATTGCATGAGAGCGCGAGAGCCGTCGCGGAATTTAGCGAGCAGGCCTGTAGCAAGGGCTCGCACCGCAAATCGCTAGACTCGGCAAACTGCTTTGCGGAGATGTTGCAGTAGATTCGAGGCAAATTACCTGATCAGCAGCAGCGACCCCGAGTCGCCGGACGTTGAACTACAGTCCAAATCTCCATGCACGGGGGTAAATGCGACTCGTCAGAGTGTTCCGCTGCGTATTTACATAGATTTTGTACATACTTGAGGTAGATCAGACAGTTGCAACGCGTTAATCTTGACTAGCTATCGAGCAAGTTTGAACAGGTTATACATTTTCCCGGGTTTTCCAACAGTGCGAAACTAGGTACCATCATAGAGATACGGCGCTTCAGACTGTTTGGGTGCTATGTACGGTCAGTCGCACTCATGCGGTACGGCTGTGTTTACACTTCCTACAGAAGAAGTTGATCGTCTTTATCATGGGGTCTCACAGCACAGGATTTGAGGTTACATCTTGCTGCTCTCATCCGCCCTTACTGACAACACATAATAACATCAATCACTTTCCCAATTCTGTTCCCCATCCCAACCTCCACGCAACTGCCTATCTGCCTGTCCCACTCTAAACCTGCACGCAAATACAGATTCGGACCGACCGGTAGCGCTAGCTCAAGCTGGGACCCATGTGGGTGAACCCCTATGCTGCTTTAAGAGCGTGGATCAAGTCAGTCAATACCAAAGCGCAAAGCACAAAACACTCATCACTAAATTCACACTCTGCAGTAACATGGAAATATCTTTACCCGCAAGCTCTTTCACCAAGCACATTTTACATAGGACCTGAATTGAGGCTGAGTACTTAGTGTTATGATCGATCGCAGCAGCAGGTGTGGTGAGAGCTAAGCGCTCGTGGTGGTAGCTGAGCTTACTGGGATGCCCTGACTAGCACAGGGGTCGTGATGTCACCTCCAGCTCTGCTCTCCAGGCCAAGAAACATCAACCCCAGAGCCAAGCGAGAAAGCAAGATCATTCTCCCCAGAGCCAAGAGCGTCATCCCCCAGGCCAAGAGCGCAAATCTAGATGCTTAATTGACGAACAAGCCTCGCCAAGTGACGCGTTCTTCGTATGCTTTGCGGAGAAGAACGATCTTCATTCATACTCCTAATCGAGCCCTTGGCAGACTTTTAGCATCGACCACGAGTCCAGGCGACTAAGTCAATTCAATTCAACACGTGGTCGGCACCAGGTTACGGGCAGCATTGGCAAAATATGTCTATGCGGCATGATCAATTGATCAATCTGAATGTGCATTTGCCTTTTGCTAAACCCAGGGACTCACTATCGGGTTCACGTGCAATCAACTCATGGATCTCACAATTCGAAGCCCGTAGGGGCGGGTAACTATTACAAGGTTGCACTTATATATGAGATCGAGTTTCGCACACCACCAACCATTGACAGTATTGTCATTGTGGGTATAGATTTGGTTTAATCTGAAGCTCGATAAATCACAAGTCGAGTGCTACTGGGTAGACGCGGTCGTGGACAAGGGCTCAGACGTATGGACACATGAGACCTCCAACAAAAGCAACATGGGTCAGCTTGAAATACTAATGATAAGCTTACAGCCTTACACAGGACAAGCATCAAAACTTCATGCTTTATGAAATCTAATCGACAAGAGCTGATATCGTGCAACATTAATGACTCGAAAGTTGAGATGAGCATACGCGACGCGACACCGTTGGCGGTTCAATACTCAGACGTGAGGGCATTCGCGGTCAGATTCTACAGTTCTCGAAGACACGTTCAGCCGACTCGGCTAAGGTTTGCTTCGTCATGACTCCTATAGACAGTCACATGTTTTACTTGTAAATCAATGTATTATTCAGATATGGGATTTGCCTACTTCTACTCGAGTACCATAAGTTGTTAGAGATATTTCCGATTTGATGATAGTATTTTCACTTGGCAGTGTCGTACAACGCAGGGGGAAAAACATACCCATAACGACCTGTCCTAGTATAATATCGTCAATGATATCAGGAGCACTCTTGACACAAGCAACCCAACACCAAGGGCAAAATCCCAATGCTTGAATTACAAACACGCACGTAGGAAACCAAACTTGAGGGACCAACTGCACTGTATGAGATAACACGGCATCACTGCTCGACCTTCTCGGGGTTATACGGAGATGTTACATTGGCGCTGGTTTTGATAGACCTCTACGAGACTGGGCGTTATTGGACTTACTGCCGGTGTTCGGAACCTAAAAGATGGTGTTTGACAACTATGGCCTCTGCTCAGCATATTGCCTGATGTAAACCGAAATATTACATGAATGCATCGTCATCGCTTTGAATATTATGTAACGATATTATCATTCTGATACTAGAAATAGAGACAATGGCCAGAAAGAATAGAATTGAGAAGGTGGTAAGCAGAGTCACGATGGCCCTTTTCTAGTAGCAGTCCATTTAAAGCGACTCTGTTGCCAAGGGGGATGTATATATTGTTTGATAGCAATATCATATAACATAGACGCAACTTCAAGGTCCTTCATATATAAGTCGACTCTCGAGGCACGCGGCCACTATCCGCGACTGGATCGAAGACTGTCACTATGATACATGTTCGATACACCGCCGCAACCCTGGCATGGAAGGCTAAGACCGTATGTGCACTTCTTGCATGTTTTGCAGTGCCACTCACGCCAGTCAGCACACTCACGGCACACTGGACAATGCGACGTGGAATTGTCGTCTACCCAGGCACCCCCCAGGCCAAGTTGCTCAAGCTCCGACCTAGGGATGCGGTCCTGTTCTCGCGATCGCGGGAATCCGAAGCCGCCGCCTCCACCTGGGAAGCCACCAGTAGTCGGGCTGCCACCAGCATACACGGCTGACAAGCCGCTCAAGAAGCCACCGAAGTCGTTCCCACTATTCCCGCCACCTCCAAAGCAAAAAGAGAAGAAATATGAGCAGCTGCCTCCGTCATCGAGAAGTCCAATACGCAGAAGCTCGCGCTGTAGCTCGGCCTTTTGATCAGCTGAAGGCGGCGGATGATCGCTTGTGCGGTCTGATGGTATCGCTTCAAATTTGTCCCATTTTCCTTTCCAAATTTCTATGCGTGTGCTGAACTCGGGCATTTCCGATCCTAACGCTCTTCTCAGGCACAGGAACAGATCGTCGCGCGTGAGCCGTTGAAAAACCGGCTCCGTTACAATTGCATTAGGATTGTACTTCGGTGCTTCGTAATAGCTGAAATCAATTGGGCTGTCGGACTCGTAGGGACTGTAATGCTCGTTGTCGTCGAAATCAACGGGGTGCGCGTCAGGTGTTCCGTGCGTATCCAGACGCTGTCGTTTGTTGCTGTGTCTGTCCATTGTGTTTTGGCTCTGTTTAGTTCAGGAACAGCTTGCGAAAATCGGAAGGCAATTGAGGACGGCTGATGGAAACTGCAAGGAAGAAGTTTCGGAGGACGGGCTGTGCAATTTTTACATACACCGCGATTTCGTTGCCGGATCAACACGCTAATGATCTTGGCCAAGACCTATGACACGTGTTCTCGACTTTGAGTAGGTACTCAGTGAGTACTCGTGTAGATTTCACAGCGATCAGACAAGCTGAGCTGATAATACCCCCGGCTCACCTGAGGGTTCGTGTGGGTCTACCATGTAGCTCTAGCTCTGTGATTGCTTCTATTTTGCAATTTATATAGAAGTGTTCTTGACATTGTGACCAAAATACAAATGCCCTCAAAAGAATGATCAGTGGGAGAGTTTGGGTTGGGGCCTTTTGGTCCTGGAACGTGTTTGTGTGATGTACGCATTGTCACAATTCACATCAACCTCGGGTGAGCTGGGACATCGATTGACAATCGATTGACAATTGATTGGAGATTAATTACCTAAGTAGGTAGTTGAAAGGTAATGAAACCTAAAAGTTACTTATTAAAGTTGATAACTGAAAGGAGAGTAAGGTCCTAGTTAATAAGTAATAAATAAAAGGAATATAGATATATATCTTATAATATTTAAAAGTTAAAGAATCCATCCTAAAAGTTAAGCTTTTAATAGATTTCTTAGTTTAACTAAGAAATTAAACATTAAATAGAGAGAAAGCGTATAAGTGTAACAGGTTCTTAGTTAATGCTATAAACTATTAAGTTAAACCCTAACTATAATTAAAACTAGCTTAATTCTCTTATATTATTATATAGTTTAACACTAATTAGCTATTAACACTATAACGGTTAGCTAGCATTGAAGGTTGTATAAACAATTTTATCCAATCTCGCTATAGTATTATGAATATTAAAACACACTTATATAGTAATAACCTCGCTTTAAAGGCTTGTCACAAAGCTGCCATATCATTTCTTACTCCAGCAGTCATTAGCTTAAGGTGAATTCAAGGCGGACATTATGACGAGAGTGATCGAATGTCATCGCAGTACTGTTCAACTTCAAAGGGTTCGTTATAGTTAAGCATCAACCTTGAACTTTTATCAGATAGCATTAATCAGCTCAACTCTCAGTAAAATCCGTAGTTACCTGATCATTCGCCTTAAAGCATAGCTCCCCATACCTATGCCAATTCATAGAGGCTGTGTTGATGGCTACTAATTATTGCATACTTTATCAATCAAGATGGTGATAGTTATTAGCAGGCCACTGGCGATGAATAGCACGCCATGTAATTAGTTGCTTGTGTACAACTTACTCCTCAGCACTAGTCACCTTCCGTCACATCTTGCTTCTACCCCTTCCTCTCGTTACTGCACTCTTGAAGACACAATCTGTTCTACAGTAGGTATATTATTAGATAGTTGGTGATACATCATGGTGACGGTAAGAACATGACACTGTCATTGTATTCGGGTTATGGATTGTGATGGTTGCAGTATATAGAATGGCTGGGTATGCTGTGGCGATATACTCAAGGCATGGTAATCAGTACATATTGATTGCCGAGCTATGTCTCACATTTACCTCACTAGGACAAGTGTAGAAACTAAATTGAATAAATTGTACATAGTAACACTGTCATTGTTGTCGACAGCAATGTATACGAATTAACATGTTACAAGTATTGGTGTGTCCGGTGCCAAGGTAGTATGAGCCTCATAGTGACCCCGGGGCCTCATTGCAAAAACCACTTGGGTGTTAGAATTGTGTACATAAAGACTTGGCGACCTTTCAGATGTTGACAGAGCCCAGGAATCACTGGAATTAATACCTTACCCTTACTGTTCTATTCAACTCCGTAAGTACTACTAGATCCTTTCACTCTAAGGCAAAACTATCTAGCAACTAGTTTTATTCGCTGCTATCTTTTATAAAACAATTCCTTTATATATTAACCTTAAGCTAGCAGATGTTACTATCTTATGCAATAAAAATAACAAGTACTCGATATTAATAAGAATGGGAAATTTTGAAAAAAAAAGAAAAATTAGTGACAAGAGTGGGACTTGAACCCACGCGGATTGCTCCATGAGGAAATTGTGCTAAGGTGACCTTAACCTCACGCCATAACCAACTCGGCCATCTTGCCCTTCACTTTCACCACAGGATCGCATGTGGTTAGTATCCTCAAGCGATATTATACATACAAAAAAACTGGTGTCAAGCCTTGATATCCTTATTTCTTCCCAAGACAACCCAGGGCAAATAAATAGTGTGTTAGTCGTGACATGATCCAGAATCAGATGTATTTGATCTAAATGTAGCTATACTATGGGTTGCTTACCAGGGCACTGCTAACAAAATCTTCGCCCTCGAGGCCGAAGACACCGGCTGCAGTGCATCGCCAGACGCATAGAACCCTAGCCACTACATTTCCATTGACACCCTATATAAAACTGCTGTCTTGAATATGGACGACATTTACAATTGTCAATTAATTTCGCTTGACATCGTCCCTTGGAGGCTTGCATGAAGGCTTCAAAGGAGCAAACCAATCGGACTGGAGCAGGTTTGGGTAAAGAGACGAACGTCATTTAACCTTAGGTAGGAAGTCTAAGATAAGATGCACTGTTGACATGAATCCATGAACCAAGGGCCGTTGATCCAGGGACTATAATGAGCCGACACTGTCCTCGATGCACACCTTACGTAGCGTAGCCTCTTGATACTATTTTGAACATGCCCCGTACGCGGATTTAGATAACAGTACCTCGAGAGTCTTCGACCAATAACTCATATTCACTGTCAATGATCATCTATAGCAAACTACTGGTCTCTTGGATAGTGCGTGAACAAATCCTCGGAGACCATGTTGTACTCATGTAACGTCGATAGATGATGACCGGCAAGCGAGGTGATTCCCATCTACCTTCACTAAGCGACGATGTAGAGGTACTTACTAGAGAGACCGATGATAGTGTGAAAGCCCTGCTGCACGGCTAGACCCTTGCGATGACGAGCGAATGGCCACCGTTCGTCATTTCAGAGAGTTGCCAAGGTCACGCAGTAGGAGGGTGCATGAAGTGCTTAGCAATAATGCAGATAACTGCACATTGAGCTCATTTCGTGCTTCAATGCAGTCGATAGTCGCTTCTGAGGATAACTACTAGGATCGTCGAGGTTCGATGCCGCGTTGCATGCCGGAGCCCCTGAAGCTCTTGGCCGGTGGCGAGAAGGTGAAAAAAGCTACATTGCCAATAGATAGAGGTGAAAAGGGTTGCACACGACAAAGTTGTTAGACTGATTTGCACGCGAATCCAATGACGCGAAGGAGCAAGGGCGGCTGAAGCGATGAGCATGAGCATGAGCATGAGCACGAGTATATCGAGTAATCAACCATCCATGCTACAGTTGCAGTTGCAATTGTGCCGGAAACACTTTGCCGCAGCCTTGCAGCGAACGAGGGCGTGCTGGAAAAGCTGCAAGTTTGTAAGCAAGCTATCAGCCATCTCCCCCCACCCCAGCAACTTTTCCCTGGAGCAGGTTTCGCCCTGGAAAAGTGAGGGGGGGGGAAGAAGGGAGCGTTGCTGTTGTGCCATGCTGCTGTGGTACCGGTACACTCACTACCTTGGCCCTATCATGCTCGGTCCTTTTCGTTCCCTGTGCGAGGCGAGTGTCCTCATCTCGGCATCCGCTCCCGTGCGACTCGTGGCGCTCCTTTCCTTGCTGGGGACATGTGAATGGGTGGATGGGCTGCGCTATTTCCGCTGCAGAGTCGTATTCCGGCCTCTAGGGGGGAGAGGGAGATGCTGAGGATCCTGCGGTGTTTCCCCATGCTTCTTGTCTCCCTCCCGTGCTAAGATACTATACACTTTCGTGCCGATCTCGAGTCCTTCCTCGCGCGGCCCTCATCTTACCGATGTCGGGATCCACGGTTTCCGTCTACGACTTTTGCACGAAGGCGATTTTCTCGGGCACAAAGATTCTGCTTGACTACGTTAAGTTTGTGTTATGTGTTTAATGATGCTCTATTCGGGTACAAATAATACCCACTACGGGATTAGGGGCTGAACTATTGCGCAAGTTCTATTCCGCTGTTGTCAAACACGGCCCCTTTTCGTGAGGGGTTTCGTGAAGCAGGCAGGCAGGCAGGCAGGCAGGAGGCGACCATCATAAGCTAATACCTACCTACTCAACTCACATCTACCCCAAACACAAGGCCGCACGGCTGTTCTAGACCTGCAAGTCCGTAGGACTTTTTCAATCAAAGTCTGCGTCTAGTGTCGAATGAGCGTGTGGCCAGGCCCCACGGCGATCGACGTTGTGGCGTTGCTATGTCGTATTGAAAGGATGGAACGGGTGAAAGCTTCGAGACAGGCGATATGGGAAGCCACCAGTGAGAGGGGGAGGATAGGGGGGGCTGGGGACGGACCGGGCGCTTGTGTAAGTTATCTCGGATGGCCAAGGGGAGTAGCTTGATGACAAGGGACCAATAAGCAAGCATGATGGCGAGGTGTTGACGTTGACATTGAGGAGAAGGAGAGGCGTCTGAGATTCGCGGGGGATAGAGGGTGGAGTGCAAAGGATGACACATGGAATCGTTCTTGCTAAGGGGATTGTCGAGGAGAAGTAATGTCTCACTTACGGCATCGAAAGTGTCAAATTGTGATTACGGAGCGATGGCTTAGTGGCCGTTGCGTCGCAGTAAGGGCAGTGTGTGAACGTAGTTCGAAGTATAGGTACTGCGTGTGCCATGATAATCTCGTCACAATCCTTCCCACCTATCGAACGGCACATGTCATAACCCCCGGGGCCTTTCTGGAGAAGAGTCTACGGATAGATATGGCACAGCAGTATGCACTATGCTTATACAGCAGGGTGATGATGACACGACTTCATGGCGTGCGTCCGTAACTAGCCCTGGTGAGCTGTATTTGTTTGAGTTCCTGGGGGCCTGGTGTGTGACTTGAACATCCCAGTGCGAGAAGCTAAAAAAAAAATCCATATAGCGGTACCGCAAACTCACACGTTCGTACTCCCTGACGCCTCCGTGGATTTGCTAACTCCAGGGGCTCCACGTGCGGCAACTTTATCTTTCCGGTAGCGCCAGGGACTTGCGGCCCCAATATCAGCCTACTCTTCGCCGCATAGAAAGAAAGAAACTGAGAAGAGCCGATTACACTGCTACAGAAGGATCTCGGTACGCACTACAGGCGTGGATAAAATTCCCAATACGACCCTGTGCCACGTGTTTGTTGGCTTTGGATAATTTTAGAGGGCGTTAAGCGTTAATAATGGGCACGGGCACAGCAATGCATGTTGGTAGAATATGCTGTTGGAAGCGGCCAGCAGCAACCGGCATGTTAGCGGTTATGGTGAACACAAATATTATGACGGCGGACCCTGCACAGCGGGTTGACGGCACTCTGAAGTTTATTTTTAGTCTAGAAAGCACGGGAGTATTACCAAGCACTGCGTTACTGAATGATCTTGCACTTTGATCTCATGCGATATCCATGGCTTCTTTTTTTGGACCGTGTATGATTTGATATGGATGCTGTGATGGAGGAGATAAGGTGTTGATTATTAATGATAATACCGTGTCCAATGTGTGACAAGACACATGGAACATGATAGAGTCGATTACGGTTCAATTAGGCAGGACTTTATCCCACGAAGTCCTAGACGGCAGTTGATTTCCCTTTCTATCACGATAGTTACATCCGCAATTGACTCAGTATTTAATTATAGATTGACTAAAAGACTAGCTTGGGTCTGAACCAGATGGACCGTAACCCCTAGGTACGCTCGAATATACACGATCACAGGCACCAAGTTAAATCACGGTTTGAAATTGATAGTAGCCTACGTTCACGGCAGTCAAGAGAGAATTTCAGAGAAATATCAAGGCAACGAAGATGAAGTTGACTCAACAAGTGCAACATAGCCTCAATGACCGCTAGCAGTGTACGTATGTTCGGATATACAGGACTTAAGAGGAATCATCATGTATAACTGCCTTGTATAGTTGCCAAGTGATGCCTGGGTCGCGGGAACGTGGCTGCTATCTCACTCCGGGTACCGGGTGATCATGAAGATGACTCCGAGTTTCTCGGGGGGTAGATCGTTGCTTGGTAAGGTTTGCTACAGGAGCAATGCCCACGTACAGCCTCTTGTTAGGCACCAAATTAGATGATGATGTTGATACAACACGCCAAGTGACTTGTGTATTTGGGTTAATTATCAAGGAGGGTCAGCTGTCGAAATACAACGTGGTACTGTCTATCTATGCATCTTAAGCCCATCATTGGTGGCCTTATAGTTAGTAAATATAGCAAAATGGGCAAAAAATAAGCTGGCACGGCAGCCAAGACCGCGAGTTGTCAGTGACTGAGCCCTAAATGATGACTACGTCTGTTTTTGATGCCTGGTTATGGCTAATAGAGTAACATTTCCAAGAGGGTAGGGTCGTAGACACGTTGTGCATGATCTTGTTAGGAATCTATCCATGGTAAACCACCGTGCATCATCAGCCCTACCGTTTCCAATGCTACATGCCGTCCCGTACACCGCGGTATGACAGTCATATTTTGTAATCATCATTGCCGCGAATGGGGAAATCTGATGTTGACATAAGCTAGAAAGTAAGTACCTAGGTTGTCTCGTGCCATGCATTTGCTGCATCACGATCGATCGGGACGGTCATGGGTCCACAGCTTGAAGATTGTGGCCCCCAAAACTCTGCTACCTCCTCCAACTCGCGCCTGCAGCACAGTGAGTGCAATCTCAAATCACCGGACCACCGCCAACTCCAAGACAAGTTGTTGCGGAGTGGGGGGATAATAACAGTCGTAATAGTTGTGCCTTCATTCGAGGCGGCAAGTTAAGCATCGTTGGAGAACATGCTACGATGTAAGGTGCGCAACCAGACCCCTACCGGCATGAGCCCGTTAAACTCCTGCACTGTGGGCTGTATTAGGTAGTCAAATTTCATGCGGACTATTTGAGAGGCACGCCAGTCGGCATCAGATTCAGGCGACAGGCAAACACATTGCACTGGGGCAAGAACCGACTGCTTGGGAGCATGACAAAGTACGTGGCCCGGGGCAATTGGGTAGTGTGTGTGTCTCTCAGGGCATTCCCTGCATTCGTGATGAGCGGTCAGAGGAGACATCTGCTTGCGTCGCCGACGTCGTTTCGGTTGCAAATCAAATAGCGGGTTGGAAAGTGGCATTGCAGATATTGGAGGGAGGGGGAAGAGGGTCTGCTGTGAAAAAGTAGCAGACGGCTGCTTTGGGTCAGCCCTAAGGCATCGTAAGGCACGGGTTGCGTTGTTGGCGAGATGTGATTCGGCACCAGTGGGATGGGAAGGCTTCTAATACGTCGTCGCTGGTGGACATTGAGGGTCCTCGAGGCCTGTGTGTCGCGTAAGAATGTGCGCGATCTCAATATGGCCAGACAAGCACAGATCATTTCATCGGAGTTGCGGTGCGCTCCGTGGCCCGTGGTTCCTCCTCCAATGTCTGACGGCATGCAGGTGGATGGATATACTTACATAGTATGAGGGTCGAGAGGGCATTTGGTCATTGTGGAGATACCAAGCCCGCGGAGCAGATGGCGTAACAAACCGAACAAGCGCGTATTGCATTAAGGGGAATTAATCAATCAAGTTGCCTTGGCCGTGGTTCGCGGCTCATCGCTCTGGCTTTGGTGCCAAGTAAGGGGGTAGGTACTTAGGTAGTATAGCATGATCGCCAAACTCTGTGCTGTGTGCAATTAACTGGTCATAGCGGTTGCTTCTCTCCTATCTTTGGGCGAAGGGAGGCCGTCGTCGTCACAAGGCAGTCTGTCAGTCAGTCTGCTCAACCTCTTAGCATCGTAAAAGGAAGATGCACCGCCAATCGCGATGACCTCGCAACACTACTCTCGTACTGCACCCGCTGGAATCACAAATACGTTGTCCAGTATTCGGCGCAGCCGGTCCCAACACCATGGTAAGTGCGACTCAGGTGATGCAAAAGGCCCAAGTGTAAAATACATGCAACGGTCGTGTCATGGCCGAAGGCAGCCCGGCGGGTGTGTGATGCTTCTTCGTGCCGTCTAGTTGTCTCGGGTCGCGCAAGACGGCCGGCTGGGGCCAGCAATGCTGGCCTGTGTTTCGTCGCCATGGTGTGAATACGGACAAGGCCGGCCCTGTGGCTGCAGGTCGGTCGCATAGTCCCCCAGCCCATACTACAATTTCACAGTGGGCTATCGCGATTATTGGCTAAGCGCGATGATAATTGCTAGGGTCGCCACAATAGCGTGCGGCGATGCAAGGCTTTCTCTGCTGTCTTCTCCCCATATCGGCTCAAATGCTTTGAGATTAACCAAGAATTAGATTGAGAGGAATGGACGAGAATCGTGTGATATCAAGTCCAGATGCTTCACAGTGCAGCAGAAGTGAGTCTCGGAAGTATCATGTAGTACAGTACTTGACACTTGTAATAGGTATTTTGATGCATCATAGCGTTTGGTGTAGTGATCGTGGCTGATGCCAGGCATTAGAGCCAAGGCTGTTTGCCCCATTTCTGCCCCTAGTCGAGAAACAGTATAGCAGGTCATGAACCCCTACAACGTTCTACTATTGCGATATTGACGTCAAATGAAGACGTTGAAAATCATTATATGGCCTCAATTTCGGCAATTGTCTAAGAAATTGGGTTCTGATGAACTGGATTTGGGGCGGTTCAGCTAAATGATGTTCCTCGATGGGCAGGAATGGTACAGACTTGAACTTCATTGTTGAGAGTCTTTACTGAAAGGGCGCAGTCACAATGTCTATAACTAATATCCGAGGGACATCAATTCGATTCAACACTAATCGCAGCTGAAGTACGCGAGTACTAGAGTCTATGAAATGGTATTTCAAGGACAACTACCTAGATATGGTTAAGTCTAGTTCTAGTGGTCAAATTTTGCACTCATGTACAACATCAAAAGCTAAAAAGGTAGTATAACAAGCTTGGCGGTGATCTTTTACGGACGTAGGCAGGAAACAGGTTTACTACCATAGCTCGTACCCCTGAATATCACCAAGATCATAGACGAGTATTGATAGCCACTGTCACTAATGTCCCGGCTTGTCGATTAGTCTTCCTGGGACATGATAAGTCCGCTCGACTATGTGTGGCAAATTTGCTAATTATAAACTGCATTCGAATTTCAAATAACGGAAGAACGGGACGTCCTTTTGTTGACCTGTTCCTAATGTCCATGCAACATTCACGAGGTTCGTTTATTAATTCAACTAATATGAAGCGCTTAGAGCTGCAGAGCCCCTGTGCTATCCAACATGATCTACCCAGGTGCTGCACCGCGGGATTATTCAGACTCGAGATCCACAATTTAGGAGTGAAATAATGAAAACATTGGTTTGCAAATTCGAGGCTTTGTATTACTCATAAGGTTGGATTGGATAGTCTTGCTCTGTGATTAGTACTAACATAAATGTGTAGATCGTACATTAAACTTTATTGACACTTCTTGTAGCACATCATGCCACGTCCCGTCAAGGATTCTCATAACAAGTAATCAATATCGGGAGTACAGCTCCATGGTTGTGAGATGGTTCTTCAAAACTATTTCGTGATCGATGTCCAAGGGTATAATTAGTGCTTAGGGTTCGGGTCCAAAATAGGATTCGGTTGCCGCCCCAACACACGTGCAGGGCAACGTTTTGTGATTCTCAAGACTGTGGAGAGAGCTGTCCATACAATCATTGG
Source organism: Astrocystis sublimbata (assembly GCA_022453515.1). NCBI lineage: Eukaryota > Fungi > Ascomycota > Sordariomycetes > Xylariales > Xylariaceae > Astrocystis > Astrocystis sublimbata. The sequence goes on along the minus strand of JAJNNY010000046.1, from coordinate 269,013 downwards.
CCGGGCGTCTTGGATCACTTCCCACGAAACGGCCTGTAAGCCCTCGGTTACATCCGCATGGGCAGGATAGGGGCAAGAATGTAACCAGAAGAGGAAGCAGGAGCCTCGGATCCCCTGGCTGATATGCTGCAGATGGATTTACTGGGCGCTTGCATGCATGTTTGGAAAGCCTTGGCTTTGTAGGGCTGATAAGAGTGGTGTGGCTACCCGAAGTAGATCTGATGTATATTTTCACGGTGTGCCGGTAGAGTCACACCTCCTCCCGGAACAGTTGAGTACAAAGTCGGTTCTATACCTGAAGGAGGTGTGATCCTGCTGAAGCTGCCGTGACGAACTGAGACTTCCAGTGGGAGGACAAGGGGGCATCGGTGCCCCGTAGATGGGCTTGCTGGGGACTCGGTGGACATGTGTACATGTACGAGTACGGATCACAGAGTCATAGGTATTAGCTGTTAGCTGCAATGTCAAAGGATCGAGTATCGTGATGCGTCTGTTTGACTCATGGAACGGCTGTCGAATTAACAGGACGGCCAATTAAACCACGGCAGTGCCAACAGACGCGCGGATGTTAGTCGCCACCACTATACTAACGCTATATTAGTTTGATTCATCATATGAATGCGCAGAAAAGCCTTCGAGGAAGTAGAATCGGCCACTAACCAGGAGCCCATGGTCCAAGGGCTTCGGTAATTATACACAAAGATCGAACATGGGGTCAATCGCCTCGTCAGTTCAACAGTATCCTGATACGGAGTAATATGATGTATACAAGCAGAGCCAACATGAAAAACAAAATCAAGGAGCCAAAGTATCTAGCTCTGGGCTCTTGTGGACTGAAGCTAATTTGCCTCGAGGATTCTTGAGCGGGCCGATGCGACGTGCTCCGGACCTTGACCATTCACATGGATATACGGGTAGTATTAGCGATCAACGCTAACAGCGAGAGAACGATCCAGAGAGGGACTTTGCGTTGACCCGTCTGTCTGCCTTACTTGAGCCAAGGATGCGAAGCACGGTTGTCAATAGAGGACAATGCAGTTTGTACCGGTGCCTGGCCTGGGGAGACGTCAGCACTCAATCAGGTTTTCGTTGTCATCGGTCGGCAGTGGGCTTGTCACAAAGATGTACCATAGCAACCGAGCCACCGGACCATCATGGGAATCTCCATCTATTTTGCACTATTGCCCAAGAGCTCAAAGGTCGGGCTAGCCCCCATAGGGGAGCCGTTACGTGCTTCTCGGACAGTTTGCGGCATTAGGTGCAATTACGCACAAAGAACCGAGTATCACCATCTGGGTATAGCTATAGGTTCGGAAGTAGTATAGGTTGCAAGTATGGATGGGGGGCCTCGGTGCCAAGCAGTAGGCAAGTAGGTTGATGCCCATGCCCACCTTGCTAGACCAGCAGCGAGTTCCAGCGATCCGCGTGGGGTTTATTGCTTGCCGATGCCTCGGCCGTGACAGTGCAGCAGAAACAGCAAGAGGAAGTTGTATCTTAGGTAGCTGCCTCGCGCAGTGCCAGTCGAGCCAGTCCACTGCCTGCTTTGCCTTGGGTACCTAGAGGACCTTAGTGGTTTAGGTAGGTACGAGTAGTGTGAATGGGAAATGGGGCAGCGACCTTAGGGCATAATGACAAATATCTTACCGGTATGCCATTGGTTACCAACCTGTCGGTACCCAATGAGCGCTTGCTCCCGTAGCCGCTAAGAGGCGCCCTTGTCGCACACCCCAGGAAAGACCCAGGACAAGACGAAAGGCCCTTGCTGGCTCCCTGTTTGCGAACACTGTGTGGGTCCGGGATCCGTCGTACTGGCCGCATCCAGGCAGGTATCGACCTGTTCGCCTGTAGCTACCGAGCCTTCCCACCTGCGCTTCCCTACCTACCTAGGTACACTGGGCACTAGGCTCAAGCTAATAGAATCATTCGCATTATGCATCGCAAATTTATTTACATCGATCCCTGGCCAATGTTGTGCAGTGTACGATTGATAGATGCAAGGGAGTTTCTGCGGCACCTCATTACGGATAGATCGTCTGGGGGATATGTACGTACTTCTCTCTCTCGTCATTGCCCTACACAGTAGATCCGTGACGTGATGGGGTTCAGGACGTCAGGGTGTCCGGGTTGGTTGGGTCAACCGTTGCTATCCGGCCTCGCAGGATTCGCTTCAACACCACACACAGACAATTTACCAAGTCATGTCGCTTTCTCCAAGCTACCTACCCTGTGGCACACTGTCATCTGATTTCGCGTTTGCCTACCTCCTTGCTTGCTTACTTTGTCTTGCACCGCGCTCACCGTCACGGCAGATTGGCACGACGACATGCTCTCGCAGAGCATGTCGGCGCATCCGTTATGTCTATGTGTGGTCTGTCTTCTGGTTTCCTATCTCGTCCATACGTTCCCTACATAGCCCCATCCGTCTAGCAGGCTACCCAGGTTGCCAGGTCTTGATTAAGCGGGCGAGCCATGTTTCCGCGGCAGCCGCCCACCGCCCACCGCAAATGCAAATGCAAATATCTCATTTGCATGCCCGATCCAGTCTGTCGGGACGGAGGCTGCAACCTGACTGGCGCAACACTGAAGCAACCAGGAGGCGGGCGCTCACGACTCCCCCCGGCACGTCTCGCACATCACGCACATCACACACACACACTCATCGTACTCTAGTTGCCGGGTGCGATGCAACCCGTCTGTGTCTATCGCTCCGCTCTTTCGTCTCTCGTCATCGACTCTCTCACAGCCACGCACCGGTCTTTCACTCATCCAGAAGGGCGGGTTGATCTCGTAAGTAAGGGGACAATGCCAATGCCGACGGACGCTTTTTTTTAACTCCGCATCTCTTTTTTGACATAATCGCACTAATCGGTCGTGGTGCTTGTACTGCCTGCCTGTACTGCCTCCCAGGCCCGTCCCATTCCCGCCCCGCAACCAAGCTCTTCCGGCTTGACAAGTGTCTCTGATAAGATACGAGTAGATGATGATGCCTTGTCCGCGCACGGAAAATTGAAATTGAAACGGTAGAATGGGTCATTTGGTACTGAGACTACTGGTCCCACCAGTTCGTCGCCATTGGTCGTTCCACCTGCTCTATCCAGTTCCGGAACCGGTTTCCTCCCTCGGCTCCGGGGCGCGGGCCAAAAACGAAAGCCATCTGTTTCCGTTACGAGTACAGGCTACAGCCCCCAGCTGGAGGCGTGAGCTGGTTTCTGGTGAGTCGTGACCATAAGAGTTTCCCGCAACAGACTACTTATGTATTTTGTGGGCAAGTTGATTTGCTCCGGTACGTGATGGCCTATGATACGCCCATCGCGACGGTACGTACCCCTGCTCCCAGAATGCCCGCTTCGCCCGCTTTTCGGCTCTTTATCCACCACCCACTCATACCACTCGAGCCACTCGCTGTGCTGCCCTGAACCCCAATGATTTGTTTCGCGTGCTTTACTCGCCTTGGAAGATGTATTCAGAGACCTGCGAAACTCCTGCCAGATACAATGAACCGCGGGTGACAACTACTATAATTGGAATGAAAATGTTATACAATACTGGGGGATCGGCGGAATTGCGCCAGCATTATGTGGGAATCATGTATTTGATTTCTACTTAACTGGAGTGTGTCGGTTAGGTAGTGCCCTTGGTGATCTCCCCCCCCTACACGTTTATTGCTGGACCGTTCGCACTAAAATAAATACCTAAGCTAAGGTGGGTAGTTTGCTTTTCAGCTACGGGCCACGGCGGGATTCCAGCTGCGACGGAATTCCCTCCCGGCCCGCTATGCCATCAGGCACTATGTAAGGTCACCTACTTTGGAGGTAGGTAGGTAATTACGTACTTTTGGTGCGACATCAGATGCTCCTCGACTCTAATTCAGAGGGGGAGAGAATGCGACTATTGCGTGTAGCACCCTTGATGCGCAAATTCAACGGCAAGCCATCGTCCCGACTCCCCAATAGGTACATCAGAGACAGAGGCTACTTCCAACACTCCAAATAACTTTGGCATCTTCAATAGATGTGTGGCAGCCCTAAACCTACCTGCCTCTCGTCATGAACCGAGGCTCCTAAGCAATATACGTCTCCAGCTATTTGTTGCGCAAGTCGCCTAACTGTTCTTTCCCCATTGATTGACCACCTAGGTAGGCATCAGCCGAGATAAGACCATTCTACAGGGGCAGGTGTGAAAAGATGAAGTCTGGCGAATGGTCTTGCGACGCGATCAGCTTGCCCAAATCTCTGGGTCGGTCGAGCTCAAGCATCTGCCATGGACTAATTATCACCTTTAAGATCGTAGATGTCCATGTCTACCGTCTACCTTGCAAGAGTTGCAAGGGCATGCTAGCGCTACCGTACACACAGCTTGCTATTGGCACGGTCTCCTCCTCGGCGACCTTACGAAACAGTACCGAACAAGAGCACGACGAGAGGCTAGGCAACCCGTTACCCCAAACTCGGTCGCTCTCAGAGAGCCGACGTTACGTTCTGGTTTGCGCATGACTGATTGTCCCTTCCTGGCCGGTGACAGCTCTCCGCCTCTCTCACATCAACCTGGAAATTGCGTATCACTCTTACGCACAACTCTTACGTCCAGCTCTTATTCGTACGTCCAGCTCTTATTCGTACGTCCAACTCTGCTACTCGGTAACGAACGACCGCGCAACCACGCACAATTCCCTCTACCGTCGAAGCCTTGGAACTAGGCAGAACGCTCCGCAATACGAGTACATGGTTACTTTGATATCATCAACCATCGTAGATCGCTCGGGTGGTCCCTAGGCAAAAGACCTAGGCACTCACTGTGGGTCTCACGATGGCGCTGGCCGATCAAGCCTACCAGGGGATGGCGCGCTGTTGGGTCGATACCTGGTCGATGTACCTCTGTCCAAATACTTACATGTACAAGCCATGGGGGCTGGCCTCTGGTTCGTACTGTGCAAGGGTCCCGGTCGAGGTCTTGGGCGGGTCATAAAGCCCCGGCAACATCTTTGCTCGTAACCCTGGCTCTGTCTGGCATGGGGCACAGGCATGGGTCCCTTATAAGCTATGTCAAGTCTAGATGGTCACTTATCTTCGACCTCACCACATTGCGAGGCACTGCTTTCTGCTCCCAAGATTTATAACCCGTCTATGTCCCTCAACATCGCCTCACTGGCCACGACCCGGAAAGGCAGACTTCCTTTCTTCCATTGTCACTCGGCTTGTGGGTTCCTATCCACTTCCTTTTAGAGCATCTATTACAAGTACTCGTACTCGCACATCACTATCAATAGCATCTTCACTGCTCTCGTATATGTTTCCCTGTACTTCCGAGACAACATCTTTCTTATAAGTCTGCCCTTCGCCAACGACTCATCAACAAGTACGAATAATCGAAGCTCGCATTGATATGCATGACTCTACCTACATGTCGTCCAAGACTGGCTATACGGACGATAGATCTTGTGTTCCATCTCCTCGAACCGGAAGCAGACACTCGTCTGTTGGACCATCTTCTTCACCCTACTCAACACACGGTATGACTCAGTCGTATGATTCGGTAAGCCTATGTCCTCAGCAGTAGAAAAGGGAAGAGGTGATGCTGATATGACTCTCAGGCTGCTCCTTTTAGCCCGTATCCCGTGCCACCATATGAGTCGTCGATGCCAACTCCTGTGTCAGTGGCCGACTCACCCTCAATGGCAGAAAGGTCAGACAAGATGTTGTCTACTTACGATCACCAAGGCGAAGCTTCCCAGCAGCTGACGCCGCCAACAACGGCCCGCCCCTGGCCTTATACACCTAGCATGACGAGTGTCTCATCAGCATCTATGACAGTACCAACTAGTGCAGCGGACGCCGAGATGATTGACATTCAGGCATTGGAAGCATCTCACTCTCCAGAGCAGCAAGTCGTCGAATCATCGCAACATTTCCACTGGGGCACTTATGGTGTTTCCAGTCATGACCCAGCCGAAGAAATGAACCCTCCCCTGCCCTCTCAGGCGCTCTATTCTGCTGTCTCGCCATCCCTCTTGATTAGATCGCCCAACTATGGGATGCCGCACCACCCACACGTTCCGATGCCTTCAGCTCTATCGCAAGTCCCTATGCCGCTCCATCCTGCCGACGCGCGACCCCTCCTAGCACACACCTATGAACACTGCCAAGATTTCGACAAGATTGAAGTGAGATTTGGCCCAACCTACCCAAGGAAGTCAAGAAGCAGGGCAAACCGCAATGGCCGACAGGCGAAGAGAAGCCGCCCTGTACCCCAGAACGGTGACCTGGGATATCACGACCCAAACGTGGACCCCATGCTCCAAAGCATAGCACCCGGTCACCCAGCACATGTTGGCCCGAGACACCTCACCCTTGACGACAAAGCTCCCGAGGACTCTAAGTTCCTAGTGGATTTACGTTGCCAGCTTAGTGATGACAAGGGAAAGGGAATGTGGGAAAGCATTCAACAGGCATACAAGGAACGCTTTGGTCGCAAAACCAAAGAGAACCTTCAGATGCAGCTGATCCGCACTATACAATCATATGCTATTTGGTCACAGCCCGAGGTGAGTTCCCCATTACCTCTCAGGTACAAATCATGAACCCGTCAATCTAACTTCGTCACAGGATCAAGCATTGAGAGAAGCCAACGAAGAGTACGAGCGGCGCCGATACCAAGAGATACGAAAGATCATGAAAGAGAAGGGCGGCCGCCAACTTTGGGATTGGAACGAAGGTAACATCGCGAAGCGCCTCGTCGAGATGGACATCGACGAGATCGATGAAAAAGACCCAGTCAAGAGAACTCGCAGAAAGCGCAAGAGCACCGTGAGGCGAAAGTCTGGGGGTGAGCCTTGGGTGGGCTGCGTGAACATACAATACAACAGCCAACCACGCGAGTTGTCGACCCACGAGGATCAGATGCTCCTAGAGGCCTTTTGCAAGACGGAGCCTGACTCTCCACACCCAGAGGCCTTGACATCCTCTACAGGTGGCAACAGGGACCCCAGCGACAAACAGAGCGCCCGCGTCGCCAAACAAGCATGCGATCAAATGCTCTCTAGGCAGGGCGAGAATCTGTATCCCGGAAGCAGTCCGTACATGGCTTGAGAAGCACGTCCGCCACTTAATACGCCCGCATATTACGTCTCCGATGATACCCCTTTTCTGTTAATGGCACCAATATCCCACATACCAAGAGGTCTCCCAAATGTTCTTTGTTCGGCAAGCGATCGGGTTAAAACAATTGCATCACAAAAAATCATTGGCGTATCTCCCACTTAGAAGGATGGCTCGCAAGAAACCGTCGATTGTTGTTTGTATCTTTGTGTTTCACTTTTCTTATCTTGACGCATCAGCGGCCTCCACAATGGTCGCTAGTCACTCTTTCATATTTACATTCGCCGCGTTCCTCTTAGTGACGCACACTTATCTGGATACCTTATCATATCAAAGGGACTTTGATGGACCTCAAAAAGCAGGCTCACACAGTCCTCAGCATTGGAGTTTGGAAACATTCATGTTAGAAAGATTGAAACCCGACTCAAGTCCTCCATACCATGTAACCTTCTACACCATACCACACTTGCTCTAGAGGGCAAGAGTATGGGTTTGAGGCAGATGAATGGCTGGCCCACGATGCCATTTAAATTTATCTGAGGATGATAAACGTTGTATCATATCGTATCATGATTGCAAGTCTCGCATATTAGTTAGGTAGATAGTATTCAAACACTTGATCCTCAAACAATTCTTCATCGTGCTGCGTGTCAAACTCAAATCTCCTACTTCTCATTTCCGCTTGCATGTGCACTCTCACCTTCAATCGATTTATTACTCATTAGCATCTCATAATGAAATACCGTAAGCACACGATAAGCCTGCATGGAAGCTTCTTTGCTGTGCCGCTCCCTCGCCGTCATCGACTGTATCGTTCTCGAGCCAGCCCAGCCCTATTGTGCCTTCTCACCGCGTGGAAAGAAGCGTCACATCGGTACCGAGTCAAGTGCAGGTGGCTACTTTTCTTCACCGCGGAATAAGAAAACACTATTACATAGGCAAGTATCCGCGACGTCGGTATTACCTATATTATGTCAATCCCACCTAGACTAGGCAAAGATCCTACGAGCGAAACTCGCTTGATCGGCCGACGCCCACCCGATGACTGGCGAGACTTCGAACCCATCCTTTCCCTCCCCCCAAAACACGTGTCCGAGCATGGATGCAAGATGCGCTTTGGGGGCGGCCCGCAACCAGCATCACCTTGAGCTTACCTTGATACACTATCGTGCTTATTTCCCATCCTGCCACCTTGCCTGCCTGCCTAGATATATCTTGGCATCCTTCCCCCATATTCCTGTGAGACTTCTCGAACGCGCTCTAGTCCCGATTGTGCAAAGTCAAGCGAACGCGAACTTTGGGAATCTCACTTGCATCTGACTTGAGCTACGGTGGGCGGGCAGCAGATTGGGCTCCAGCCAGCTGAGCTAGGTAGAAAACGGGAGCTGGCAGTTGTGGGGTCTTTCCGCCCTACGATGCGATGCGACGCTGACGTTCGTCGCTGGGTTTCAGTCTATGTAGGTAGGTAATATGGCATGGTTTGGTATGTAGGTGTCTATGATGAATTGGCGGATGTCCCGCCTGGTCTCACGCACCAAATGACAGCATGCATAGAAGGATTTGAGTAAAAAGAGACCAATGTGATCCCAAACGTAGAACTCTGTTGTCCCCCACAGCCCTATATCGGCGACAGTATTGACAATCATCATTGCCCTGATTGGACATTTTGAAATCAATTCTATTTCATAGCATTGCTTCAACATGCCAAGACGGAGATGTTCAGATCTGATCTCATTTAAATAATTACTTGCATGGATGAACACATGTCCTGTAATAGACGTCACCGGCCTGTGACGGGGATACGCGGAATCCACATTAGAGGAGCTAAACGTGTTACCCACTCCGCAACCTACTTTTGTGACATGTAATTACTATCGAAGATAGATCCCATCTTCCTAGGTAAAGTAACCAACTGAAAAAACATCTACATGCAACAACTTCTCGTCCCAGTCTGCCACACTGTGAAGCCAATTATAAATATACAGAAGGGCTTAAAAGTAATTCCATATAATTAGAGCCATCTCCTAAGTGCCGGGACTAGTCACTGCACTGGAGCTTCCGGACTTGATTGGCCGGGCTCGGCTGTTGGTGAACGACAAATGCACTAACTATTCCAGGGACGACGGTGAAATAGTGTACGAGTACGAATACATCTCGATACATCTACATCTGCGTAAAAAAGATACCTTACCTCATAGCTAATTTCATGGCACCGCACTGCACCGCCCTGACCTCATAGCCCATAGCCTCAAAACAAGAAAGGTCATTTGTCAATCGGCGATAGCGGCTAACGGACGGAACGTAACTCGTGCGTGCCGATTATAAAACAGCACCCACTTGCGGCTCGCAAGGACGAGGACAAAGAAACAGGTGAGGGTCCCCTCGGCCCCTAATTAGCGTCAGGCCGTTATTTGCATGTATGTCTTTCATCTTTGTCTCAGAAGTCTCAAGCTATGATCCGGGTGGCTTGGAAGGGCGGAGTCCTCGGCTGCCGGGTGGATAAGTAGGTACGGTAGCTGTCCTACCTGCTGTCAGTACTCACATCGTGCCGATCCCGGGATTGGGACTTTCGATAGGGATTTAACCCCGGACCTTACGTAGGGCAGATATGCACATGTATGCATGTACGGTGAATGCAAATATGAATAATCATATAGCGCTGAAAGGAGTCGAAACAACCTCGCCATGTGGCCCACTGTAGGAGCGTCTCACGAGCCTCACACCGCAATATGCAGGATATGTATGTACGGTATTTGAGGTGTGTACATACGGTTTGTGCAGATATGTATGATTGAAGCCTGTAAGATATGTAGGTATAAACTATTATACGGAATGTAGCATGTGTATGACATATATGCGGTTAGGCATGTAAGATGCTATATGTTGTGTTGTAAGGTATTGGAGTATGTAGGTAAAGTATGACGTTGGCCCACGCGGCTTGGCATTTATTAGAGGTTGTCAAAACTTGTTCATCTACTGTCTTACACGTGGGAACCTATCGCTTCCTTTTCGCGCCCTTTTCGGGATGAGATAGGTAGGGATGAGGGTTCAGGTAGGACTTCGCTGACCGCTGCCACGTGCAAGGGAAGCCAGCAAGGGCCATGGCACGGCAGTTGATGTGAGTAAGACCTGCCTGTGGGACTTTGAATGGAGCTTCGAAGGAATATTGAAGCTTCTATATTTGTCTAACGTTGGAGCACTGTAGTGTAATTAGTGCAGTGCAGGTGCTACTTCCTGGTCCACTCGGCAAGGTTCCAGCATGGCATGCTTAGCTATGCGGCTCGCGATGATAAATTCCATAGAGGATTACCTCATCCAGTTACTTACCTACTCTTACATGCTTACCCAAGCATCGTGGTTCGCACGAGAGACCCTATCGGCCGTAGGTGGCACCTGATTATTCATATATAACGATATGACTCCAGTTTTCTCTATCTGACGATATCAAAAACATTTCAGTGCTTGACCCGGAACCGAAACCGAATAACAGATTTCATCGTAGGGTATAAACCCTTTGCATGGGCTCCGGCAATACGGCAGGAGTAAGATATCCTACCTTGTACAGCCGCCGGCAACTATTGCGACCACAGTCAATTATCCACAATCGTAGGATCCTTCAGTTTAGTAAAATAACTTGCGATACACAACGCTCGAGGCCACGAGGTAGGCCTGTCGTTGTTCCGGCGGCGCATCTCTCGCCCGAAGGAAGCCGCCTCGATGCAACGTCGTAGGGGGTAGCTCTGAGGATCAAGATAGCCTAAACAGTAGTAGTGGTTCAGGGGTAGCTGTTCTGGGCACGTATGAGAAGGCCTTGGTGGCTTGCTGTTATGATAGCGTTACTTCCGTGATGGAGATCTAATCATAAGAAATCCTCCGACCCGATAACCATGTGCGCGGCGTAGTCGAGGCACGAGCGTCTAGAAAGCATCACGGCTGTTTACCAACACTTGGCCGGGCGGCGGTCTCGCGCCTCATCGCCTCCTTGCGCTCAAAAGTTCCAGAATCCACATCTTGGATACATCGTGCAGCACTTACAATGAAACGCGTTGATTGTTAACTCTACCTCGTGTTCTAATCCTGTCTCATGCGATGTAATTGTCATAGAAGACCTACTTGGGCCGAACGGGTTGGTTCATGGCCTCCTAGAAACGCAGCACTTTTCGGTCACATTTTTAGCTTCTAAGCGCCCGTCTAAAAACATATCGCCCCACGAAACACATCGTCGGAACAGATGATGAACTCTCATTTGCTGCTCGCCCAGGTCGCTGGCCTAGCGTGGCCTTATTGTTGGTTCGTCAAGGTGGGGGAAGCAGAAGCCAGACGCAGAGGCAGGTCGAGACCAACAACTTCACTAAGTGCCGGCTTTCAAAATAGATTTGAGCAAGATATCCTTTCTAGGCTCTTGTCTTTCGAGACGTAACAAGGTCGCAGGTACATGGAGGTTCATCAAGGCAGCGGCCACGATGCAGGAGTGCGGCGTCTAATACACATTCTAGCGCTCCTGTGACGTTCTGGTCGCTCCAGATTGGGGCGGAACTATGAGCTGCAACTTGCTTCTAGAATGGCCACCCAGAGTCCTAGCTGGCGAGAGACGATGTTAGGTTCACTCATGGGCACTGGCTCTTGCTCATCCGTAGGTGCTTATCCACGAACGCCCAATTGCTAAGCAGTCGCAGAACGCATGTCGAACTATGACTCCAAGTATTCAAACATATACCAAGTCCAATCGTGCAAAATGAGCTCGCTGTCCCAATAACGCATTCTTAGATCAGAAGCTTTCGGAGCCCGTCGCATGGAACTAATGCTGAACATTGTGAGCAAACTGGTCACTTCGCGTAAGGCGAACAAGTCGGACCGGGCCAGCAGCGACCGAACGCCTCTCTCCGCTTCACATTCGCTTCAGTAGAACGCTCAATTAGTCCATCACTCTATCACATTAAGCAAGTCGGCTCAAGAACCCTCGGGGGAGGGGTATATCAGACCCAAGCGACGCGACCTCGGTGTGTGGAAACAGCCAGACGTGTTCGCCGAGATATGGTAGCAATTAGCGCTGTGAACCATCCCGCTGGGAATTGGAGATGGACGATCCTTTCCTTCACTCAGTGACAGCAATACGACTCGACTCGACACGACCGCACCACAGTGTCTGACTCGCATGAACGCATTGATATCATCACGCTTTAATTAATTATAGAAGGTGGTATTCGTTCTCTCCCTCTCTTGCGGATCACAGTAGGCAGATTGATTGAGATCCAAGTATGTACAACAATACTAGACCAGATACTTGCGGAGATATACCCCCGTCTTATCCCAAGATCGAGGACTTTAAGATACCCAACGGCACATCGTCGACATACTGTGTTCCGTAACATGTCAAATGAGAAGCGGATTGGTCTCTATTCGGCTCAGCGCATTGTTCAGAGCCGAACCTGAGGCATGTCATTATGTAGTATGGCGTGGAGGTCCGCGATGCTCGATACCCCAGCCGCCCAGTCGCTACCTACTTACCTGGCCCTGTAGCTCTATCCACTGTGATCTTGCTACCCCTTACAATAAAGCAAATTCCGGCGATCTTATCCGGCGGAGAAATATCAAGGTTCAGTCTAACAAGTAAGTTAGCGGGCATGCGGGCTCGGCGGGGTCAATTGTTCATGGGATAATTATCACAGCGCGGATCTAAGACATACAGAAATCAAGACCGCACATGATGCGCTCGCGGCTGGCGGCTCCTAGGTAGCTCCGCAATCAACACTTCACATGCAATCAGCTACCGCGAATCTATCTGCAAAGGACCCCTCTTGCCTGATCGTGACTAAAGTGCAGCTGGCTCGAGGAGGAATGTCTATCCGGCACTCACTGCCGAGATTAAAACGGTTCTGCTTCAGGCTAGCGTTACGTGCCGGTCCTGAATGTCTCAGACACCAGAGACAAAGAAGACACGGCAGATTAATTAGCTCAGATAGGCCATATCGCGAGGAGAGATTTGAGACAGACATTCGAGATTGAGGGGTCGGTCGTCTTCCAAAAAGACTAGACAGACACGCAATTACCAATCGAGATCTGAAATCTAAATCTCTTGTTTTGTAAGTGTATACTCCGTACGCTACCCGCACGGATCCACTATACTTATCTTGCAAAGACATTGCCGATCGAGGCCGCTGCCGAGCAGAGGATACGTATGATATCCGCAAAAGTGCGGGTTTGCGGGGTTCCAGGACAGGCCGCGCACAACGTCGTTACTTTTGCTAGATACTGTACAAATAATCTACATGTACTTGCTTGCCTGCTTTTGATGATCTACACCAGGCCACCTACCATGCAGAAAATACAGAGAGGCTGAAGTGAAGGGAAGCTGCATAACGGATTTGGGGCCGGTAGCTCTAGCACGGGCGGTCCAAGTGGGCATCGTCCCTGGCTTTTCGGCTTCCTAATGCAGTCTGGCCAGCCCTATGGGGGCATAGCCAAGCGCGTGGATTAGTTGGTTCCTGTCATGTATATCGCCAGATGCGTGCGTTACGTGACGCACAACAAGCGTTAAGTACCTAGGTAAGTATACTTTGGTATTATACCTACTAGTAGACGCAACGTTGAAATCCCAAGGTTGCCCAATGACGAAGTCTTTACTCGAATAGGTCAGTCCTCGAGTCAGTCATGCTCCTCCCTCCGCACTACCTAAAGCAGGTACTTGATTGTACGCGCGAGGCGCTTCTTTGGTAGCGCGGAGCGGGGCGACTGCGGGAGGAGGGAGGGGTGTTGAGTCGCGGCGTGGGCGGGCTTCCGCCTAGATCAACGCCCGTGTTTCAAAACTCCCTAACCTAACCTACTATCACAACAAAAGGCCATTGCAGGAAAGAGTTGCAACCAAAGTGGATTTCTCAGGGCTTGACAATCTCGAAATGGGGGTTTCGTTCTGGAATTGCGAATTGTTCTCGATGGCGTCACATTCGAGCTCGTTTGTAAGCTAGGTAATTACGCAGTACTGTTGCTGTTAGCTGCTGTGTCACATAGGCGACATGGTGATGTGCCATTGCATGAACCCGGCAAATGTCATAGTCACAGTAGTTAGCTGGAGCATACATACGAGTACAAGATCGTGAACAGCAGGTCGCTAGAAATTGTCTATTTCTGGTGCTTCGGAGTTCCGGTGGGATGGAAGCTATGGAGAAGCGTAGCAGTTGAATGCATGCTGTCACTCTCAGGTGATCTGGGAGATGAGCTTGTGGCTCACCGTCGTCGCACGAATGCAACTGCAACTGTAGGAGTTGTCTTTGAGGTCGCAGTGTCCTATATTTGGATTGCTCGAATGTGCGGATGAATGTTACTCACGATACTGCTAATTCCAAGCGTGCTTGCGTTACAGTACTAGTAGACAAGTGGGTGTTGATACGGTCAATCTAGAGGGGGATGTTCTCAGAGGATTTCACGAAGACTTGGATATGCCCCGTTGTAAATGGGTTTGCAAAACCCCAAGTCTCTCGTGAATTGCTACTGCTGTACTTGAGTGTTAAGATCAGCCCTGTGTGTGAAGGTGAGACTCACGACGTAGAGTAACGAAATGCGCACCAAACCTGCGCAAACGTCTTCACAAGCATCTCATCATGAACCTTATGATCGTCAAAGTATATAATACGAAGTGAGACAGACATACGCATCGTAGTCTCGACGTGCGTAAGCCCGCATATGTAATTTTTCCATTCTAGGCATATGCATGTTCTCCGATTCGATGGCTTCTAGAAGATCAAGCGGCGAGGCGCTTGATAGTGAGCCGCTTCTCAGTTGAGGCGTTGCTACTTGATGTAAGATGATTCGTCGAGACAGCATATCGTGCGCTTATACGGTTACTTCGTGTCGCTTGGGGGTGGTTGCTCAAGCCATTGACGTAAGGTGAGGCATGTACCCCAGGAAATGCACGAAGGCACGACGGCAAGGTGGCTGAGGTTGGGCACATGGCAAACGTGCCTAGGCTTACATATGTTGCCATATGGCAGCCATGCGCAACTATCAACTCTGGCATCAACCTCCTGATCAGCTCACGTGGCTGTATGCTGTGCCAGTGCGCGCTCTTCACACCACGCGGAAATTAGGCATCCATAGTATAGCAGATGGTGAGTTATGATTGATGCTACGCACCGAGTGTACTGCTGTAGTAGAGTAAAAATAGTCGGCGCATGGCACAAGCTGAACGAACTCAAATAAGCCTTTAATTGACTTGAAGTCTGGACGCGTACTTGTCTGTTTAACGAGATGAGAATCGATACTTGACTTGGGGCATCTATATACCTCTACTTTGTATGTAGGACAACTCGAGTAAGTGAACGATATTCCATAGAAGTGATCATATGCTAAAAGGGCAAATTCGATCCACTCGAGGGTTGTTGAACATTTGATTTCAAGCAAATCTCAAAAAAACAAGGTTAGAAATAGTCTCCTAGGCGTGCACACTTGACCATCACCACTTTGAAAAAGTCAACAACAAACTACCTACCTACATGTATCTTCATAGCAGGTCATATACAGTGAAATTTAAGGCGAATAAAATGAAAAGAAAGGAAAGAGTGAAATGTACTTAAAAAAAGAAAAACGGTAAATGTTCAAGACTTCAAGGTTATTAAAATGAATTACACCAAAAGTTCGCTACATGATGGATAATAAGCAATTCTGGGGGAGTTGCGCAAAAAAGCCCACCAGCGGGTTATGGCACGTGTCCTTAATAGTGCCCTGCATGTACCTACCACGCCAGCGTTAGCACCCGCTCACCAACTACAGCGCTGTTTATGTTAGTGGCCAATGGCAGGGTACTTTTCAACCGCCTGAGCGATACTGAATAACGTCAGATGGCAGCATCAACTATCATCGCCGCTACACATTTCCATCTCCATCCACCAACATACCTACCTCCCAAGGTAAAGCAAGGCGCGCCAACTCCCATGCCGCCGCCGCCGCCAGCACAGCTCCCACTGGCCGTCCTGTCCCTCCCGTTCCTCGGCCTCGCCTGTTGCCAATAACAGATAAACAAGCCGACACTCGACGGTGCTGAGAATCGGTGAGGCCTCAGCCTTCCTCACCGCTCGCCCGTCCGTCCGTCCCGCCGCGCCGGCCGGCACGCGCCGTCTTCACATGCCTTCTTGTGTACTCGGTTGCCGGTGATGCCCTTGTCTGGCCCGGCCGGCTGCACGTTGGCCCCGTCATCATGTCACTCTTTTCACGTCGTCACCTTTAGGCTGGTGGCAGCATGCTTTCTCTTCCTCCAGCTGCTGCCGTTTCTAGCGGCGCCGGTGCTGGCGATGCCACCCGGTCGCGTGGCCCAGCTGCGTCGCGAGACGGTCGATATGTTCTATCACGGCTTTGATAACTACATGCGGATAGCCTTTCCCGAAGACGAGGTATGCTCCCTGCGGATGCGCCCCATGGCACGCTTCTATCTACACTTATACCTATACCTATACCTACCTAGAGAACCTTACTGTAGAAGAATACAACGGCTTATCAATTTGCATAATCCCAGCTACGTCCCGTCTCGTGCACGCCTCTGACCCGCGATCCCATAAACCCCAGAAATGTCGAGCTCAACGATGTCCTTGGAAACTACTCCCTGACCCTGATCGACAGTCTATCGACGCTCGCCATCCTCGCCTCTGCCCCTCCCGATGATCGCGATACCGGACCGAAGGCCTTGGCCGATTTCCAGGACGGCGTGGCTGCGCTCGTGGTGCAATACGGCGACGGGCGCCCAGGCCCGTCAGGTCGCGGAGCCCGGGGACGAGGGTTCGATGTCGATAGCAAAGTCCAAGTGTTTGAGACAGTCATTCGAGGCGTGGGTGGACTGCTGAGTGCGCACTTGTTTGCTGTGGGCGAGCTTCCTATCACCGGCTACGACGTCACAAAGTCGGATGAGGACATCGAGAAGCATCCGATAGCCTGGCCGAATGGCTTCAAGTACGATGGCCAGCTGCTGCGTCTTGCGCTCGACCTGGCGCAACGTCTCCTGCCAGCTTTCTATACTCAGACGGGAATGCCATACCCGCGCGTCAACTTGCGCCATGGCATACCATTCTACCTGAATTCGCCCCTGCATGAAAACACCAGCCCAAACCCCGACAAAGCTCAAGCAAATCCAGAGATCACGGAAACATGTACCGCCGGGGCTGGCAGTCTGGTCCTTGAGTTCACAGTTCTAAGTCGTCTGACGGGCGATCCTCGATTCGAACAAGTAGCCAAGAGAGCTTTCTGGGCCGTCTGGTCACGGAGGAGCAACATCGGGCTATTGGGAGCCGGCATTGACGCCGAAGAGGGGCATTGGATAGGGGGCTTCTCTGGCATCGGTGCGGGTATCGACAGTTTCTTCGAATACGCGCTCAAATCCCACATTCTCTTGTCTGGCCACGACCTGCCAAACCAGACCATCCCCGATCACATCCTGCATGAGAGTTGGCTCGACCCGAATAAGATCTACAAGCCGCTTTCAGACAGGGATAACTCGCCAGACTCGTTCCTCGAGGCCTGGCATCATGCCCATGCTGCCATCAAGCGCCACCTGTACTCCGACCTGCACCACCCTCATTATGTCAATGCGCATATCTCTACTGGCTCTCCCCAGACCTACTGGATTGATAGTCTAGGCGCTTATTACTCTGGCTTACTCACCCTTGCGGGAGAGTTAGGTGAGGCCATCGAGACACACCTACTCTACACAGCGCTGTGGACTCGCTACTCCGCTTTGCCTGAGCGCTGGTCTGTCCGTGACGGAAACGTCGAAGGCGGGCTGGGCTGGTGGCCCGGTCGGCCCGAGTTCATCGAGTCTACCTACCATCTGTACCGGGCTACTAAGGATCCGTGGTACTTGTATGCAGGGGAGATGGTGTTGAAAGACATCACCAGGCGATGCTGGACAAGATGCGGCTGGTCAGGCCTCCAAGACGTGCGAACAGGCGAGAAGAGCGACCGAATGGAGAGCTTCTTCCTAGGAGAGACTACTAAGTACATGTATCTCCTGTTCGATGCAGACCATCCGCTCAACAAAATCGATGCGCCATATGTGTTCACGACAGAGGGTCATCCTCTGATTATTCCTCGCAAAACCACGCCGCGTCGACCCAAGAAGGGGACGGCGCAGAGCAAGCAAAAAACCGTGCAGCCTTATTTCGATGAGCGCTTCACAAACACCTGCCCCCTACCGCCTCCCCTTCCGCCTCTGTCCGGGTCAGCTACCGCTGCACGAACAGATCTATACAACGCAGCGACTTTGATCCGGCTGCACCAAGTCCCAAACTTCCACACTCTGGTGAATATAGATGGCCGACCAGGCAAGTCTACTAAAACGACGCAGTCGCCCGTCTCGAACCATACATACTTCCCCTGGACCTTGCCCCAATCCACGCTCCCGATCGACGGGATTTGTGTCGCCTCAAAGAATCCACACACAAGCGTCATTGAGTTCCCCACAAACGCCCAGCAATCCGTCGGAAGCGCCTTTAACATCATGCTCGGCGGCAACAACCTGATGCGAATGGGCAGCGAGGGCATCGCCGTCAATAGCCTCTCGGGACTCAAGATCGGCATGGTCCTGGAAGAGCCGCCTATCACAAGCGAGCGCGGCTGGCGAGTGTTCAGCGTCGGCAGCTTTCTGCTCGGGCGGGACGAGAAGATCTTCATCGGCCGCGACATCCTATCGGATATCTCAGACCCCTTATTCCACCGCGTGCGCGACGCCGTGCTCGTCGATATTCTCTTACAGGTCGAGATCCCTCGCGCAAAACCAGAGCAGAACTCCACGTCTGCAGACCCCCTCTCATCTGGCACAGAGACGGAGCCGGAGCCAGAACCAATCGTAGAGATCCAGGCATCGGATCTAGGAGCAGGCAGTCTGTTCAACTCCCTGCTACAGCAACTCACATCCGCTCTGCGCGAACCAGTGGCCACCTTCGGCCCCGAGCCCGTACCCAAGTACGAGTACAAGTACGTATCCATCCCAGCCATCACGCCCACAGGCGTGGGCGTCGCGCCCCTGCCCGACGTCGCGGAGGCGCCGAACCCCAATCTCAAGACCAACATCGAGACTCTCTCGTGGCGCCACATCTACTTCGCCGACCAGTCGTGCACGGGGAAACTCCCGGACTCGGCGGCCAAGAAGCACCAGGTCATCGTCATGCGGCGGGGCGGGTGTTCCTTCTCGGATAAGCTGGCGACGATCCCGTCGTTCCCGCCGCATCGGAATAGTTTGCAGCTTGTTATTGTGGTGTCGGATGACAGGGAGAAGGAGAAGGAGGCTTCTCGCGACTCGGACGGAGAAGAACAAAATAAAGGTGAATATGAAGATAAAGATAAAGATAAAAGCGAGAAGAAGGGAGGAGAAGGGGCAGAGGAAGAAGACATATGGGGCTTCCACCTCATCCGGCCTTTATTAGACGAAGAGCAGCGCACACCGGCGGGCGTCACGCGTCATCGCCCGATCCCGATGCTGATGGTCGCGGGGGGCGAGGCGACTTACGAGTTGCTGAAGACGACGAGGAGTATTGGGATGAGGAGGCGGTATCATGTCGAGAGTCAGGGGTTGACGATCAATAACCTTGTTGTGCTTTGAGGGGATGGAGAGTGAGTGAGGGGTGTATGTACGTAAATATGTTTGTTTTGGGAAGCGAAGTCAATCAAGCATGATAGGCGTTTAACGTGGTTGTTAGTTAGATCCCTTTTTGGAATGTGGGAAAATGGTTTCTAGTCAGCGGATGAGACGTGTTCTTGCCCATATGGGAAGACGTCTGTTTACTCGCCCTTGATGACGTGAAAGTGATTCATGCTAAGGCTACCGAAGAGAACAGGATTATCCCCTCACTACCCTCAGCGTAATATTAAGACCGGTGGTTTGGACTCCTCGTTGTGCATACTGGGTACATACCATCGACCAAACAGAACCCTGTGGTCAATAATCGAGGTTCCTGGTACCCTACCAACACCTCCATCGTCACAGAGTCCTATGAAATGAGCATATTGGAACCTAGATTCTTCAAGTCTCTCAATGTCCTGTATCTCAAGGTCGTAACCCAGGTCCAAGTATCCTTTCGCTACCCGAAGCGCATTGCGCAGGTCCGTAGAGCATAGGGGCTCGCAGAACCTCACAGCCAATGGCGGACAACTGGGTTCCGTTTCCGTGAAAGCAACAACATCACCAACAACTGCGTCATTGGGAACGACCATAACCATGCCGATCTGCAGCAAGGCGAGCCGTGCAGACGACGCAGGTCTTCGGTGGGGATCGGACGACCACGAGCTAAGACTTCGGCATATGCACTCCTGGTAGTGCTCCGAGTCTTGGCCCCTCGGCCTCTTAAGCTTGCCCATTATCTTTTGATAGCGCCCTGGCTTTTGCTCACTCGGTCTACTGAGTTTCTCAACTACCTCGAGTAACCATGAGCATAGCCCGACCGCGTCTAAAGTGCCATCCTTAGGAGCAGCACACAGATTGGCAAGAAACTGCTTCCAAGACACGGCCCGCCCGCTTTCCAAGGACTGTGATTCGCTCACAATGTCGTTCAATGCGCTTGGATATACAACGCTACTTAGGGAAATGATTTTGGCTGTGCCCTGTGTCTGCAGAGGTAAAACGTAATTAATAGGGGCGGGAAACCCCGAGGTCGATTTCCGTGATACCGAATAGCTCCATCGCATATTCAGGTTAGTAAACGGGTCTGGATCATCGTGGATAGGAAGACTCGACGTCAGTTTCTGTGACTCCGAATAGTTCCATCGCGGGTCCATGTCAATACCCCAGTCTGGCACCCATGACGGCAGGGAGAACGCTGTCTTGAAAGAAGATTGCTTAGATTCTGAGAGTACAGTCCTAAGACCGCCAAGATTGCAGCAATAGTATGCTGCCTCGGTAAACACGCGTGCCGTTGTTTCGTTATAATCAATCTTTATATACTCTCTGATGCGATTGGAGTCTTTTATGATTGCCATGTGCGCAAAAATAAAGTCCCTTAGGTCTGAAACCTGACACTGTTGCCTAGATTTAAGAGTTTTCCAAAGGGTGCCGTTGTCCTCCCCGGTGTAGCTTGCAATTGAACCAAATCTTCTTTTGTCGTCCTCGTGGATGCTGATCGAATTTTGATAAGATCTGCGTGTACCATCCATACGTTCCAAGAAACTAAGGGCCATGCCATCGAGGCCTTGGTCCCATGCCAACGAATGACTCAGTACTCGGCAGAAATCTTCCCATCACACCCTCTTGAGCCCACATTGTACCCAGGGCGATCTAGAAAGAACCAATTCTTGAAGAACCCAGATCCGCCGAAACCATGGATACATCAGACCAACTTCACGTGCCGCGGCAAGATGAGCATTTTTGATGTCTTTGAAGTTCGTATCATAATAGTCGCTATGGGGAAAGTATCTGTCGTAGTTTTCGTAGCGATTCAAGTGCGCGAGCTCTTTCGCCGAATCCATGAATCCATCAACACATGGGTGCAGAGGCCCAAGGTAGATGATGGTATTGCTTGCGCCGCCATATATCTTATCCATGCGCGCCACTTGTTTGCTTTTCTCAGGCAAGTTGCTCTGGTCAATACAGATGGCGTCGATCCAGAGCTTATGAACCCTTTTCGGATCACGCAAGTCACGCAACGCAGCACTCAAGTTGGCCGTGATGTCGAGCTTGGTACCATCGAATAGAATCGCATCGGCCGGTGTAGGGTCACCCCACACATAGGACAGAGCAGTATATTGATCAATTAGGTCTTCGTATTGATCGGCCAGGAGGACTTGGTGCAAAGAGCCGCGTAGGTCACCATCCCTCGACTGAGCGGGTTGCGAATGAAGGATTCGAATGCCATCATCATCGGTAAGAGGTGGATGAGTATATACCAGAACCGAGTCCATGTCGTAGCTCATCACTGCAATAGTGACGGATAGTTCTCAACCGATCTTTCACGCTGCAAACAGCGGCCATTGAAGGAAGAGAAAATTGACTGTACAATGAGTTTAGCAGAATAGCATGGTATGATCAATAGAGAGGCTGTGCGCAAGAATATCTTCCCCTCTCTGACTTAAACCCATCTCGGCAATGACAGGTATTGGCCGCCTGATCGAGAAAATACTACCTTGGAAGGCAGTGCATGGACAGCAGCGTCTCGTAGCCAATGAGATCAATCTCCATCATTCAAGATTGAAGCAGGCTGCGAGTGAGGGGGAGGACGAGCAAGGGTAACGTGGGAGAACTGACCTGGTCCTTGCAGGTGTCGACCAGGAGAAGATGCTGGCGTTTCAGTAGAAGAAACGAAGCTTACAGTAGCATTGGCTACTTAGTAGCTTTGGTGGGGGGTTACCTGGTCGCTGTCGCTCGCGCCTTCCCACATACGACATCACGGAGTGCCTGCTTCAGGCAACCTCAACATTCGCTATCGAGAGCGAAGCGGAGAGGGGCGTATCTAGGAGACATCACTGAGGAAATCCAACCACTACAGTGCCTCCAATCACAACACCATGAGCAATCACAAACATGCCAAATTCAAGTCACCAAGTAAATCATAGAACAACCGTCAATTTAAAGCGAAATCGAATCAATAAACTGATAAAATTCGCCAATCGCAAATGCTTTTCCCACGCCTGCCTGCCTACCTCCTTTCTGCCCGCTTGCTAGATACTAAGTAGCTAACCAGCTTGAAAACCTTGCCAGCTCAAAACAATACGCCTTCCCACCTATCTATCCACCAGCTTTGCCCATGTGTACCAAAGTGAAATGTTCAAGGATACATATCTCGCAGCATTTCTGCCAAAAGCAACCGCCAAAGGAAAAAGCTACTACCAAACACCAACTTAGTCGTATCGTATGAAGAGTCATTCAATCGTAAATGGCTTTCCCTTTCGTCTCCAGTTCTTCCTCCCTCCCCTCGTCGACTCTACCTCTCCCACTCCTCCATCTCACCCTCACCCTCATCCCCAAACTGTTCATGTTCATCCCGCTTATTCCTCCCCCGCCGACTGAACAAGCGTTTAATCACACTCGGTTTCCTCTGCGGAGGGAGATCCTCTTCGTCATCATATCTCCCCTCATCATAGTACCCAGGCTCAGGCTCGTTCCATCCTGGTCCCTGCTCCCCATACCCACCAGGAGCACCCGGACCAAGGATAGCCGCAGGTTTGGTTCCAGGTCCATGTCTAGCTCCAGGCCCAAATGCAGGTCCAGCTAAAGGTGCAGGCTCATCTCCGAACCCCTCTCCCTCTCCTTCTCCTTCGCCCTCGCCGACTCCCTCCTCCTCATCCCCCTGATACTCATACCACAGCCTCGGTACCAGCAACCGATATGGCACCGTAATACCCGCCGGATCCTTCGGATTGACTTCGACGTTCAGACACACCTCGAGACTGCCCTGCGTATCGATTTCAAACTTCTCGGGGCCATGCTTTTTCAGTTTCTTGAGGCTCAGACCCGTAGGCGTGCGATGGAAGGGTCTGCGCGGGACGTATTCCTCGTCACCACTAAGGTACTCCGGAGCTCCGTAGCCGGGCTGCTGCTGCATCGCAGGCTGTGTAAACGCCCGTCTCGGCGGACGTGCCGTGAACTGCGCCTCGTCGCCGATTGAGTATTCGCTTCCGCCACCGCCTCGTAAACCGAAGGCATTACCACCATTACTGTTCTTGTTACCAGGATAAGCGGCACGAGAGGGAGAGTATTCGTCCTCCTCGTCATCCCAGTCGCCCCAGGTGCCGTTAATTCCACCATCGTCAGGCGGGCCTTTGTTGCTGTTCCGGCGGAAGAGGTTGAGGGGGCGTGAACCAAGGGACAAGGTGCGCATAAGTCCGCTCGATCCGGGACGTGCTCCAACGTCTTCGGAGCTTGAACCGCGGCGCGAAAAGGAGCGCATGAAGCCGCCGCCGGATAGAGGTGGGCGGGAACGATCAATTGTGTCTTTCGAGACGTCGGGGCGGAACGCTGGCTTGCGGTCCTTGGAGGATAAGGAAAGCCGGCGAAGGATACTGTTCTTCCGGCGCGGAGGAGAGGCCTCGGGGGTCTGCTCAAACTCATCTATTGATGGTGTGGAGGGAGGCGTGTGTCCCGGTACGTATTCTCTGATGGAACACCAGTTCCGATGAGGTAGGAGATGCTTGTTGTTGCGTGGTTTGCTGTCCACTCCGTGACTGAATACCGGCACCATACTCTCGTCAGTCTCTTTATCGAAATGATGGATCTTATTACGCTTATTCAGGGCGTCGGCCACAAGATCTGGAGGCGGCGTATTGGCTATCGCGGATGAGATGATGTTAACCATGTATCGGAAATCCTTGTGCTTCGGAAGTTTGAGTTTGGGGTTCGAGTAGAACTGGCCGACGGCGGCAAGGTGTACGTCGCCACTGAGTATCGTCACACGGACAGACTTGTCCACTGCCAGATCTTGGAGGTCTTCAACAATAAGGCCACGCTCCTCCTTGTGGTTTTTGGCTGTCCAGTGGTCACCAAGGTCGTCCAGGACTTCGACGCCGCCATCGAAGCTGTTTACAAAGTTCCCTAGCAAGCCAACCTTACCAAGGGCTTTGATGGGATCCATGACTCTCGAGGTCAAACTAGGAAAGGTTAGCATCATTGCACTGACGGCAATCCAAGATGACTTACAGATTTTCCAACCATACCAGCCGTGGGTATGCAATTGGAACGCCAAGCAAAACAAGTAAATGTTGAGTTGTGCCCTTGACCACCTCGTCGTAGCAGCGGTCCATCAGTTTCCTCCAAGTATCTGGATGCACAACCTCGTCTCTCGTCCGCTCTGTTCGCGCATCTACAGCAAGAAGAGCCATTCTTGCTCCCAGTGACACAAATACACTGCGGCTCCGCTGAGTGATATATGGCCCAGGTTCCACACCTAGACACCAGCTTGGCTCTGAGTCTTCATCCTCGTCAGGAATGCTTTGATGTTGGAACAACAAATAGTATTTGAATGCAACGTTGCCAAGACCGGAGAAGACTGGCGTCTTCATGAAGTGGTGAGGATAAGACCCAAAACCGTCAATGATATCGTGATCATCGTACATGTTCACCATGGGTATTTGAGAGTTGGCCAAGCCAAATAGGCCTTGCGAAAACCACAACATATACCTCTCGAGATAGAATACATCCAACTCTTCTTGCATTGCTGCCGTGAAAGGGGCATTGTTCTTATGAAGTGGATTCTTGATCGCGATCCACTCGCGGAAGAGCTTGGCTTTATTGGCCACCACATCGTTATAGACCTGGTCTCCACCACCGATCATGACATGGAAAGGCCGCGTTTGGTGAACATTCAAAACGTCGCGCCACATCGGATCAGGGCCACTGAAGTCGTCCGGATTCACGCTTTGACTGAAGCCATTACAGCTGTGGAACATGATGTTCATCGACTCCCCACGAGCCGGCACCCAGAAACCAGTGGCAGGTCCACGGTTGATGCGGTACGCTATTCGCTGTTGCGCATCACGCAGTTCCACTTCGATGTTGAACCTCCAGAATGTATGGCCATGCTCCGCATGTAGGCGAACCCCACGCACATCTTTGTATTTGCCCAGTTTCTCCCCATCCGCCGCTTTTCGCTTCTTACGATCGGGGAAGGAGCCAGGACCTCGCGCAGTGGCGAAATCATCCTCTGGCACGGTCCTAGTAGCTTCGAATAGGCCATCGTCTGCTTCTACTGTTGATAGATCTTGAGCTTCTTCAAGCTGCTCGACTAGCCTGACATACAGGGTCTCGCCCCGAGGACCAATCTTTGGGATGCCGGCGATGGGATCGACATATTCGGGCGGAAGCGGTTGTCCGTCTCGAACCTCGCTTGGAGGGGGTGGTAAAAGCTCAATCGGCTGCGCGAACAGCCGAAGAGTCGGCGCAGTATCATAAGAAGAGGCAGAATCTTGTGTCACTATCATAACAGAACCCCGCCATATCTCTTTGTCAAGCGCAACGTTATTGCCACTCATGCGTGCCATCGGCTTCTCAACACGCATACCGCAATAACGTAATAAAGGACCGCATTTGACATAAAGAGATGGGTTGAAGCTTGTGTGGGTTTGATCTTCATCGTTTCCGTCATCGAAAACTTCCTTGGGTGGTGGTGGTGGTGGCTGCGGTGGCAGTTGCGGCGGTAGTTCCGGCGGTAGCTGTCCGAAGGAACTAGAACGACGTTTGCTGGGTGGCGTTTCCCACCATGGTGTATTCTTATCAACCGGCTGAGCAGCTGGCTGGGCGACTGGCCGAGCAACTGGTTGAACGACTGGTTGAACGACCGGCTGAACAGGCTCCGGGGTAAGATCCAATAGAGGTCCAGCCAATAGCCCTACTGTCCCTTGTTTCCACTCGGTCAGATATGTTGGGGCCCGATGCGTGGTTTGC
This sequence comes from Astrocystis sublimbata, assembly GCA_022453515.1. Taxonomy (NCBI): domain Eukaryota; kingdom Fungi; phylum Ascomycota; class Sordariomycetes; order Xylariales; family Xylariaceae; genus Astrocystis; species Astrocystis sublimbata. The sequence goes on along the minus strand of JAJNNY010000046.1, from coordinate 242,574 downwards.
CCCGAGTTCGTCCCATCATGATGCATGAAGTTTCTCAACCGATGTCTGTGGGGAGCGGTGTCCGATACCGAATCGTTATACATCTCGGACCCGTGTTCACCATCTTGAAATTTGACGGATTTCGTACCTCGTACACTAGTTTGTGAGCCTTGGAACGCACTCGGAGGCGCAAGTGTTTGTCGATTCTGGTTGGTCCTGCTGGCCCATCCGGAATCAACAGGAGTGCTCCAGTCGTCTTCCCGGTTCACTGGTTCCGCCCAAGTGTTATTCTGAGTGTTGCTGCCCTTCAATATCGGTGGATTTGGAGGTGCACTTGGCCTTGAGCTTGTTGATACGGAAGGTCGCCTATTTGCCCCCAACGACTTCGATCGCCCAAAGCCGATCGCAGCTGCTAGCCCTCTGATCCCACCCGGGCGTGATTCAGGTTGCTTATCCTCTTCTCCCCCGAAAGTTTTGCCCCTGGCTGGTGGCCGTGGAATATCCTCGATCGGAGCCGAGGTGTCCTGCGCTGTTCCACCAGTGATTCGAGTCGTCGTCGTTGCTTGATTTGACCCACGGTAAGGAGCCTGCATCTCTCTATTTTTCGACTCCTCTAATTCTCTGCGAATAGGATACCAGGGATCGTTGGGTGGGTTTTTCTTCAGTTTGTTACTACCACTCCGCATAGGACCGTAGTACCCAGGCGTCGCAGCCAGCTCGGCTTGCGGGTTGTTATCATAGGGTTGAGTTTCCGCGTAATCACCTCTACCACCAGTATCGAACCTGTTGTTTGACGCAGGTCGCTCTACAGGTCGCTCTGCGGATCTTTCAGCTAATCCTCTGCGAACACCGTACCATGGGTCATCAGGTGGGTTTTTCTTCAGTCTATTGCTACCGCTCCTTACAGGAATATAACTTCCGGATGTCACAGCTTGCCCAATTTGCGAGGGGTCTTCGTAGGGATCCTGTGAGTAATCGCGATCATATGTCGCGGTCCTTTCGCGGAAACTCAGATTTCGCTGAGGTATGCCGCTGGTCGGACTCGAGACACTGCGGCCCTTGGGCACTGATGTTTGCGATCGTGGCGAATATTCTGGATACCCGAATTGTTGGTCTGCCTCGTACGGTTGTTGGAAAGATGTGCCGTGCACGGTAGCTGCCGATGGCATGGCCTGCACCGGGTCTGCTACAACCGCACGCCTCGGCTCTCGCCCAGCTAGCCGAGGCGCATCCCTAGGCCGCTCTCCTTGGTCGCTCGGAGGCTCAAAAGATGGCTTATCAGGTTCTGCAGCTTTTTGAGACTCGCTGACACGTGCAGCCCTCTCCCTTGCGCGTCTTTCCGCGGCCTCCACACGCGCCCGTTTCTCTTCCTTGGTGATGCTGTCGAGCGTCAGCTCTAGCTTTTGTAGAGGTGAGCGGTCAGCAGCGAACATCTTCTGCTGCGGTTCTGGGGCCAGAGATTCTTTTCGCACTGGCAAAGCAGTATCTCGTCTGTCGGGCTGGTACCCGTTGGGTGGCCGTCGAATAGAGCCAGACCTGACCAGTTCTCTTTCCAAGGTCTGGGGTGACACCACTCCGTTCTCGAAGAACTGGGTGGGCTGCTCAGGCGCGAGCTGTCTCGACTGTCTCTCGGCAGGAGGTGTGGCATCTTTGTAGAAGGTTTCAGGCTCCATCTGGATGGTATCCGCCTGGCGTTCTAGTCTGTGGGATAGAGGCGATCTAAGCTGGCCAGCGTTATAAGGAGCCGGCTGGTGGTAGCTCATCGGCGACGCCCTGAGTGCTTCAGGTGCTTCCGGTGGGGATGTGCGGGTATATTCGACGTCGTCGGCATTCTGATATCGAGTTGACGGTGCCCAGCGGTCATCTATCGGCTCGGACGGGTATTGATTCCGGGTGTAAGACGACGATCGCCAGGTTTGCGCGTCGGCTGGCGCATTTGACCTGGTGGGCGAAGCAAGCGGCGCATAGCTTGATTCCCCAGGAGCATTGGTAGCGGGGGATTTCTCGAAGGCGCGATTGGAGTTGTGGCGCTGTTGAGGCATGGTGGTTTGGTCTAATGACTGTCTGCGGTCTGTCTGATCGAAGGTTTCCGACATTCGTCGAGCTTGGGAAGGCGGCAACTGGCCCCAGTAGGGAGCAGACATCCTACAACACAATGGAAAATGCTCTGCTGGCAGTTAGGCTGCAAACGACGATGACAGATCAAGTCAGGCAAAAGATGGTCAGAGGTGGTATGGTCCCTCAAATTCAGGCAATCAAGCAAATCATAGGTCGATGCACGCTTCCGCCATAGATCGTCTACCTCATGCCACGCATGCTTATGCAATGCAACGGAATACAAGCAGGTATAGGCACGGCTGTAGATGCAGATGGTTAGTAGCTGCAGGATAGCCTCAGGCGAAAGAACGGAAAATAATGGGAAAAATAGCGATGAGAAGTGAGGTGACGAAATGCGGTGGCAGGATATATGGATGCAGGCTATGGATCATGGATCGGCGCGCGACGAGAACCTTAGCTTGACCCGCGGGAGCTTCACACAATGTGCCTGTCGCCTGTCGCACCTTAGCTAGAGCTTCTGTACAGCACCAAGACACGCAGACACTGTACCTACTTACCAGCCGGTGCTCGAGCGGGAGCGGTTGGGGTTGGGGGAGGTTGGCGCCGGGTCGTTTCTCTTGGCAGAAACGCGCAGTCTAGCACGAATCACGATTGGGTCTAAGCTGCGATCCTGGGCGCCCGCAGGACTTGTCAGTGGTGGTGTGTCGTGAACCAGGTTGCCAGGGGTGGGCCACAGTCTCCGAGACCAGAGGCCCCAAAAGACCCGGAACGTGCAGATACACCACCTTAGTCTCGTCGGCAAGGAATACTACCTTGACTACCTCCGTTGGCTTACAGTAGTGTAGCACGGTTGGCGCCTGGTGGACAATGGAGAGAATTCACGGCAGCCCAAGTGCCTCGAGAAGTAGCGGTCAGCAGGATTCTAATTCGTAAAACAAAACATCGTTGTCATCGTCATCGTCGCTGTTGTCGTTGCGATCTCTCTCATACTCTTGAGTCTTGACCATTTGACGGGAGCTTGTTCAAGTGGCACATGGTAAGATGATGCTACTTGTATCATTTTGACCAATACCGTTACTTTCGGAAACGCGCTACGGCTCTGCGGGCGAGGATACCAGCATCATGCTGTATTCTCGGTGGAATCGGGGTCGCTAGTTGGTCGCGTATCTATTTGTTATACACGATACACGACAGAGGTGGTTGGGGACCTACGCAACCAACCTGAACTAGATAGGTCACCAAAAACGAGCAATGGGATGAGCTGTCATGAGGGAAATACTTGGTCTATTGTGAGTCATGACAAGAGCATCGGGGATGAAGAGGCAGCATGCAGAATTGTTGACGCGATAGGTAGTCCAGTGAGGTGGTGTAGGAAGTGCAGATTGTGTTTGTACATGTCAAACGATGCGAAGTTGGAGATTTGAGGTGCTGCTATCACTAAGTCAACAGACCTAGGTACTTCCTAGTGACAGACCATACTGGCCTCGCATGACGGGAAGGTGCAAGGGCGGCGGCAGCGCGCAGTTCAACCCCTTACGTCGGAACTTGTTCGGGGTGCAGGTGACGACATCCATCTGCACATAGGTCTATCCACAATCTTCCACGCGTCGGGAGTTCACCAATTGTGTAGTTCGCAGACGCATACATATTTTATCCAATTATATTATAGATCATGCAGTTTGATCTATGACTATCCAAGTATATTTCAAAGCAGCGGCGTGTCCAAATTACTACTTACTGTAAACGGAATATCATCAAATACCGAATCAGCAGTTGGCCAGGTACCAGACTCCCCGCCGAGCCAGCTACCTAGGTATCTATCTCGATACGAATTGGTGCCACGTCTTGGTGGAATGAGTAACACACCAATACACCATACACCACATGGATGTGTACTTACTATTATTGCGTTTGTCTTCTTGCGCGGCCCATGCATTTCCATGATAAGATAATGATCGTAACGAGAGGCTTTATGTCAATATGACACATCAATTTACACACGAACGCATGAGAGTTGGTTGAAAGACACATGTCCACGACGAGTTGAGGCAACGCCACTGGCCAGCATCAGCTCAGCTCTATTAATAGGTAGCGACGTCGGTCCACACACCTTCAGTTTGAATATCGTTTACTTTCTTCAAGTAGCTCTCACTGTAATCGCAAGTGTTGGTCATGGGCATAATCAAATCAATTACATAGCTCAAACAAGGCTTCTCGAGTATACATGTCGCATGCGAGTTGCCGTGTTGCGTTTGCTGTGTTACACTGTTACCTTAGTCTACCTACCAATGAACCATATCTGGAACATAGCTAAAAGTTGGAACTGATGGATGGATGGATCTGAGCTAACGCTGGCTGCCTCCACCGGGCCACCCGAAGCCCCCGTGCCCTTAGGCAGTTCTCGTCGGCTCTTCACCTTAGTGGATGCCTTATGGGCTGCCCCGCTTATCCCGAACGGGAACAGGTGGCCAGACTTATTTACAGAGGGAGGAGGTACTTGCGTTCTCCGCCTGCGACGCTGCATCTCTCAAGTCACCCTGTCACCCTGTCACTCCTGTCAATCCAGGGTCAGATTGGTGATCTAACCTCAGTGGCTTCAGCCTAGATACCCGTCTCCTTCTCTCACCACATCGATCTGTTTCAGCGAGAGACTCGAGCCTACACTTCTGTCTCGTCGCCGTTGCTTTCCCGTCTCTGTGTGCTGAAGTTTCCTAGATTTCTATTCTATTTCATTAATCCGTCGGAACGGCATCCCTCGCTTTCTCTACTGCCCCGTGGCAAGCAAGAATACCTAGGCCTCTGTCTTGCGTCTATCGTTGGCATCATTATCGCTATCTTGCTTCCTCACCTTCACCGGCTGTCCTGAGATCCTCGGTTTCAACTTAATTACCTCCGTTTGTTATAATCGCTCACACCCCCTGTCGATCCCTGTTCCTCTGAACTCGAATGACAAACGCCCACCTCCAGTGAGCATTCTCGCGATGAAGCTTACGCCTCTCGTCGGCCTCCTTGTAGGCAGCCTGGCTGGACTAGGCACATCCTCCCGCCTTCCGCGAGACCACGATGCCAACGACTACTACGTCCTGCAGCTCGACGCCAGCACAGACCCGGACCACGTCGCCTCGAGATTAGGATTACGAAACGAAGGCCAGCTGGGCGAGTTGGCACACCATTACATATTCCGCGCCCCCAAGGCCGACCACGATGTCGTTCGTAGAGATCTCGACGAGCGCCGGAGCAAACGCTCTCTCGGCGGCGACGATGTGCTCGATGCCGTCAAACATTCCCAGAAGCAAAAGTTGCATGCGCCCATGCAGAAGAGGGTGATCCCGTCCCCTCCGTCCGGCTTCTACCCCCAGCGGAATCGAAGAGACGCAGTCGATACCAAGGCTCTTGTTCACCAGCAAAGTCTTATGCGCACTTTAGGCATCAGCGACCCCATCTTCACCGAGCAATGGCATCTCCTAAACACCGAACAAGTTGGCCACGACGTCAATGTCACCGGCGTCTGGCTTTCGGGAGTGACGGGCAAGAACGCGACTGTGGCCATGGTGGACGACGGACTGGACATGTACAGCAACGACTTGAAGCCGAACTACTACGCCTTCGGTAGCTGGGACTTCAACGACGACCGAGCTGAGCCGCGGCCAACGCTAGACGACGACAGGCACGGCACGCGATGCGCTGGAGAGGTGTCGGCCGCCAAAAACGACGTTTGCGGTGTGGGTGTAGCCTACGACTCCAAGATCGCCGGTATTCGCATTCTGAGCAAGCAGATCAGCGACGCTGACGAGGCCGCCGCCATGAACTACGACTATCAACATAATCAAATCTACTCTTGTTCCTGGGGCCCTCCCGACGACGGGAGATCCATGGATGCCCCTGGCATTCTCATCAAGAGGGCCATGTTGAACGGCGTTCAGAAGGGCCGTAACGGCTTGGGCTCTATATATGTTTTCGCCAGTGGTAATGGTGCTCAAAGTGAAGACAACTGCAACTTTGACGGTTACACAAATAGCATTTACAGTATCACTGTTGGCGCTATTGATCGCAAGGGACTCCACCCTTACTACTCGGAAAAATGCTCCGCTCAACTGGTAGTGACCTATAGCAGTGGCAGCGGCGATGCAATCGTAAGTGATACTTTGAATATCAAGAAGACGCTTCAGTCTAATCAAAATTGCAGCATACCACTGACGTGGGCGAAAATCAATGTTACAACGGCCACGGCGGTACATCCGCTGCTGCGCCCTTGGCTGCGGGAATCTTCGCTCTAGCGCTGGAGGTCCGTCCGGATCTAACATGGAGAGACATGCAATATATTGCCATGCTTAGTGCGGTGCCCGTTGATCCTGAGGAGGGCGAATGGCAGCCGACCACCTCGGGCAAAAAGTATAGTCACATGTTTGGATACGGCAAGATTGACAGCTTCGCCCTGGTCGAGACGGCAAAGACATGGAAGGCCGTCAAGCCTCAGGCTTGGTACTTTTCACCATGGCTCCACGTGAAGAAGGAGATTCCTCAGGGCGACCAAGGCTTATCCGTTAACTTCGAGGTCACGAAAGAGATGCTCAAAGAAGCCAATCTTGAGCGGCTGGAGCATGTGACCGTCACGATGAACGTGGAGCATTCTAAACGAGGAGACTTGAGCGTTGACCTAATCAGCCCCGACAATGTCGTCAGTCACATTTCGGCGACTCGGAAGTTGGATGATAGCGACCAGGGTTACAACGATTGGACTTTCATGAGTGTGGTGCACTGGTATGTATCTCACATTCTGCATAAAGCCACTGCCACTGTAAATTAAAAGGAAACTAACGAAATCCACAGGGGAGAATCCGGCGTCGGCAAATGGACCATCATCGTCCGCGATACCAAGGTCAACGAGAACAACGGCACCTTCGTCGACTGGCACCTCAAGCTCTGGGGCGAGAGTATCGACGCCCGTAAGGCGAAGTTCCTCCCTATGCCGACGGATGAAGACGACGCCGACCACGACGTGACAACGACCGCCACGCCCACCGCCATCACCACCAGCCTGCCCCCTCACCCCGACGCCACCAACACCGCTCTCCCCACCTCCTTGCCCGACGACCACCCCAACAGACCCACAAAGCCCAGCAAGACAATCAGCAGCGCATCGGTAGTCACCGAGACCGGCACATCGTCCGCAGAATCCGCAGCTGAGACAACGACAGAGAGCTCATGGCTGCCGTCGTTCCTGCCCACCTTCGGGGTATCCTCGCGGACAATAGCGTGGATCTACGGCGCTTTGGGGCTGATCGTCGCATTCTGCGCGGGCCTGGGCGCGTGGTTCTGGTGGATGCGCCGCAAGCGCATGCGCAACGACCCGAGAGATAACTATGAGTTCGAGCCTCTAAATGCCGAGGAGGGAGGCGCGCTCGAGGGTGGACGAGAGAAGGGCTCGAAGAGACGAGGAGGCGAGCTGTATGATGCTTTTGCGGGTGGAAGTGAGGATGAGGATGAGGATGGGGAAGAGAGATTCAGGGATAATGATAATGGGAGGAGCAGAGATAGAGATACGAGGAGGGCTGAGAGGGGATTGGTTAGTTCTGATGAGGAGAGTGAGGATGAGGATGGGGATGATAGTGAGGATGATAGCGATGCTTCGCGGGTGAGGGAGAAGGGGAAGAGTAGATCGTAAGTAACCTAGTGGCTGGGCATTGGAGTAGATGGGATGGGATTCGGAGTTGAAGGTGGAAGTGAAAGTGAAAGTCGTTATTTGATACTGATACGATCGAATTGCGTTGCTTGAATGGCCTGCCTGCCCTATATATACTTACTTACCTACCTACCTACGTATGTCTTATAGCGCTAGACTGACTTGTTTATCTCTATCTTTGTATCTATAAAGAGTATGGACTAGGAATACAGTGCTAACTTATGAGAACCTTGAACTGAACTTGTTGTTTTTCTTCGGTCTGATACTGGATGTTATTATAGATGAGATAACCTTAAACTGGCTCTTGTACATTAAGTATGTATTATGTATGTCAATCTATCAATACCTGTGTACATAGATTCACACATAAGTATCATTAATGACGCGAGCCACAGTAATAATTTTACTTTGAATAGATACCTATCACATATCAATATCATTGGTTTAACCTGTAATTATTAGCCTAAATCTAGTAATCAAGCTATTCCACTCGTACCGCATTAGAACTCAAGATAATTAATTATACGATATATCCAATAAGGGGGGCAACAAAGCACGTGTACCTAACAAATTACATCACGCTTTAGTACCTATCTACCTAAGCAAGCTACGACGGATGACAGGCATATATATGTGTACAAATGCCAGGCTAGGGGGGAGACGACTTCATGAACGATGTAGATATATATCTGTATATTTACATCATCCCCCATATCCCCCTCATACGCGTTACTATCTCTTTCTCATCAACACACCCATACATACAAGGAGCAGAGGCATGCCCCTTGAAAAGCTGATACAGCCCACAGGTTGAGTGGAAGGACAAGGGAATTACGATATTGAATTAATGAAATAATAATAAATATCAAACCAACATGGTTCGCCTACGTGGGTAGGTAGGTAGGAAGTACTTAGGTAGCATGGTTAGTACTGAAAATTCGCAAACCAGTAGTCTGTTCCAATAGAAACCGATTAATACGGGGCTCTATTTATTTATTCATTTATTAATCGTGTAAAAAAAAAAGAAGCACTTATTCATGAGCTTCTAGGTAGGTACTTAGCTAGCTACCTAATTCCCAAAACCTTTATCGTTGGTCATAACGCAGAATAATAATCATAGCGTTTTGTTTACTCCCTCCCTCTCATCCACCATGGTTGCAACACCGTCCCATATACTCCCTCTTGGTATTCATTTCCTCATCCCTCCACCTTCACCCTCCTTAGTACTTAGTCAGTAACGATGCCACGACACCACATCATGTAGATAGATAGCCCTCATCCTCCTCCTCACCCTCCTCATCCAACACCACCGCCTCGCCCCCAATACCTCCAGAGAAAGCAAACGGGTTAACCCCTGCCCCATTCCCCCGCCAAGGGTTAAAGCCCAAACACAACGTCCCCGAACCCGACACCCCCTAGGCCCCATCGGTTGGCAGCGCGGGCGGTTTCAAGCCCCCCCTCTCCATATCATTGATATACTTCTCCCACGCCTCGATGACGCCTCCGTAGAACTCGACATGTGCGTCCGCCAGCGAGCCGAGCTGGTCTTTCAGCTCGATACGCTTGATGCGCTCAAAGTCGACAACCTCTTTAACTACCTCCTCGTCGAACATCTCAGACGTCTTCTTGGCGCGCTCGACTTCCGTCGTCAGCTCGTCGATGCGGATCTCCAGCTTCCGCTGTCTTTCTCTCCGGCTCGCCTCATGGTCCACGCCGCGCACGTCTTCGATCTTGGACCGTATGAACCCGCCCGCGCCGCCCAGCGCGCCGGAGCTGCCGTGTCCCGAGGCCAGGGAGTCGCGATCAAAGGTCGATTTGTTGAGATACTCGGTCAGCTGCTCGTGGTCAAGCTGCTTCTGCTCCCTTGCCTTGAGCAGGTTCTTGAGCGCGAGGCTGTACGCCTGCATATCTCTCAAACTCCCCAGATAGTCCTGGTCCGTGTGCTCGCGCAGGTTCTTGAGGCCGGCGGCCGAGTCCTCGATGCTGGCCGCAAAGCCGTGCACCGCCGTCTCCACACCGGGTTCCAGGGTGACGAGCTTCTGGAACTGCTCTTCCAGATCACGCAGGTCGATCTCGAGGTCCGTCTCGCGCCGCACGACGCGGGCGACGACTTTCTCGACGTGCGCGAGGTCCTCGTCGAGCTTGCTGCTCTTCTCCTGCACCTCGATGAACCGCTTGTCGTGCTTGTGCACCTTGGTGAAGGCGTTGATGAAGGTGTCGGCGAAGTTGTCGAATACGCCGCTGCTCCCCTGGTCTGAGGTCACGCTCACCCTACCGGCGCGAGACCTCATCGTGGCATTCCAGTCGGGCGACTCGAGGAAGGTGTGCAGGATGGGTGCGCGCCGCAGGATGGGATGAAGGGTTATGCGCCTGAGGAAGCGCTGCAGCGAGTAGGCGCGGCGGTTTGTGAAGTCGGGCCCGAAGCGGTCGCCCCGGACATATTCCATGCGCTGCTTGTCTGGTAACGGGGGGACGGCACAGGCGGGGTAGTCTTTGGACAGAGTCTTGGAGAGGAAAAGGAAATCGGTGAATCGGCGACGGGCGGTGAAGGTAGGTTTCTGGAAGGAAGGGAAGGTAGACTAGAAGGATATCAGTTAGTGGTGAGTGACAGGCAAACGGAGGTGATGGCGAGGAGGTGGAACGTCGCGTACATTAGAAGTAATTAGATATGACACAAAAGCGTCTTTGGTGCCGTCGCTCTCCTTGTGCGGCTCGGAGACGGTGCAATCGAGTATGTCGCCGGACAGGCCGGGATCCTGCTGCTGCAGCTTCTGGCCATGATGCTGGTCCTCGCTGGTGGGCGACTCGGCTTCGATGTTGGGCAGCGGTCCGCGCGGGTCGGCGGGAGAGGCGGCGTCGCTCTGCCACGAGATGTTGGAGAAGTTGTCCTGGTCGATGACGGCCATTGTGCGAGGCTTGGCGGCGTGTGTTCGTATGTTCGTATGTACAAGCTTCAGACTGAGACTACAGGCTACAAGCCTCGGGCCTGCGACAGTCGATTGGATGGGGGGTTATATGTGTGTGCTGTCAGTGGGATGCTTCATGAATAGCAGCTGACTGTAAATGTATGTCGAACTTGTTTTCGCCGGGCACGAACCGCAATGGTGGCAGGTCGGATCATTGGCTGATATTAGGCAACGCTTTTGGGTAGGTAGTTGATCGAGGTAATGTATTGGGCAGGATGCTGCAGGATGCTGGAGTTCGGATGTGGTGGGGAAGCGCTGCAGTGACATAGCCTCACTTCTAACTGTGAGTGAGCTGTGAGCTGAGCTGAAGAGAGCTAGCGCGTCGTCTGATGGGTGACAGCTCAAGCTAACTTGCTGGGTAGGTGCTGGGCAGAGCACTTACGTCATACACTCGTTATTCGCAAGAGCCCCATGCACACGAGGGGCTGATGTATGCCTATATCGAATATGTACAACCAATAACCTCAGCATCTAGGCCTCCAGGCCGCCCTGCCCAGTGCTGGAGTGCAGTTGCTGCCGGTGGTCTATTAACGATTCCCATCATCTTGAGATGTCTGCCCAAGGTGCCCATTGATGGTTTCTGTTTCCCATATCTATGATCCTCAAAGAGAAGTTATATATATATGATACAGTAATCTTGTCTCGGTAGGTAATACCCATATTTTAGTCAGATACTTTTCAATCTACGCCTCCTTCAACACAAACCCCATCTCATCCCTCTTCTCATCAATCACCCGTCCCCATTCCAGCAACAGCCTGAACAAATACACCTCCATGTCCTCCTTCCTCATCGCCGTCTCGGCCCACTTGCGGCCCTGATGCGCGATCCACTTCGCATCCTCCGCCCGTTCCGGCGTGACCTGCTTGCGTCCATTGAGCGTGCCGCGGCCGTCCAGCCCGATGAAGTACGACAGGGTGCTGTGCAGCGCGTGGTACCGCAGGTCGATCGGCACGAAGTGCACCCACGGCATCAGCCGCTCCGTGAACCACTGCTGGAAGATCGATGACAGCACCGGCACGCTGTTGGAGTGCAGCACCTTCTGCAGCTCCCGCGGCGGGCCGTCGCTCGAGTCGAGGAGCATCACGTAGCGGCTGTCGACCTCGGTGGCTGGCTCCTGGAGTCCGAATTCGTCTCGCAGGAGCTCGCAGTGGGCGTCTTTGCAGCCTTCTGGGGGACCGGTCAGGGAGAACTGTAAGGGTAAGATGCTGTTGGCCTCGGTAGTAGGTACGTCTTCGTAGCGGAACCGGCTGTCCTTCCCTGCTCCTATACCTAAGAGCATGGGAACACTATCTGCGGAAGTGGCGTTCTGAAGCATGTGGACTAGGCGCAGTCGGTGGCTGCCGTGAAGCGACTCATGAGTTGGTGTGGGCATGTCTTCGACGTTGCCTTGCCATAGGACTATGTCCTGCTTTTGATTGAACGCCGTAGTCTCGAACTCCTTCTTGAAACCACCCCGTGTAAAGGGAATCAAAAGATCGCTGAAAGTAGTCGTCTTCGAGCCACTGAAAAGGGGAAGCAATTTCTGATACACCTCGAATCGATGTGGGGTTGTGTGGAAGTCGTGAAGATGGAAGATGTCGGGCTGATAGCACGGGTCGAGCGCCTTTTGCCAGTTCGCAAGGAATTGGTGCTTGCTTTGGGGTGCGGCGCATGAGGCACAGAAGTCTCTCATATTCCAATCATAACCATCACGAACGGGCGAGCCGAACGGGCAAGCGCGAGCCTCGAGATTGCGGAATTGCTCCGTGGGGACAAACATAGGTCCTGTATCCGCTGCTCCTGTCGCTGGTGCAGTTCGCTTGTTGCTTTCGTTATCCTCGGGCGCAGATGTATCTGGAGTATCACGTATGCCCAGTCGGTTGGAGTCACGCTTGAACGCCCGTTGAGCTGTGGCCCTTAATTGTATTGTACGCATGTCCATCGACGGGACGAGAACCCTCGGCCGTTCCTGCAGATTTATAGCAAGCTCCATCGCCGGAAGATGTTCCGCAAAGGCAGATATTATTGTCACAATCTCGTCCATTATCTCTTGTTGTGAAGAATCGGTTGCGCCTGCGTGCGTCGCCTTGCCCTGGTCGATAACGACGATGCCAATGTTCGGCTGCGTCTTGAGGAACTGAAGGCCATCTCGAATCTCTTGCGGCTTCAAGCCCCAGAATGGCAAGACGTCTGTCTCCATCTGGTCAAATTTATCGATGACAACCGACTTCTTCAGCTTGGCAAACTCGAACCATTTATCAAAGTTCTGTGGAGGCTTCCGTCCACTGTGCCGTTCTCCATATTCCTGAACTGCAAGCTTAAGCGTGGTGCTGACTGTGGCATGCCTCAGCCATCGATCCGCTTCTATGCGGCTCCTGTAGACAAGGTCATCAACCGGATGATGCTTGAACAGCGTTGGTATAAGGGTGGCGTAGAGAACCAAATTGGCACTAACGAAGAGGAGCAATATTATGAGATAGACGCGTTTGAACAGAACGATTGATCTCATACTGTTAGTATAGGTAAAGATGACAAACCCAAAGGAGATCGACCCGAAGCCGAGCAGCGGCTGCATCGAGGATGTTTGCCGATAGGTACCAATAAGAACCGTACTACTTATGGAGGTTATCAAGCCATATATAAATGTAGCAATCGTGGTTGGCTCAAGAGGCGACGCGTCGCACAACATCAAAGATCCTGATATCACTAGGGGGGCCACAAACATGCTGGTGCTGAGAGTATCGGCAATGTGGAAAGGATAGACCCCTATAAGGGATTGATGTCCGATGATCTGGCCACGAAGTGAGAGCTGGGTTCCTATTAGGGGTACGCAGGTTGCAAAAGATGCAACCAGTAATATGCCACCGAGAGTGCGCAGTCGACTCCTCGTAGTCCGCGCCCAAGAAAGGACTCTCCATAGAAGTATGAGGATGAGTGCGTCCACGAAGAGATTGATCCATTGTATGAACACAACGAGCGATCCTGAATCTAGCAAGGGAGAGCAGAAGTAGGTTGATCGCAATGTCAAGTTGCTGGCCGCAAACGTCCCGTAGCTAACAAGAACTGTCGCAACGAGCAGCATGATAGGCGAGCCGGCGAGCCAGGCTTTCAAGTCCTCCTGCCAGCTTCCCCACATGTCTTCAGGTTCATCTGAGACAGTCGGCGGTACGCGATGTGAAAAGAACTTGTACGCAGCGAACAGCGATGGCAAGAATGCCTGTTGTGTCGATTAGTCGTAGGGCATTATGACCGAGTGATAATAAGATACTTACCTCGATGCCTGCAGCGGCGCATTGGAAGTCATGCAAGGCTCTGTATGAGAGCTCGAGCCTCACAAGAACGAGAATAATGATACATGGCACATAGTATCGGCGTGGTCTCGGCGGTAAAGTGGACGATGATAGCTTTAAGGCAGCATCTGAATCTATTGAAAGTTAATGATGAGATTGCGGCAATAAGTTCGAATAAGCGAACTCACCAAATCTTCCATCAGCACCTGTGAACAGACTGGCAGCAAAGGCCGCAGATCCGGAAACGAGTAGCAGCAAGAATGATGAGAGGCGCGGTTGATCTGAGTGGCTCTGTCAGCAGAGGCGCTTGTTAACCGGCGGCAGCGGAAAAGCTACTAATTAAGGTATTTCTGTCCAGATTATATGAAAGCCATGCGAAGGAAGCTAGGAAGCTGGTGTCTCGTTAGCAAATCGTCGATTTTGTTGTTGGTGGTTGGTCGACTGCCCATCGTGTGTGTGCTGAGAGCTCGAGTCAGGGGTAAACGTTGAACTCACAGAACGCCTGATGCTCTAAGCCTGACGCCGCTATCAGGGGCGGCCATCGAGGCAGCAATGGCAGAACAGCTTCACACCCATCAATGGTCAAAAGGAGTGATGGTAGTCAAGCTCAATTGGTCTGCAAGGTCACGCGTGTCTGTTTAACGTATTGAGTCAAGAACATGAAGTGTCAACTATGAAAAGTGATGAGCGTCCATGGTTCCAAACACTGTCTGACGAGCCACTCTGCTTACCATCCCAGTTGCATGCCTGAGTCGTCTAGCAGTAAAATGTACAGTAATAGCATCGAGCTTCGTACAGTACACCCCTATGCAGCAGGTGATTGGCTGCGACTATTGTCGAGGTCACATGATCTTGGGGCTCAGGCAGCTTAGGATATGAATGCCAATTGAAGCCCACAATTCAGATTTCGGGCGAATGGTCTAGGGGTATGATACTCCCTTCGCATCTTTACGATTCATACGAATCAGCGCGTCTGGGAGGGGTCCGGGGTTCAATTCCCCGTTCGTCCAACGAATTTCCATTTTGCCATTTGTCCTCTCTCTATTGTTTTAGTCTTCTTTGTCTAACTAACTAACATGGATCAATCACACATTTACTCTCTGCTGTCTACTTTATCTGTCGATGATGATAAATGCTTATCACCCATGATGGTGGGGGAAGAAGATGTTTGTTACTTGCTCCATGTTAAGCGACTTGATTTGATCTTGCGAGTTACACATCTTTATCCAAAAGCCATGCATGCAAATACAAGTTGCGATATCTGATTGACATCAAGTCTGTCTATATATAGACTTGTGGCGGAATCGCCCGCCACATAGTAATGATCAGAGGACAACTGGCATTGCCCATATCTACTGCACTTCATCCTATTTATTTATTAGGCAGGCGAGCAGGTAGCTCGGGAATAAACCGGTTGCCTATCTGATTTCAGTGAATCTATTGGTCAGTCACCTTTGTGGAATTCAAATATGGGCAAGTCCAACGATACCTTGATGGCTACCCTGATGGCCCTTCGGTGTAGGGCTGACGGTTCGTGCCGTATAAGTATTTGGATTGTCCTAAAAATAAGCATGTGCTGTCCAGTCCCACGCCATTACAGTTGGATACTCTGTCCTCTCCTCGGGTGGTATATCATAACCTACGGGCCCCCGTTCTTGGACTTGCTTCAGATCTTATCAGTGTTGAGTTGCGTATGCCATGAATGATAAGTACCGTTATGGTAGGTTCCTTGACGAAGTGCCTAAGTCTTCCATCCCCGCTTCCCTACTGACATATTGACGTATGCCTGCATACAACTCACCCACATCTACAGCTAGGAAACACATCTCGGTCTCGACAAATTGCAAGTCAACGAGAAATCGGTGTCACGGAGACAGGGCATATGTATACCCTACGAGCAGAGACGTTGTCGTACACCGCCGATTCGACGATGCATGCGAACGTGCTAGGACCTATTTCGGAGAAACTCGAAATAATATATTTCACAATAAACAAAACCAACCAGGCTCTTGATGCAGCGGTGTAGAAGCATGGACGAGACACACGTGGCGATTGAACACTAAACCCGACGACTACGTTATGGCATGGCGTGCATCCTACTATCCGCCTCTACGGCCGCGGTTGCCGATATATTATCACCTTCTAGGGGGTAAACGATGAACGAAACTCACCAACATCTATGAGCCAAATTGCTGATACTTGGTCATTGCGCAAAAGTCGATTGGACCATTGAGTTGATTTGTACGAGGACCAAAGCTATTGACCCGAGCAAGAGGCTCCAAGCTCATTAGTCGTCGACCATAACGATTTACACGGCGCCCGAATATAATCGGCTGGTTGGCTCCTGGGACGTCTAGGGAAAGTTGCCCGAATATATGCAAGACAGGGCTACGGCTGCTCTGAACCGCAATCCTTCCTGTACCCCCGAGGTAAACAAACCGCTTGCTGTGAGGGTCCCGGTACGATTCTCCTACTCTCGCAGATGATGCCTTGCATGCAGGTCTAAGACGAACTACCCGGGAACTGGACACGGCCAACGACGCATTGATGGCCTCGATAAGACTTGAATGAACGCTTAACAACTGCTGAAAGCATAGTTTCGCGAGGCATTGGTACCGAGCCAGAAAGCAAAAACCGACGAGATTGAGATGCAACAGCAGAAAAGTGAGCGCAGCTCGTTCTCAAATCAACCCTCGACTACCAACGGTCATGACGCAGACATAGCGATCAATTGCAGCAGTCGGGCAGTCGGCTACCGATTGATTCGCGCAGAGTGACCAGTTCACCAGCGAAAATCAACAACCTAAAGAGCAAGATGAATGGTTGCACTTTGGGATGGACGAATCACTTTGACGGTCGCGCACTCCATTTACTATGTACTCAGGCGGTTGTTGACCTTACATAATGCCGGACGAGCAAGCAAATAAGTTACGGGAACATAGCGGACCGCGCGACCGGCCTCTCAATAGTTGAGCGTAGGCCAGATCAGACGGCGGACTAACCGAGCTGCTTGCATAGCTAACAGGCGGCCAGGACCCTTCCATGAAGCTTGGGCCATCAGTGTCGGTAAGTGTAAGTAAGTGTGCGGCGCGGTGTTTCGCAATGACTAAAGACCAAGGACCAAGACTGAGCTGAGCGACGAGTTACTCGCCGCTGACTGTCCACTGTCAGCTGTTATTGGCTTGGCTCTTGGCGCAAAGTTTCGAGGGCATGTTCGGGAACCCATTCGAAGGATTGCCCAGCGACGCCTAGCGGCATCCATCGGTTATGCTTAGCCTCTGATTGAGATGAAGACGAAGGCTCTCTCGGCTCCCTAATATCAGGGCAGGAGTTGACGAAAGACGCCATTGACGCAACAAATGTTGAATCTGGAGAATGGGCCTGGGCATTCTCGCCGAGCTCGCTAGCTTTACGTGATGACTACGAGAGACGGCACATGTGACCGACCACGACACGTTCAGGCGGCCCGGGGGACGCCACGAATGCAACGCCGACATATACCTAGCCGTCGCGGCATTTTGACAGCCAAAACCCATCACGACATTGCAATGGCCAACAAGTAGTACATACTTTGTTATGTACTTACAGTAATTATGAGTATCACTATCACTGGCAATTCCCACTACGAATCGCCACCGCGGATCTGCTGAGCAGTGCGAATCAACTGGACAGACGCAACAGTTCACGATCGGTGCCGGTATGCTAAAGCACCGAGGAGCCAAGGGAGCCATCCCCCGCTAGAACAGACCCATGCCATCGCTACCGACAAGCGCGCTACTGTGCCACTCCAATGCGTATGGTTCCCATCGGAACGTGTGCAACGAAAGGAGAGCGGCGAACTAATTCACTGCCACAATAACGGCGAAACCCAATTTGCTTGCTGCGAAAAAGGGAGCAAAGCACACCGCAATTCGAAAAAGGCCTCAGAAAATATATTCACCCTTGCACACCGCTTTGCGATACTGTTTTGTTAACCAAGCAGACCGATTGATTTTCATCACGGCGACAATGGCATCGGACAATTGAGGTGTACCGAGTACAGCAAACAGTCGTGATCTAACCAAGTAGGGCGTGTTGCAGACATTGCCATTTTCAAGTCGCAGTTCCTATTAGGTAGACCACAAGTTGACGGGACCTCCGCATGCTGACATCTCCACTACACCCCTACCACAACTCTCCCTAGATTGGTGAGGAGATCGTTTTTAAATTATGGTTATGCACATGGAACCACAACAGAACCATTCAGGGGGTATTTCGCAAGGCTGAAGCCTGTCGGTCTGCTCACCTACAATCGCTAAATTCTACCTGTCAAGGGAGCAGATGTTGAAGTCCATAATCCAGGTGAATGAGTAGCATTCTACCTCGCATGCCTGGATATACTTACACCATTCTCCCGTGTTTTAGTACCTAGTGTAGTAATGCGAACAGGTTCAGTCACTTCTCCGTGTTAATAGTTTAAGCTTCTTTATCTAGACTCGCTCTAAAAGCATTGGCTGCCATGCGCTAAGGCTAGCTAGCAAAGCTCTAGTTGACAAATGTCGTCAAGCTTCAACACACTTTCTTTCGCAAGTCTAATTCTTGGTATCTGCAAAGCTACTGAAACCACTCCAAACAACATCCTGTCAAAATTCTGATGCTTCCACCCCAACTAGCTTTCTTAGGATTCTACAGATCTTGGCAGCTTATGTCAGACCGGCACTAGCATGGCAATCGAGCATGTCGAGGCTCCGTCTCGAGGGTCCGCGAAGTACCCCGGTCTTAGTCGGAATTACCGGTACCTACAACAACAAGGGTGCTGAGTTCGAGATCGCAACGAACAATGACTTGTGATAGGTGGATTGCCCAGAGCATGTGTACAGTTTCACCACCTGACCATGCCATAATACTATTTTTCCCGATATTGAAGAGGTGATGAAAATAGCATCATTCTGCTGGCCATTGCCATGACCAGCAGCACAGCAACAAGTGAAGCTTACATAGAGATTCATTGAACGAGAAGGCAGCCAGCGTATACGTAGTCGCCGACGAAAAACTCACCAAGCACTTGGCTTTACTTGGAGCTCATTTCCCTAACAATATACAATTGTCTCAGCTCCAACTCTAGAGTGCGCCACCCAGCCCACCCATGAGATCGTACCAAACTGCATGGGACTGTCCGAGTCCGATGTTGAGCAACTCGGAAAGCTGTCTAACCCCGTCGTGGTCCAGCTGCATGGCCAAGGTACACTAATCTTCTTCTTGGTTTCTCCACACTCTGCAGCAGAAGCTACCAAGACAGTCAGCCTTATCCACTGTAGACGCTAATATTGCTATTTTGGTCGTATCTGGCCCATGTCACCCTGGTATGACACTCTTTTCGACAGGGTGGTGCAGGATCACCCAAGACTTGGGAGATGTTCATGGGGCAATACGCTCTGCGAGACGGCACAGCTGAGTTGTGAGGCGAATCGGTTATATAAACCTTTCTGATCCCTCGATATTGCAACAATTCTTCTTGCTCTCCACCCCTCTCACCACATACATTCATTCATTCATTCAAAACCAACTACCATTCTCTGTACCCATTTTACCTATACCACTTAGTCAAAATGAAGTTCTCCGCTGGTCTCATCTCCACCCTGGCTCTGGCCAGCAGCGCCGTTGCCGCTCCCTCCAAGAAGTGCCGCAACGAGGACCTCCCCACCACCGTCATTGCCGGTGTTGAGGTTGTCGACACTCAGATCGTTCGTGACGCTCACGAGCTCGTCAAGGAGTTCCAGGAGCTCCAGCCCTACCTGTACAACCACGTTGTCCGCACTTGGCTCCTCGGTGCCGCCGCGTTCAACAACAACGCCACCCTCAAGTCTGAGGTCGATCTTGAGCTCCACGCCGTTGGCTCGCTCCTGCACGATCTTGCCTGGGACCGTAAGCTCACACCCAGTACCAACACCTCATGAACACGTTATTGACTATTTCCGCAGAGCGTGACAACTCTCCCTACAACAGCCACGCCTACCGCTTCGAGATCGACAGCGGTGTTGCTGCTGTCAACTTCGTCAAGAACCACAAGGACGGTGGCAAGTGGAACGCCGCCCGCCTCGAGCGTCTGTACGATGGTATCTCGCTGCAGACCATCCTCGGAGTCTCTGACTTCAAGAACATCGACACCCAGTGGATCGTCAAGTCCATTGGCTTCGAGTTCCCCCAGCCGCGGTCTCCCCTGATCCCCGAGCAGTTCTACGACTCGGTCCAGGGCAACTTCACCAACTCCACCCTCTTCCGTGGCACCAACGACACCTTCACCCGCTTCGCCGCCAAGGACCCCGAGACCACCTACAACACCTTCCTCGCCGTCTTCGGTGACGAGTACGTCCCCGGCTACACCGAGAAGGGAGCCCGTCTCTTCGACCTCATCCAGGGCGGTATTGAGCTTGAGCTTGGCCAGTACCCCGACGTCGCTTTCACCCCTCTCCCCGCTCTTGCTTAGAGTGGCGGTGGGGCGTCCTCGATCCATACTCTCGCAATATGAGATAACCTTCTTGTAACTATACGTTTTGCTACTATACAATAGACTTGAAACTGAGGTGGTCAAAATCACGAGCGTTTGCATCTGGCCTTGACGTGTTGGTCAACGGCAAAACTGGAGTTGTGGCTGTGTAAAGATGTTAGAAAATTAATAATGAGAACTTCCTGACAATCATCAGTCTCTTTCCTCGTGACCATACTTGCCAATGTCTTCAACGCTTTCGGCCACATTCCACGCATACACAATCGCCAAGTCAACAATTGATTTACAACCCCTGACTGCCCACGTTTTTCAAGGTTCGGGTTGATGTGGATATGCCAAGGCTCGAAGGAGCAAATGAAGCTGTGCTCGAGAAGCGTCTTGATTGGACACCGTAAACAGTAATCTGCAGATGCACAGTGATATGCACAAGCGTTCTGGTGGGCATCGCGCGATGAGCACTAATGCACTAGCAAGTGCATTGAAAGGATCTGTGTCATTTCCGGTGCGAAATCTATCGCCAGTCTGGCTATGACCCTGCCGATCGCATCTTCGTTGCCTGACTAGAATAACTGGCAACTGATTCAGCGTCATCGCAACATGTGAAGTTGCAAAGTCTCATGCTGCCTCGGCTGCGTCTTTGTTGGCCACTCCACCCCAACGCAACCAACAATCTATCAACTACACACAGTATCTCTTCCGCTCTCTGGCATCGTATCTGAGTCTGACTGCATTCGGCCCCGACGCGGGGCCGGGCCGGATAATCTTACTCAATAGTGCTCTGTACCTAATTACTTGCATTTACGTACTTATACGCATGCGCCATAAGCCGTGCTCAACCTCCCTCCGCTGCCTGCCGCGCTCAGCGTAAGCAAATCCCATGTGGGCCATAAGATCAGGTCTAACCTCATTGGCTCACTTGCTTACGGCAATTTCCGCCGTCGCATCGATCGACGGCTCAACTGCTCTACTGAGCATTAGCAGCACGGCTGGTCGAAGTTTAACTGACGTATGCAACTTGAAATAGCACGGCGGGATGGGATAGTCTCCGCGGCTTGCTGGCCGTGCTTGGTTGTAGAAGTGTACTTACGGAGTAAGAAGTTGGAAGTTACGAGTAGAGGTTCTCACGCAATATGCGTAGTCGAAGAGGTCAGTAGGATTTAGTTCCAGCTTCACACCACATCCGTCCCTGTCCATGCTCCTGTTTATTGACATAGTCGTAAGCGGTGATCATTGTCGGCGAACAGAAACCCCCGCATGGTCTGATAGAGCAAGTGGCAGACTTAGAACCATGTCGTGAATGAGCACTAAGATAAGATCTCTTCGAGTTTGAGTACTTCATGACATGTGTTTGCTCTCCGCGTTTCCGACGAGTGAATCTTCCGTCGAAGGAAGCACAACCCAGAAGTTAGGTAATAATGAGAAGCGAGCCACGTTCTGCAACAGGCACGAGCATGTCACTTCAGATTGTGTAGATGGTTAAGCGTTATTGCAAAGCATTTGGAATTCAGGGAACCAACACCATCTCATCTCATTCAGACACTCAGCGAGCTTACATGCATGTGAATAATAATCTAGAACGCTCGATCGCTTGGCACACTCTTCAGCTTCTAATGACCAAATGTTGAATCTTCCGGCCTACCCAGATATCAGTCACCGCCCCCGCGGGGCGATAGGGTTGCAGAGTCCCCATGGGGTAGAGCATATAACAGGCCCACAGGGTCTTTAAAGACGCGCAGGACTATAACCATGTGTTAATTGAGTTATCCATGCGATGACCATATGGATGTTATAGAGCTGCAGACTCGAATGCTGAGGCTAGATCAAAATAGAGTGAAAATATGTATCTTTCTGAGCTTCTATCACATGTGCGGACATTGTGAAGATTTCCAGAGCAGGTTTTCCTTGTTTCTGCCGGCCCTTGTAGCTCGTTATATTGCTATAGCCAACTTGGTATTTGAGATGGATTGCCTTCGCTTGCTTAAGTGAAACCAAGTTGATATCTCCTGCATCTTAGATCTTCAGCTCAGGAAACATTGTTCGTCCAGTCATAACCTCCTTGGGGCGATGGTTCTGCTCGAGTGCCTTTCCCACAATATCCACTAGCATTGCGTCGCTGCCTATGGTGCGTCAGGTTAATACTTTGATGCCATATAGTAGTGATTAGACGTCAAGCCTACCTGCTGCACCAACAATTGCTCCTACAACTGGGAGTTGTTCTGTAACCCCAGTGATCCGTGACTCGTATGGGATGCTTCCGACAATACTATGTCAGTTCACCAATATCTGCTTTACTCATCGAGAAACTCAGCTCATACTCGGGACTACTAATTGTGGTAAACCTTGTATAGATGCGAGGTAATTCCACGAGAAAGGGCCGACGACCGCAGGAGGGCTGATGGCAGTTTAGTTGATAATATCGGCATTGATCACAGTGAGGCTCTCACATGTTTGGATCGTCACGATACTTGGGCATGCTAGGGCCACATGGGATAAGCATGATGGCTGATGTGCCTCCATGCCCAGCAGGTCGTAGCACGTCCTCCCTAAACCAGCGACGGTAGACTTCAACGTCTTGTAAAGACTTGTTCTTCATGTCCTCATCAACCTCCGCCCCACGGTCCCTGGCGATGATTAGTGTCTTTCTCAAGATCTCTGGGGTGATGGACCACACCATTTCCAGCGCATGTAAGGACCAACATATACCGGCTTTCCGAACTTCTCCTGATACTCTTCTCGAAAGGTTATGTACTCATGATACCCATCGTAGTAAAATGGATTGTAGGGAGCCTGAACGATTTAGTTGCAGTCAAGTTATGTGTTAATATGTAATGGGATAGGTACCTACCTTATCAATGAACTCCTGTATTGTCTTTCCAGAAGCTTCATCTGGCGGACATTCCTTCCAGCGATCTGCGATGCTCATATGGGTGGCATTGACACCTAAGTATGACTCAAGATCACTTATAAAACGTTCGATAAGCTTCTGTTGCTGAGGATCTGCCATGGGGAAGAAGTCTGTAGGGTATAGGATCTCCTTTGGGAACTTTGAAACGTTACTACCAAGCTTGCATAGAAAAAGGGGATATCATCACATGCCAGAGCACTTACAGGCTGGTCAGGAATTGTCTCTCCGACACCTGATATACTGCTATCAACAAGTGTCTGCATGCCTTCAATGCTTCTTGCTAGTAGTCCTATAGTATCCATGATCCTGAGGTCGAAGTTAGCTTAATGTCTCTATCCCATAATTGATGTTGACAAACCGGCAAGAGGGATAGACACCATCCATGGCATCCGGCTTCCACGTTGTACGGAGTCCGAAAAGCCCGCACCATGCAGCAGGCCATCTGATGCTGCCGGTAGCTGTTCAGATTTAGCAAAGCGTCGGCGAAGGCTGCAAGGGAATACTCACTGTCAGTACCGACCGAGTAGTCAAGCCAATCATACGCAGCAAGACTCGTCCCGCCGCCAGTCGCGCTTCCAGAAGAGCTTTGATACCCATCGCCCCTGGGGTTAAACGGAGCGTGGAAATCAATCCATTGGTCGGTGGCTTCTTCACTGGATGCGAACGCGCACATCTTGGTTTTTCCCACCAGGACCGCACCGAGCTCAATGAGTTCGCGGACGTAGGCTGCGGTTTCGTTCTCGGGCTTTCCCTCGTACAGCTCACACCACGCCCAGTTCGACTGCGTCGTCGGCACGCCGGAGATCTTGTAGTTGTCCTTGACACTGAATATCATCCCGGCCAATGGCAACGACGGTGACTTTTTGCTATAGAGTCGGCTTGGTACCGCGATTGCGGTCCACAGGCCGTCTAAGCGAAGATTCAATGGCCTGAACGAAACATCTCCTTGTTCAAAGGTTCTTGAGGGAATGACAGATGTGACGAAACTGTCTGTTTTGTCTGGATACAACCGCCATGCCTGAGACAGTCGGCCTCCTTCGCTTAGAAAGTACGGGCCATCCGGAATTTCATGTTCGGGGTTTGCCACCTCTAGGACTGTCATAATTGCCCACGAACCAAAGATGGAATCAGGGCCTGAGGCAGTCCATTGAGGTCGAAGGCGCGATAAGTCTGTTGAATTTCCACGCACAACCAAGGTATTCGACACGAATTGTAAGGAGAAGACGTCATCGTTGATCGCTAGAAACGAGCCGATCACGTCGGAAAGTGATCTCTCGGATGAGAGCTGGTCTGCGGAGACCACCACGACCGGTTTGTATTCACTCGGGCCCAGTTCATAGGATTGTCTGGAGGGCAATGTGCCGTTGCCGATGCTCACTTCAAGCTAGTTATTAGGATTTGTTAGTGAGTGTATCGACCGTAAGGTCTGGAGACTCACGTTGACATGAGGAATCGCAACATAACCGATGTCCCCAAGTTTGATTGTCGGAAGTGAGGCTCCTACGTTGGTACGACTAAGCGACATACTATAAAGCCTTGGAACTGGAGCAAATGCTGCCAGCATGTCAAAGCTGCTCCTGAATCGGCGAGGGAACTTGATTATTTAAGTATGTCAGATATCGGAAGAAGAACATGAGATCGGCAACATAGGTTACGAAGAGGCAAGATGAAGTAGGTACGTAACGTTGGGAGAGGGTTGCTCGATTGGGCCTTCTGGTAAGGAGCAAGGACCAATTCACAATACACCCACGCAGCTTCTTCGAGTCCTTGGATTGCATGTGCACAAGTGAGCTTTTATCCCTTACGTGAAAATGATAACAAGGCCCAATGCAGGGCAACCAATCATGATTGTGACCCTGCTCCCAAATGAGACAGTTTGATCACCTACAAGTTCTCAAACCCCCCTCAGGTAGTTAGCTGGAAGCCACCTACTTCTTATCCGTCAATTCTAGACGTAAAATTAATCTTTAACAATTCGTTAACCGTACTTTGAAGCGATTCAAGAGATGTTTGTATGTGTTGGTTTCATGGACTACGTAGCTTGTGGAAAGCATGTCAACTTATGTAAGCGAAGCTTTGTTTGATTGATAGAAACCCACCCTGAGCAAAGAGCAAACGAGGTTAAACAACAATGAAAGATAGTGACGCAAATAAAGCTAGTCCTCTTACCGTAATTAGTAACACTAAGAAAGCAGGCATCTGACCGTAATTAATTAGTACGTATGTAATCGGTTCGTATAAGTGTATACATGCAAGGCTTGGAGTTTGTCCAATCCTCCGCATCAGCACTTGCTTGATCAGCCCCAAGGCAAGAGACAAAGTAAGTTGTGTTTAGAATCATCCTCTCGTATCCTATGAATAGGTCGCTTATTTTGATCGCAAGAGCATTTGATGCACGGTAACGCCTGAAAGGGTCAAATTGTAGCTCCGGACCACTATATGGGGCCAACGTACTGCCAACAATTTATACTAACAACAAAGCTACCAACATTTATTTAATATCATCTAAGTCGCCCCAGTCAACCCCTCGTCAATCATCACCTACGCACGCATCACCCATCTCATTGCAACAAACATACCTGCAATCGCAATGCCACTATACACTCAATTACCCGATGAAGTCCAGAAAGTGGACATCATCATCGCTGGCGGTGAGTCGTCTCTGTTCTCAGTCTGCCAGTCTATGGAAGTAATTACTTGAACCGCAAGACAACTAATGTCGTCATGTAACGGTATAAGGAGGCGCAACAGGCTGCGTTGTAGCCGCCAGGCTTGCTGATGCCGACCCGAGCCTCTCCATACTGGTCATCGAAGCCGGACCTGATGGCGCCGGAAATCCCGCCGTCGAGTATCCTGCCTTCTTCTTCAGCAACATCATGCCCGGCTCCACGACCACTGCCTTCCACAAAAGCAACCCTTCGAAAAGCCTGGCCGCTCGCGAGGTCGTCGTTCCCTCCGGCTGTGTGCTCGGTGGCGGCTCGGCCACGAACATGATGATGTATAGCCGGGCGCAGCGGTCTGATTGGGATTCTTGGAACACGCCGGGATGGTCTGCCGATGAGATGCTCCCATTCTTGAAGAAGGTGAGGGAAGCCTGCAGGTTTTTAACTCGCCGTGGAATGTATAATGATTCGTGTTTTCTTCTAGCTGGAAACCTATCATGGCCCTGGCTCCCTGGAGAAGCACGGATCCGACGGCCCAATCCATGTATCCAGCGGCACCTTCACTGGGAAGAGATGCCAAGATGACTTCATCTCCGCCATGAACAAGCTGGGCTGGCCGGAGATAGAAGATCTGAATAGCCTGGATGCCTGCAATGGGGTTCAGCGCGCAGTCAGGTATATCTCTCCTGACGGGAAGCGTCAGGACACGGCTTCGAGATACCTGAGACCCCGACTCGAGGATGGCAAGCACCCTAATCTTTCAGTTGTTGTTGAATCACACGTTGTGCGCGTGCTGTTCGAGGGAAAGAAGGCGAGTGGCGTCGTTTACCGCCCAAAAGCCGATGGCGCCACCGATCGGACCGTGCACGCAGCCAAGATGGTCATTGTCTCTTGCGGGGCCCTTGGGACCCCAGCCGTGCTAGAGAGATCCGGAGTGGGCGATGCAAATGTCCTGCGCCGCTCAAACATCCCGGAGGTCGTGGCAGATGTGCCTGGTGTCGGCCATGAATATGATGACCATCACCTGTGTCTCTATTCCTACAGGTCGAGCCTCACCGAAGATGAAACCATTGACGCGATGGTGACGGGTAGACGTGACCCTGCGGAGCTCATTCAGAAGAACCATGCTCATCTAGGGTGGAATGTGCAAGACGTGACCTGCAAGCTTCGCCCCACCGATGACGATGTCGCTTCCTTGGGATCTGAATTCCAGGAGGCCTGGAATAAGGAATTCAAGGATGACCCGAACAAGCCATTGATGATGATGGCGTTATTGAATTGGTAAGCCGATTCCATTCATGAACACTCCCAAAGCTTGCTATGAGGGTGATGCACTATTGAAAAGTGACAAACAGCTGACGATACAAGCTTCCCCGGAGAGCCAGTGAGCATACCACCCGGACAGTACTTCGGGGTCTCGACCTTCACAACATACCCCTTCTCACGAGGTCACGTACACATCACGGGCCCGGAGGTGACCGATCCCCTCGACTTCGACACCGGCTTCCTCGCGGATACAAAGGGGCTCGATCTGCTCAAGATTCGCTGGGCGTATAAGAAGCAGCGAGAGGTTGCGCGACGGATGTCGGTGTTCCGAGGCGAGATGCAAGCCCAACATCCGACATTCCCCAAGGGTTCCAAAGCAGCCGTCGCTGAGTATCCCGAAGGCTTGACCGGGGATGTGCAGGATATCGATTACTCTGCCGAAGACGATGCCGTCATCGACAAGTGGATTGGTGACAACGTTGGTTCGGCATGGCACTCCTCGGGCACGTGCAAGATGGCGCCACGCGAGCAGAACGGCGTTGTGGACAAGGACCTCGGTGTTTATGGTGTCGAGGGCTTGAAGCTCGCAGATCTGAGTATCGTGCCGAAGAGTGTTGCTGCGAATACGTACAATACAGCCCTAGCAATCGGAGAAAAGGCCGCTGACACATTCATTAAGGAACTCGGCCTTAGTCTGGGTAATTAGCTCCTAGATAACTTCATATCATAGTTGCTTCGAATGGATTCGAAAAGTCCACTGGATGGTTGTGAATATTTGATTGGTAAGAGAGACTTAGGGACTAACCCGACTCAAAAGATAGAGAGCCAAATGTTGATCTTTAAGTACATTACGAGAGTCTTCTGCGTCTAATCCTCTCGCTGTTGCTCGAGTCGGCGAAACCCTCCTTAAGAGCAATGTCGTCCTCTTCAATAGCAAAGTTGTCCAAAGCCGAATGCTCATCGTTAGCTGCGGGCGCCGCCGTGGGCACCGGTGCATATTCCATAGCCGACCGACCACCGGGCTTTTTCCCTACACCCAACCACTCCACTACAACATGACGCGCCAAGCGGACGCACGACTCGTCGATAACACGCCAGAAGTAGTCCGCTGCTATAATGTTGAAGATATTGCCGACGATATATCCAGCAACAAAGGCGGAGTTTTGCGACCAGCCGTGTTTCTCCTGCAGCGCGTTGTAAATCGGGTCGCCGACATGGGTACGTCCCATCTCCTGTAGTAGGTAGTACGCGTAGCTGATCTCGCCCAGGTACTTCAGGAAGCTGACGGATAGGATATTTTGCAACGACGGGAGCTGCTCCAGACCCCAGAGAAACATAAAAGCACCGATGGTGCCCCACCACCAAACCCAACCTCCTACTGGCTCCGGTGCGCCATGGTTGGCATCAGGGCGCCAGGTTTCGGGTGTCAATTCCCAAAGAGAGCTGTAAGGCTCCGCGCCAGATGGCGAGGCTTCGGGCCAGCTGCAAAATAAGAGTCCGAGGGTTACGCAGACCACGGCCGGCACGGTTGTCCACAATTTGCTCAGACGCAGAGGCCGCTTGAAGATGCGGTTGATGTCGTCCGCCAAGGGTGCGAATCGCAACTCGGCTAGCAGCATACCGCCCATTGCGCACGCCACATCCCAGCGGCGACCGCAATAGACGGACCAGGCCGCAACAAAGATGATGACGATCTTCCGACCGACGGTAGACAGCGTTGCAGTCGTAGCTATCATCAGGAACATGACCAATGACAGTCGGTACTCTACGCCAAGAGTCCAGGCCTGCCCGAAATGCCGCGGTATCGGTCTAAGTCTTCCCCACTGTGACGACAGGAGTCAGTACCACCTTCCTCTGCTAGCATCTCGGGCTCCCGCATGCCTTTGGGGTACAGGGAAAATATCATGATATGGTGCGGGGTAACTGCGAAGGGGGGTTACATACGTGGTACGGGTCCATAACGGTAACGGCGTCGAGCCATTGCTTGTATAGATGAGCGAAGATATTAGGAGCTTTGTGGTCGATAACACCCCAGGGCACGTAGTAGGTGACCAATCCAGTTAGGAAGGCGAGCGCCAACAACGGTCCAAACAAACGAATGGCACGACGCAGTGTCATTGACGAAATGCGCGTGAGTAGGTCGTCGCGGGCGCCCGCCTTCTCCGGCTTATTTGGCTTGCCCTGCTCGTTGATTTTGCGCAGGGACGAATACGACAGCACAAACCCCGATAGCACGAAGAACACGCATACCATGCCTTTCCCGGCTATCAGGGCTCGCACAAAAGGTAGCTGAATGAAGTGTTCAAACTTCTCGCCGTTTTTCTCTGCCCCGTATGGCTTGAACACGATGGCGCGGTATTTGTCCATTGTCATATGCTCGTTAAAGACAATCCAGCAGGCCAAGCCTCTTATCCCGTTCAGGTAGGTTGTTGACGTCGTTTTCGGCAGTTGTCGCTCGGTAAGCCCCAGCGGCTTGGCAACGCAAAAAGGAAGAAGAAAAATAAGCCATCGAACTATCGAGTTCTCACGGGAAGGAGTTGCCCAGTCATCGTCTCCAATGGATTTGGGGTCGTTTTCGGTGAGAGGCAAGGCCTCTTCATAGTGATGGGGCTGACTGCTGTTGGAGCCATTCACCCATCGCCTTATGCTATCCATGGTGAGTATGTATGTGTCGAGTAAACCCCCCAAAAAATAAATAGAAGTAAAAATCCAAATCCAAATCCAAATCGGAACGTTAAAGAAAGACTGAAGGACCGTTGGCGGGAGGTATCAAACAAGAACCTGAGGGGAAGAAGTACTTGTCGCCGCAGGTGGCTCCCCAGGGGTTAAAAGAAAGGGATGGCCTGGCCAGTATCTGTATCGAGTCAGCACTGGAAGAGATACTCGGTAACACTTGATTTCAGCTTACCATTAAATTTAGCCATCCTAACGTATCATAGTTAGCATTAATGCTGATGATCTATTTGGGCGCGAGGCTAATCGCCCCCGCCTGTGCCGTATGGCCCTAATGTGGGATTCCCAAACTAGGCGTGAGGTGGGAGTCTGACATGGCTCGCATGGCAACTTCTTGCTTTAGAGTGGCATGGGGAGTGGGTAGATGTGCCAAGGCTGCGCCAAGGCTGCATTGAACTCGCTGACCTCGACAACGCAGCATAGTATAGTACCCTCGCTCGCTTCGGTACCAGATGCCAGGTACAGCAGGCATCAGAGATCATAAGCGAGAAGGTCTTCTGTCGGTGCTGCGAGATTGTACGAGCTCGCGAGGCTCGAGGCATGTGAGTATGCTCAGCTGAGGTAAGCTCAAGCTCGTACGGATATTGAGAGCAAAATCCTTCTGACCACCGAGCCAGGATCCGCACTATGGCAGGAGATTGCGTGGAGGCACAAGGAGGCCCAGAGTCCAGGCGCCAAGACGTCCATCTGCCCGTTGTTGGCGATCGTGAGTCGTGGCACCTTCCTCTCACGATATCTTTGCTCTTGGCGTCCACTGTTAGTGCACCGATGGCGTGGTAATAGTTGGCGCACTTACCTTTCATAGCCAGCATGGCCAGGCTGGCTGGTGCGGCCTGGCCAGCCCTACGTACGAATATGTGCATGGATTCTGCCGCTAATGTTCAGCTCGTGGACTGATTCCGCGATATCGAGCTACTATTAGTATTGAGCGATGGGGTGGCCGCGGGTGCAGAATTTCTCGACCACCCGGTCGGGCCAGGAGGTGTAGAATATCGGTGGGTGGGTGGTGGTGAGCTAGATGGACGACGAATTGGTATTTGGTATTGCTGCTAGGTGGGCGATTGGGCAGAATATGCCGATCGGCACACGCGAACTTCTTGATTCTGTCATGGCCTCCTGTACGAATCAGAAGGCAATTACTCGAGAGTCGTTGGAATCCGACGATCACTGCAAGGATAACGTCATAAACCTTTCTCCTATCTCTCTAACTGCTGTTTCAATTCCAATGCTGTGGACTGTACCTAAAAACGTCTCTTGGCATGTATAAGATGCGCAATGATCTACGCAGACGAGGATGGACCCAATCAAAGGGGCGTATGAAACTCAGATCTTGCTTCATCGGTCACATTTGACCATGTGTACACATCTCGTACACATGGCTCTAGCGCATAAAAGTCCACTTTTCAGATATAGTGTTGAGACAGCAGATAGAGGACCGTCCTGTTTGTACGAGCTCTAATCACTCCATTCTGCATCTCGTAGTGTTTTGGAGCGAGTGTATGGTGCATTTGCCGAGGCGCCGGCGAGGCGATGATGCGGCCTCAGAAGCAACCCAGGCTATGATAAATGGGGTTGCCCTTCTGCGTTGGGAGAAGGCAGGCTTTATGAAACTGACCATCTGCTTGACCATCTGCTTCGCAGGCGTCAGGTACTCTCTGAATGTCGCAAGACAAGGAAGGCCTGATGTGGATGAGGCGTTTACCGAATGAATTTGTCGGGAGGTGAGAGAACTTGCGAGCTTGCGAGATTTACAGGGCCTTTGCCAAGCCCCCATCGCACTTCCTTCTACCTATCGGCGGCCATGTGTGTGGCTTGGTGGCTTCGGTCAGGCCGCCAGCTGTTCACATTAAGAGAGGTACCTAGGTAGGTCCGGACCTACACCGAGTTGATGACCCAAAACAGACAAGATTCATCTGTTATGGCCCAGGACTTTTTACAGAAGAAGTTGCGACAACATTTCGACTTTGTTGTCGGTCCTCTACCAAAAAATAGTGCATACCTACTTAACCTGGTGAACATCCTCGAATTCCGCACCTGTTACATATTCGGACTATGAAAAGCCGCGTCTTAGTTGACCCCGTAAAGATAGGGTTCCGGTTGTTTTGGTAATCGCACGGGCGCCCTTGGGCTTCGGTTTGCCAACCGAGATAAACCTCCCCCTATCCTCATCTGTGACATGGCTCAATATCTGCGATCTACAGCTGACGATCACAACCTTCACCACGCTCTTTGGAGATTCAGTTTTCAGATCATCGAGGAGCTTCGAGAACCTATTGAGCAGAGAGAGTTCGCCTCCAACATCAATGAGTTCCGGAGCAAGCACATCGAGATCAACGGCGATATAGATTCGCTTCAAGTTGGCTAGGCCAGCAGCTAAATTGCCGAACCACTCACTTTCGCTGCGAGCAGTTTGAAATCGCGCACAGTTCAGGGCGACAAACCGCTCGGTAGGGAGCGATCCTTGCTGTAAGGCTTGGTGGGTTAGATATTTCAATAGTTCTACTATCGAAATCCCGTTGGATATCGAGTCGGCAGTATTTAGTGCCCAAATGATTGGGACATGAGCTTCTCGTATACATGAGACCGCATTTGTGAGAAAATCTCTGACAGTTTGCCGGCTTCCGTAGCTCCCTTTGACCATGATCAAGGAGGATGTCTGCGGTCGGGTCCATGCTAGAAACTTAGGATTAAGCCAAAACGGCTCTGACATGGCCTTAGGATTGCGGCGATTTCGATTGCTTAGATATAGGGCTGCTGTGAAAGCATTACTCGGGTCTTCGAGGGGGGAGTCCGACAAGAACGTGAGGATCTGGGAGAATTGGAGGTCCGTAAGTACCAGGTTGGTATTAAGCTGAGCACTCGAGTTGATCTGTTGGTTTGCTGACAAACGTTAGCCTTGAGCCTCTTGACCAAGTACTGCTAACAACGTAAGCGATACTAACTAATCATCATCTGCTTCATCTCTAGCAGTAGCAAGTGCATATCTCGCTGTTCTGCCTGTGCCGCAGCCACAGCTAAATTCCTAAAATTGGCCGTGGAAGATCTGATGTTCGCGAGTAAGTCGTCGTACTGCAGCTCTTTCGGCTTCGTTATCGAGTGCAGCCCTCTCATAAATCTGTTCTCTTCGAACCAGCCCTGAGCACGCATGAGAAATCGGATCATGCTGGCATATATCTCGGCTAGTGCAAGTTTCATCCTCTCCGTCGGAAACAGGATAGTCACTACTTCGACGACTGGCAGATTATCGGCAATCTCCGCTAGTCCTTTGGCGATGCATGTTATCAAAGCCTCGTGGTTATCGAGAGCCTAGCAAAGCTGTGAGCACCTAGGTACCAACAGGTAGGGGCAGGTAAGTATGAACCCTCGGCACGGATTCTCGCAGCTTACCACGAAGAGAAACTTCATCGCTCCCCAGACGAGAGCCACATACTCTGGGTGATGAGATACGAGTACATCCAATATTGCCCCGTAATGATTGACTCTCTTTGAGAAAACTCGAAGCCATTTTCGAACTGCGCTCTTCTCGTCTTTCGCTTTGTATTTGAGTTGCGCTTCCGTTACAACTTTTTGCAAATGACTGATATCCGAGATCTCGCTCACGAACTTCGCTTTGCACGGGTCCGAGGTAAGTTTTGTTGAGAATGTTGCTGCCGCGATAATGAAGGCCTCGCGTGCTGGTTCTAGCATTCTGAAGCCAAGATCCGATATCTATTAGTACTTGAAAATGGAGGACCACTTCTGTGCCAGCGTACCCTATGAGAATAAGGTAGCTGAAGGCTTGGGTCCGCAGCTCCAAAGAAGTCAACTTACGGGTCAGTATCGCCGGCGCTGTACCACTCTGGGCGAGATGGTGGCCGTTGCGTGGCGTTCATCTTCGCTGTAAATCACGGTTCGAGGTTAGGTAAGGAGTAAGGTGAGAGTGTAATGATTTACATTCAACCTTCCTCGGCAGCAAGCATTTTGGCGATGTTTCACAGCCTTAGCCCAAATCTCCCGAGCGGGGGCACGAAAACCACCGCCTATTGTCTTGTAAGGCCGGCACCCGTTGGTCTATTCCGAACCCCCAACCTATCGATATGAGTGACTACCCCCCGCCATGGAAGGTTTATATGCACCAGGCATGGCTACAGCCTGCATAAACTTCCCCTCCTTTCTTATGTAGTTGTGTCACGAAGTCTCCGGATTCATGTCTTCCTGTGTCCTCACTGTTCATCAAACATGCTTGTTTTTACTGAATAGGGGAACTCTGAGATATCTATGTCCGTACCCAAAAGCGATACTTCCGCCAACGATAACTGGTTCAAGTGCAGGGCCAAATTCGTCCGCGATAATCTCGAGACTTACGCCATCGCTGGGAGCTGCAGCACAGAAGACTTCGAAACACTTGCATATGGAAAACGACGGTCTCCTGTGAGAAGGACAAACAACGAACGGCCTGTCGATTTCCTGAAGCACATTACTATCTCTCGAGACCAGACCAAGTGGCAAAAGACTTCTGATGAACAGCAGCAACTCCGGGCGCTACTCGAGAAGAAGCCAGATAATTTCTTGGAGGAAGTCGACGGCACTTTCCATCCAGATAATTCCCAAGGTGGTTCTTTTGGGGACCAGTCTTCGCATGACTTGCACAACACCGAAAATTTATCGTCAACTCAGTTGATCACTGAATGGAGCAAATTCGTGGAGGACTTTACGGCTTTCCCCATCGGATCAGTGCCAAACCGAAGTCGTGGAAGTTCGGTCATACTGTCAATTGAATCCAGAAGAAGATTCAGCACTTCTTCCTCTGACACAGACTACTTTGAAGTGAACAATTCCGACAAAAGCCTGACCAGTGCTGAAACAAAGAAAATTGGGAATTACTATTCACAGCACTTCTCATCGTCCAACGGCGCGTCTTCCAACTATTCGTCGGATTCCTCTTTGGTCATGTCGTCCTCTAAGAATTCCGAACGAGAAGTCGCTGAAGATCGGTCACCCGTCAAGGGGACTGGGCAGAGAGTGACGACTTATGATACCTCACATGAAATTCCTGTCCGATCTGGCGAATCCGCCTCACGCAGCATGTGAGTCACGCCGAAAGAAAGGAACATTATTCGTGAGTATATTAATACTGACATTGAAATCGGCAGAAGGCCTGGCCCAGATCTAGCCCGCCCTTCTCGAACCAGATACGCGACGCATAAAAAGTCAAGATCTTCGACTTTTGCGGAAGACACTCTCCCAACTCATGGAGATGCAATCACATCAGATCAGGAGCCCTTGCCACCACTTGAAGAGGAAAGAATTGCTGGACGTATAGAAGAGTTGACTACGGAGCTGGAAGCACTAAGAGCTCAATTGGGAAAGACACCCAACGTAGCTCTGTCACCATCCCAGTCCTCGACTCGATCTACATTATGGACAACTATCTACCGCGTGAAAGGTTACCCGTATCTTGGCGAGCCACAATGGCAACAAACGGACTACGGTTTTCGCCTAAAGCCCTCGACGCCCATACGAGACATCTTAGAATATGGCGAGAGGCACCCCGAAATTTTGTTTGTAGTCATCAAGACCTACGTATCTAACAAGCTCCCCCCCGACGACGAAATTAAGACAGACTTTGATGTCGATCCCCCCCAAATGCCAACTAGAGAGTCCATACGGTTCACATCGAAGGATATGACCGAAACAATACGTAAACTCATACAGATGTATCCAGATTTCGGCACCGTTTTCAAGGACTTCAGTGCTCATACGGAGCATGACGCCCCTTATCTCTTTTTGTATTACATGTTCCCCGAATGGGAAGAAAATGTCCTGGAACTCAACGAGGACCATCGATGGTGCGCAGAGAAATTGTTCGAATATCTTCAAGATACATATATCCCCAGGTATCAACAGATCGTCCAAAGGTTCGAGGTCGGCATGACAACTAACGAAGATATGATATACTTGATTAAACCGGGTGACGTAGTTGTTCGGCCGGGGCTTACCACAACGGCGTTCATGGCGACTTCGTGGCCTGTGTCTCTCGGAACTTACTTCGAGACAAAGGACGGAAATTCCTCGAACAAACCGGATGGTAGATCGTCGCGTCGAAAGAGGAAAGCCTCAGCACGCAGATCAAGGCCCAAACCTCGATATCACAGTGTTGGTGATAACAACTATGAAAGCGATGAAAACGATAATATCGTCAACTACGAGATGAAAAAGGATGGGGATCGCTATGAATTGTGGACCGTAAAGGGCTGGAACTGGTCATTCAATGGCATAGTGCTGACCACACACTTCGAAACACTCGAGCTACGGGCCTACATCGACACGATGGGTGAAGCCAACATCGACACCCTGGACATTTACCCACTCAAGTACGCTAGTGACGAGATCAAGCAACTCTTGCTCAAGAGGGGGCAAACGTTCTGGCGCTGCCGTCAGCGACAATTCGTTGGATACTCTCATGCTAACCAAGACTCACATGACCTTGAAAATGTACGTAGGGCCATTCCCTTACGCGACATCAACTGACTACTTACCTAATTTTCAGGCAAACGAGAGATTCATGATTGATTATTCTACTTATGAGCGATTGCATCCGGAAACAAATGCAAAGGCGCTGAAAGTTCGCATACTACAACGCCAGGAGGAACTAGAGGTCGATATAATGGCCCGCGAGAGTCTACCAGAGAACGGGATGATCAACCTGCTCCCTTCAACCCTGATCGGCTACAATCTACGATTGAAGAAATGGGTCAATGTGGAGGTTGATCGGATCCAGGAGATCGATTGGAACAAGAAAGCGTTCGAGAGTCTTGTCGTGGATGACGAGACTAAACACCTGGTGAAAGCGCTGATATCCAACCAAATCCAAGCCGAGAAGTCGACTGACCTGATGAGCGGCAAAGGCAACGGCTTGATCGTGCTACTTCACGGGTAAGTTGCTGGGACCTCTCAGTTTCTATTGAGCCACACTAATGCGTCAGTCTAGTGGACCAGGAACTGGCAAGACGTTCACAGCAGGTAGGTAACATTCCGTCATTCTCGCCGCGCCACAACTCATGGCGCGAAACGACGCTAACTCTTTCACAGAAACGTACGCAACACAGAATCAGCCAATCTATGCCACGTAACGCAAATGCTGATTAATGTCCCAGTGTTGCTGAAATAGCAGAGAAACCTCTATATCGGGTTACTTGTGGCGACATTGGTACGAAGCCAGAGGATGTCGAACAGGTCAGTCATTTTGTCTAGTTTCGCTACATGTGCGAGCTGACAATCATAGTACTTAGAGACGGTTCTTATGCTTGGTAAGATCTGGGAATGCGGTAAGATAGCAAGAAAAGCGCATCATCCAGACGTGCAGCTAAACATCCTCCAGTAGTTCTCCTCGACGAGGCCGACGTGTTCCTCGAAGAACGCACCCTGACCGACCTCAAGCGCAATGCGCTCGTCTCGATATTCCTGCGGGTCTTGGAGTACTATGACGGGATCCTGATCCTCACGTCTAATCGCGTCGGCACCTTCGACCAAGCCTTCAAGTCACGCATCCAACTGGCGCTGCACTACGAGAACCTCAAAAAGCCGCAGCGGCGCAAGATCTGGCGCAACTTCTTCAACCGGCTCAAGGACGTCGGCGAGACGAACGTCGACTACGACGACCTGGGCGACCACATCGACGAGCTCGCCGAGGTGGAGATGAACGGCCGGCAGATACGCAACGCCATCACGACGGCGCGGCAGCTGGCGCAGTTCGACGGCGACAAGTTCTCCTACAAGCAGCTGCAGCATGTCATGAAGGTGGCGGGCAAGTTTGAGACTTACCTCAAAGAAGTCAAGGGCTTGACTGATGATCAGATTGCGAGAGAGGATGGGACGAGATGATAGATATGATATCATATGTAACGACGTCTGTCAAACTCAAGATCATCACAAATACGTATGAAGGTCGTCTCTTTCATTATGATGTCTATGGTGGTGAACTAGGTGTACCTATGCAGCTATAGTATCATGATCGTGTAGTCTGCTTCCAGGGCTTGCGGCGTACCTCCGTCATTGATAGCAAAATGCTTGTAGATGCCTCTTATGGTGGTAAGTTGACTGAACATGCATGTACAATAGGGTACTAGTAGACATGAAATAATTTATTTGTTTATTAGTGGTAGAGGCTTGGGGTGCACTTTACGAATAGTATCTTGGAAAGAGCCACGCGGGCTCTAGGTACTTTGTATTCGAGTCAGCTGTGTGAGTTAAACTACATCTGGGCATGTACCTAGTAAGCGTTACCTAACGAGTCATAGTGGTGCATCCACGTGATTCAGGCTTCCTAAACCGACGGGACTCGGAATTATCGGGCATTCCAGAAGGTGCACTGGCTCGACTGGTGCAGTGAGGTGGACCGGCCAGGCCAGACGGAAGTGCCTGCCAAAAGGCCGACAGGTCGAATCAATAAGTGGGATCCAGCAGACCGGTACGTACCTCTTGCCGGTGCCTCTCCGCGGCAAGCTGTGTTAAAAATAGACGAAGCATCTCTACAACCTTATCCTCTGCATCAGCACTACATCTATTCTCGAGGTAATTAATACACAACCTATATATTGCTTCTGAATTAGGTACTGTACAATAGTATTATTATAAACAGTTTCTGAACATTAGACCCTCGTGTATCTACTTGGTACCTGTTGCTCGATTTTGCATGGGCGCTGGGTTGCACCTTACACGGGAAGTACCTAAGGTACCTAGGGGCACATGTAGGCAGGCACCTCGCAGGTAAAAGAGGCTCATTTAATTTTGACACGGCGGGCGCGGGTCGCAGGTCAACCCGCCCGAGTCGTCCTCCTTCTGTTCCATATCCACAGGCCTACCATGTCCACTTACTTTCTTCCGCCCAATTCCCCCCGAGCCGGCTAGTATTCATTCATTACACCTTTTCTACTCTATTTTCGACCTACCCCCGATACCCATACCGATACTGATACCATTCGATCCTTGGTCTATCTTTACACATATCGAGCTACTCCTGACTATCCCGCCAATTCTCGCCGACTCTGTCTGCGCTCAGGATGAGCGCTTCTACCCGAGCTGCCCAGCGGGCTGTCGTAGTGAACCCCTTTGCCGGTAGAATTGCGACGAGGCCCGGACTCGGCCTTCCCGCCTCATACCTCGGACGCCACGCCAGACAACTACCTTTCGATGTCACCACACGCGCCCTACTCATTCCGCTTCGAGGCATATCAACCGAGCGGCACACCGTCGGCAACGCGGCCGGACCCCCTCCCGGCTTCAACGCGGAGCAGGCTAAGAAACCGCTCCCCAAGGAAAAGGGAGAGTCGCCGGCGACATCGAACCAGAAATCCGAGCAGAAAGCCGCTGTGGCCGCTTCACCAACCACACCCTCCATCGGCGAGCCCTCCGCCGAGCCCAAGTCCTTGACCGAGCTCGCTGCCAAGAAAGAGCACGACATCGAGAAACAAGAGGAGAAGCAGAACAAGAAATTGACCATCGGACAGCGGATAAAACACGAGATTCAGCACTACTGGGATGGCACCAAGCTACTGGCCACCGAGATACGCATCAGCAGCCGCCTGGCTCTGAAGATGGCCGCTGGTTATGAGTTGACTCGCCGCGAGGACCGCCAACTCCGACGGACGGTGCAGGATCTCGGTCGCCTCGTCCCCTTCTCTGTCTTCATCATCGTCCCCTTTGCCGAGGCCCTCTTGCCCATCGCCCTCAAGATCTTCCCCAACCTCCTACCCAGCACCTACGAGGCCCAGCAGTCCAAGGACAAGAAGGCCGCCACGCTGAGAGCTACCCGTAAGGAGGTCAGCTCTTTCCTGCGGGAGACGATGAAGGAGACCGGCTTGCCGCTGTCCCCTGCCACCACACAAAAAGAAGGCTTTGCTACATTCTTCCGGAAAGTGCGGGCCACCGGAGAGACACCGAGCACGGATGATGTCATCAAGGTCTGCCAGGCCTTTAAGGATGACCTCACCCTGGACAATCTGTCGAGACCACAACTGGTATCCATGTGCCGCTACCTAAACCTCAACAACTTCGGCACAGACACCATGCTCCGATACCAGATCCGCCACCGCATGCGCCAGATCAAGAGAGACGACAGGGCCATCAGCTTCGAAGGAGTCGACAGTCTGAATGTTCTCGAACTGCAAACTGCATGTGCCAGCCGAGGCATCAAGACGCACACCGTCTCCCCCAGCAGGTTACGTGACGATCTCCAGTCCTGGCTTGAACTGCGGTTGAAGCACGGCGTACCCAGCACGCTCCTGATCCTGAGCAACGCCTACATGTACAGCCAGAAAGCTGCGGAAGGTGGCTTCCACAGCCAGATCGAAGCTCTGACCGGTGTACTCTCCTCCATCCCTGAGGAGCTGTACCACGAGATCGAGCTTGAGGTGCACAACGCCGAGGGCGCCGCGACTAACAAGCAACGCCTCGACGTGCTTAAGGAACAGCAGGAGCTCATCGAGGAGGAGAATGAGCAGGAGAAGGAGAGCCAAGACACCGGATTTGCTACCCCGAAAGACTCGGAGGACATCGACGAGAAGGAAGACCGTCAGGCCGCCGCCTCGGAGCAGGGCCTTGACAAGAATGTCGTTGGCGAGGCTGTCGACGCCGAGGCTGACGAGGCCCGTCAGGCAAAGATCCCAACCGAGTCTGCTTCTTCTCCTCCTGATAACAAAGAGGCGAAGAAAAGCGACAAGTAATGAAGAATACCAAAACACGAATGACGCCCCCACTCATCATAATATTCCTCACTAGCGGATATGTATCATACACTCCTCACTAAGCGGATTATGTATTATACTCACACACAAACCCACACAAAGAGACACATACACAGCGGCAGCAACGAAAATGTCGCATGTTGAATGTCGCTCTCTTTCTCTTTTGTTGTTATTGATTGTTGCGGTATTCATTGGCATGGAATGGAAAAAAAAACTTTTTTTTCAAATCGCCAATATGTAGTACCAAAGCGGAGTCACGGGGGGTTTATGTTTATGTATGGCATTGGCATTGGCATCCTCGAGGGTTCTGGTGGCTTGGCTTCTTCCTCTCTCGAGGTTTATTATAGATAGACGCAGATACAGGCACAGACGCAGACACATGCATAGGCATAGGCAGACCCATTCGCCGCGTGGGGTGGCGCATGCATGCGTGCTTGAACCTACCTAGTTAACGACACGATACAATAGACTTGGGAAATCATGAATCAACTGTTGAATGATACATGATGCTCGAATAATCGAATTGGTAATTATGTGGGAGGATGATTGACTTCGGGTATGTTTGAGGGAGCCCTCGTGATATTATTTTGCTGTGATTTAATCAGGACTTGACGTTGACAGTTGTCTGTCGGTTGAAGGTCATCAGACTTGAAGATACATGCTAGAAGAGCCCATCAATCAATAGGTCTAGTGTAAGGAGGTCAGGTTGAGCATGATTCGCCATGTGAGACAACATTGGTAAAGTCGGGTTCATGTCTGACTGTCTCAACTTTCCGTAATATGACACCTGGTACCTGCTCATCTATGTAGTCCTGGAACATTATTTCTATGTTCATTTACCAACTACTGTGTTCCTATTTTAATTAATACCTTGGGCATGGAACTTTCGATAGGTATCCATGGATGTTTTTATGTCCTTGATGCTTTTCTAGACTGCTTGTAGTTCATAAGGTATAGCGGCTGTGCTGCAGGTGCCTTAGGCTTCGCTGTGCGCAGTGCAGTGACTCTGAGAGAAACCCACAGTCCAAGTCGCAATATCACACATGGTTGAGTAGGTAACTTGCCAAGGCGGTTCCGGTAACTGATTAAACCTGGCCGGAGTTGCGTATATTGAATGGCGAAATTTTCTATACCACATACGAGGCCACCGAGCATGCCGCACGAGCATACCTTTTCAACATCCCTTCTTCCACTGGTGGCTGAATATTGTCCTTCATACCTTTCAAGCAATGCCAAGCATCGAATCTTTCATAATCATGTGACCAATAATGCTCATGATATTATCTCCAACATCCTTCACATTCGCAACCTGGTCCATGCTTTGAGGCATCCCTCTCGTCTTCTCGGTATGTCTCTCTCGCGGAGTCTAGCATCGGTCCTTCTTCCCGCTCAAGCTCGGGCTCGTTGGACCTTTCGCCATCTTGAATGCTCCCATGTACGCTCTGAGTGCCTTGATCTTTCAGCCCCGTTGAGGCAATTTGACCTTCATCTTCTTTGCAATTGGCGCGAGTAGCTTTCTCTAATGCGGTGCACCATATATTGAATGTTTGGTGATTGTGGAACTTTGCATGTTCCGAGACTAAATCAATCTCATCCTTGTTCACTGGACCAGGCGGCAATAACTGAAAAACCAATTCTAAGGTTTCCAGCATCCACACCCATACCTGTCAACATGTCGACTAGCGCAATAAGTTTATTGTCCGCGTCCTCCAAAGCATCGTCACTGGCGTTTTCAAGTTCTAAAGGCTATGAAGTTTATGAGCGTTGGGCACCAGACTGGTTGGAGTTGTCACTCACTCCACTGACAACATAGTATAAAAGATTTTTGCCATGTTCATCTACATCATAAGGCGATGCGCGACCTGTGTCGAATAAATGACGTACTTCATCCAGATCTAGGTTCCAGCATGCTTTGAAAATATCAGCACCCTCTGGCACGATATTGATCGTCCGAAGGCCAAACAATGGGGTCGAATGCATGTAAGCTTTATGTGGCGCCCATTGTGAATACGTCGCCACGACACCTTTTGAGGAGATCCAAGATCTGGGGAAATATCTTATCGTTATGCAGTTGCCTCTCTGTTGGTGTACTTCACGTTCCCGATCACTGCGTCGAGAATACAGCATTATAGTGTTTGTTATCGTGACCGTCCCAAAGACTGAATTGCTCATGAGACATGTCATTTTGGTATCCGTGGAGGTCCTGATCCACTCGCTTTGCAAAGCATGCGTGTCGTCAAGAGTAGCGCATGGATTTTGCGCGCTGTAGGGAGGTGTCTCACCACTGCTGCGATGGTGTAGGTCAAGTGAATTGCTCTTTATCTCGTCCGGAATTGTGTGATCGACTTCACTTTCAAGAGCTTCTTTCAAATGGCGGCGAACACTTTTTCGTATTGTGCGATTGATGTTTCGATCGAAGAGTTGAAGAAGCTGTGGCTGACTGGAAAGGTTTGATTCGATGAGATCCTGGATGGCTTTCTCGATCCTGGCACTGGCTTCTTGCATGTGTAGCGAGTCATCAGTCAACCTTTCCGTCAGCGCAAAAGTCTGACTTGTCATCTGCACGATATTTGCCGTTGTTGCATCCAAAGAGGAGGTCTTCAGATCTATCTGGCGTACGATGTTTGTCATTGCATGAGTCGCTGTAGAAGATGATGCTTGGTCCCGAGCTACGTCGCCCAAGGACTTCTCAATCGCTTTCGTGATGCCTCGCTCTCGAGCTTGATCGACCCTTTAATCAAACAGGTATTAGCGAAACAGTCGCGCAAGCTAACATGCCCTGTACAAAGCCTACACACCTCATAGAAGTCATGCAGCATTGAAGCAGTGTTGATTTAGCTCTCTCTAGAGCTCCAAGGTATTTCTCGAGCTCCGACCGCTTCAATGTCGCGCGAAACTGTTTCACCCACATCCTAGACTTCGAGCCGCTTTGTGCTGGCTGCAACTCCTTGATTGCACCCGAGAGCTTAATGGCCACCTCCTCGCAGACCTTGAGAGCTTCACTCAACCCCACATCAGATTGGTGCGAAGAATGCTTGACATTGGTCAGCATCAATGCGAGGATCTGTAGCTCCTGCGATAGCGCTCGGATATCCTGTGGTGCATCTTTGAAGTTGTTGAAGAAGGTGTAGAGGGACGTGAAACCCTCTGCCAATTGGCCTGCAAAGGCAACTACGGAAATGGCACTGGCGGCCACACCGAGTATCTCCGCCATGACCACGAGTGTCTGGGAGAAAGGAAAATGACCAGAACTTTAGATGAACGCAGAAACCGGCCACAAGAACAAGAGTATTTCGTATGACTTCTATTTTATGGGGATGAAGACTGCGACTCTCGCAAGAGGATCAGGGAATAGAAATCTTAGCTTGACCGGCCAGGGCTGTGCTGAGCTCGATACTCTCAAGCATGCCACAGACTCAGCTCCATCCACCTGTCTCAACCAATGTATGCATTGTGTGACTTCTCTCGAACCTACTGATTCGACGTGGCATCGCTCGCTCAGAAACACTGCGCCACCATAGGCGGACTGGGAGGCTTTCATGCATGGAGATGGGCAGCAACCCAATGAACAGTACATCTCCCCTTTCATGCATAGGCCGTGGTCACAGTGATATCCTCGGTGTCAGAAGTGCGAGGCAGGAACAAATGAGGGGATAGGCTGACCTATATATCTTATGTATCGCGAATGATCAACGAGGAGCCCCCTTAGGCGCAAGGGCAAGAAAGCCTTCAGTCCGACATCCTTTTTACTTACTGCCTACATACCTAGATACCTACCTACCAATCTGGCACGCGGGTGCGATCTTTCTTGGTTGCCCTCTTACCGACTTGCACCCCCGAAGCAGCCACGTAATTGTGCAACCCCAGGGCCCAAACATCTGAATACCTAGGTACCTACCTAAGTACGCCGTGTGATACGGCGACGCTGCCATGCACTCCACGAGAGACAAGTATACACATAAAACAAATGGCTGGCCCGTCTTAACTGCGTGACGACGGAGGAGTTGGCTTTCGCTTGATTTGGGTCGTGCTTTTCCAGCTATAGGATGAGAATGCACTACAGAATCAGACTTCCAGAAAACACATTCCGGTCCTTGATTCTAATTGGCAGTATATTAACCCGAGTGAGCGTTGACACGTTACAATGATTACAGAAGCAGGCTGCCGAGCCGCAAACCTAGACAGATGCCACCGAGTGGTGCTAAGAAAGC
The DNA here is from genome assembly GCA_022453515.1 of Astrocystis sublimbata. Taxonomy (NCBI): domain Eukaryota; kingdom Fungi; phylum Ascomycota; class Sordariomycetes; order Xylariales; family Xylariaceae; genus Astrocystis; species Astrocystis sublimbata. The sequence continues at coordinate 197,629 of JAJNNY010000046.1, read as the reverse complement.
AGTGCAAAAAAAGGGGTGGTAGCTGATTGGCTGCGCTGGAAAGCCTGACATGAGGTATATCTCTGATGTAAAAACCGTACCGTACCAGAGTAGGTGAGAAAAGCCTATGAACCAATACAATTCTTATTTAACCGGAACACTTCTACTCAAGTATCATCCCAATAGACAGGATCCTCACTGAGGTATAAATATATTCTGGTGTAGAAAACGACTGACTGGCAGCGCTAAGTACTTTCTAACATGCTACACCGAGGACACCATCTCGGTGAGGTCAATTATTGCTTGCGTAGTCAAGGGTAAATTATGTGACAAAGGTAAATTTCTTCCTGGGCCTGACCACAGTTTGACCTACGAGAGAGAATCCTATCCTGGTGATTAATTGCCCTTGATGATCCACCCCATATGTTTGCAATATCCATCCCTATGATTGATACCATAACTATTCGAAGTGTCCTACATGATCACGCTGTCTCACTAATTAGCTGGCTCTGATAGTCATGACCCAAGACAGCAACTCAGAGATCACATTGTTCTCAAGCAGATACAGACCTTGACCTCGAAGTAAAAAGTCGCGAGACCATATGAACAGAGTGATGCATCAACTAGTGTTTGTGATGCAACTCTAGATAGTCATTCTTGAGTGATCGCCGTTTCTGCAATTGCCAGGAATCCGACTAATGCCGATGTTTCCTTCCGGCCTTCCGACCTATTGAGTTTACACGTATGCATGTACAGTATTAGGTAGATGACTGACAGGTCTAAACCATGTGAGGAGTACTAGCTTTGGCTCATTTTTGGTCGTCTTACCTCAATTACCAACGTACATGTATGCAAGCAGTCATTTCAAATCACTCGAATAGGAAGTGTTTGTCATATGCTGTTAGTTCGTGCAGCATGAAAGATTTGTTGGGTGAAGCTTTCGGATGAATCTTCATCTAAGTAGCGGAATATGCCTTCGGAAACATCGATCATATTGAGTGCTTGTTGTTCATTCTGCCTCGCGTTCGCAATTAAAGGCTACAATTACACTTTTGCATCAATCGTGACAATGAGCTAAGTCGAATTCACTTGTAGGTTCCTCATTTGAATTAGTTTCTGTAACTTGACTATTTTACATACAAGTCTATGTATGAGTCAATCCGTTCTAAGTTGATCGCTAGTGATGAGCTACCTCGGTGTTGAATGTTATGCGAAGTCCTATCGTGCCTATCGTGCGAAATCTGACAACCCCACTCAATTGAAAGATTGACACATTGTACATTGTACCTACTGTAGTTGCCCAGATCGGGCTGATCTACCCCACCGGTCGGTCGACGGGGTTCACTATTACCGACATTGAGGTGACGGTCAGAGGAATGGGGTCTAATGACCGATCACAATGCAAAACTTGCCACGACGACTTGCAGCTATCACCTTCTGGGGGCCGGGTTAGTTTCAATTGAGTTGGTTCGAAGAAAAAAACCTTATTCGATTCAAGGTGAATACCAAATAGTGATGACCAAGCTTCGGCGCCCAGCCGGGTGAGAACCGAGCTATAACGACCGAGACCGGATTGGGACTATTGAGGTCGATGGCGTTTCTAGCGTGTTGTATTAGCTCTGTCTCTTGTGCGTCTCAAGCAGTCTAATCGTCACTAATGTCTTCGTTGGAGTGGGTCAGGAACGACGCCTTCACGTGGCTAACGTCGGTCTACGAGCTTCGCTCGGATATAACATGCCTTACTCTAAGAAGGTACAGGCCGAGCATATCCAACGGCCCGTTACCACGACGCAGGCTGCAGAATTTGTGTGGCACAAGGTCTGCTGCAATGCAGGATGCGGACGCCTCCGCAGGGTCAGAGTCAAACGGGCGCATGTGCCATTCCTGATGCTCCCGGTTGGTAGGTTCTTTTTTTTTTTTGTTGTCATAGCGTGATAAATACAACCTTGAATGATATTGTCAAGCCCACTCGGATTGCAGGCACTGGATTCCCCGCCAAGGGGCCTGGATGGATACCCATTGCGGCGTGGTATGATGGACCGGCCGGCGAGGTTCGCTCGGCAATTAAGAGTACTACTCACTTAGGTAACCAACCCATCTCGTTTAACCTGGCTCGTCGTAGTGGCAATCTCGCTCGCCATCGAGAGAATGTGAAACTACAAAACCCCAATGTCACCCCCATTCCCTGCCCCGGAGCTAGTCCACTGCGTCACCATATAGTTCTGTTCATCACAGTTACTATTATTCCTATTTCTTGGACTGCGCACTTGTGACCAACGTAACCGTGATACGGCTGGAAACATGGCGAGCGCAGACGAGAAGCCTGTCGACCTGGAGCGGGATGCCGGCCATGCCGCAAGCGAGAAACCTGGCACGCCCACATCAAGCGACGACAACACTAACAAGACGACACAAGGCCTCGGTGATGCTACCCCAGGGCCAGAAACAACAGACCAGAATGGCGTCACAACAACAGCGCCAGCGGGCGAGGATGGCGAGCCAGAGAACGGTGGCCGCTCGGGGCTAGAGATGGCCATTATCATGGTTGCACTTTGCTCGGCGCTCTTCCTCGCCGCGCTCGATGCCACCATTGTGACGACGGCCCTCCCCACCATCGTGGGCGAGTTCGACGCGCCGTCGGGGTACACCTGGGTCGGTGCAGGCTACACGCTGGCCAGCTCCGCAACCGTGCCCAGTTGGGGCAAAGTCAGTGACATCTGGGGGCGCAAGCCTGTGCTGCTCGTCGCCGTGGGAATCTTCTGGATCGGGTCGTTGATCGCGGCTCTCAGCAAGAACATCGGCCAGTTGATCGCCGCCAGAGCGATTCAAGGTGGGGGCGGTGGAGGCATTGTCGTGCTCATCAACATCGTCGTCGGCGACCTCGTTTCGACGCGCCAGCGCGGCCAGTACTACGGTATCTTTGGTGGTATCTGGGCGCTCGCGTCCGCTATTGGGCCGATTCTCGGTGGTGTCTTCACCTCCAAGGTATGTTGTCTATTCTTTGTTGCAATTTCACTATAGCTGGCGCTGAGGCTGACACGACTTGTCTCACAATTAGGTCAGCTGGCGTTGGTGTTTCTGGATCAACCTGCCCATCTCTGGTGTGGGGTTCGCGATTCTGGTCTTGGTCCTCAAACTGCACAACCCAAGGACGTCAGTTCGCGAAGGTCTAGCCGCCATTGATTGGCTGGGCAGTGTGCTGATCATTGGTGCGACGCTCATGCTGCTGTTCGGTCTCGAATTTGGTGGCGTCACCCATCCCTGGAAGTCGACCATCGTTATCGCACTTATCGTCTTCAGTATCGTCGTTTTCGCCATCGCCATCGTGGTCGAGAAATATTATGCGAAATACCCCGTCATTCCTCTGCGATTATTCAAGTCGAGCAACAATTGCGCCGCCTTCGCCGTCTGCTTTGTACATGGCTTCGTCTTCATCGCCGGCTCGTACTACCTACCCTTGTACTTCCAAGCCGTCGTAGGATCTTCGTCGCTCTTGTCCGGCGCCTACCTGCTGGCATACGCGCTGCCACTCTCGTTCGTCTCCGCCTTCACAGGTATCTGGATGAAGAAAACTGGCCAATATCTGCCCGCCATCATCTTCGGCATGGCCTTCCTCACCCTGGGTTTCGGCTTGTTCATTGATCTCGGCTCACCCGTGAACTTCGCCAAGCTCGTCGTCTACCAGATCATCGCAGGTATCGGCGTCGGTCCCAATTTCCAATCGCCTCTGATCGCGCTGCACTCCGGCCTACACCCCAAGGACATCGCCGCCGGAACAAGTACCTTCCAATTCATCCGCCAACTCGCGACATCCATCTCCATCGTCATCGGCGGCGTGGTGTTCCAGAACGGCATGCAGAAGCAGTACCCGTCACTGCTCGCCAACCTCGGGCCGGAGCTCGCCAACCGGCTGTCGGGCGGCAGCGCAGGCGCGAACGTGGGCCTCGTGGCCGGGCTGCAGGGCGAGCAGGGCCGGTTCGCGCGGGGCGCGTACTGGAACAGTCTGCGCGAGATGTTCATCGTGTTCACCGCCATATCCGCCGTCGGTCTGCTCATCAGCCCACTGGTAGGCACGCGGAAGCTGAGCGAGACGCACACCGAGTACAAGACCGGTCTGCACAACCTGTCCAAGAGAGAGACGAACAGAGGCGAGGCCAACGAGCCGTCGTCGGAAGGAGAAAAGTCTGGTTGAGATTACGATACGAGAATGATATATACCCACCCTACTCGCAGTACATAGCTTACTTATTTATCACTTGTACAATGCAAATAGACATCCTAATTCTAATAACGTACTTGACGAGAAATGAATAAAGTTAACTATTCCACTTCACAAGATGCCACGTATTCTAACTGAGAACCGAGCAGGCCCTGCGTTGGCTCACTTCCTATTTGTTTACATGGGGCAAACGATTTGGTAGAAATTGAGTGAGTGAATGGCTCTGGAAGTACTCATAGATTTTCCGTGTTTATCCCTGTTTTTTTGGATCTCAGTGGATGCAGCACTACCTAGATGGAGATCCCCCGGCTAGTGTTAATTCCCTTCCCTGATTCTACTAGTAGTAGTATTAGTCGAGTTAGTCTACAAACGGGACCCTGTGGTCATCAACCAAACACGTCTTCGTACAGACGCGTATCTTGGACTGATATCATCGCGTCAGGTGTCGTTTCGAGTTTGCAGCCTGAAAGTATATATGCATATGTCGCGCAAGCTGGCGCGTACGAGGGTACTATTCATGTAGGTACCTGCATGCACAGAAGGTGTTGAGTTAATGCTTAAAAAGAGCCAGGTACGTCACCAGCCATCTATGATTCAATGCTCCTATGCTCACTTGGCAGATACTTCGAACCCGGAACCGTGATCAATGACCAAATAAGATTCCCGAGGTCTATATACACTTGGATGGTACATGCAAATTGGCAGAAATTGCAGAGCAAACCATGTACCTCTTTAAGTGCTGATGTAACCTTAGCAAGGTGTAAGCAGCTTTCGGAATAGCGGGCAGCGGACAGCGGTGTGGCGCCGCGAAGAGGCTCCCTTAGTTCAGCAGGTTAAAGAGGGGCAGCGCGGGCAGCGGGCAGGGGTCGTAGGGGTAATTGGGGCAGAATTGGAGAATGGCAGGTGCCAGGAGGGTCATGTAGGGGTAGTGCAGGGGTACGGGGGCGGCGGTCGGAGGGGCAACGCACTCGAAGCAGCAAGTGGAGCTGCGACCACGTAAACAAAAAAAACACGCTTCCACTGGGAAACCCTGAAGCTTGATGACCGCTAGCACTTGCCCCAGTCATACCTTGCTGAATCCATCGTGAGCCGCGACCTACTTTTCGCACCCAACCCACTTTCTTCACGTTACCTTCTGTCAATCACTCAGTTCACGCACCCGCGACTATTTTGACAACACTGCTCTGCATCGCTGCTCAGCACGCTCGTAACTTGTTCTCTCGATCGATTCATCGATTCTTGACTTATATTTTCTGTTTGCACTCGCTGCATTCAATTGCCCAACACTCGCGGTTTCCCGCCATCCACCCTCCACCATCCACCATCTATCCACACACACATTCGCACATCCTTCCTCATCCCGACGCGATGGGGTCTGCAACTCCCCCGAAGCGCATGACGCGTGCTAGGGCAGCTGCGGCCTCAGCCACTGCGACCACCCTCAGCACCCAGGCCACCAAGTCAGACAGAGTGACAAAGACCACCAAGTCGACCAAGGCTGCTGCCACCACCCCTTCTACTTCTACTACTGCTACTACCGTCTCTGCGAAGAAGCCCACCGCTGCCGCAGCTAAGAAAGCTACTTCTACCCCCGCCGCTTCCAAGAAGCCTGCCACCACCTCATCTAGAGAATCCGCTACTGTCACCAAACCTGCTGCCACGAAGAAGTCAGCCATTGCCGCGAAGAAGCCGGCCACCAAAACCACAACCAAAGCAGCTACGACTGCCACCACTACTACCTCCACAACCTCCACCCGTCCCGCTACTAGAAAGCGCAAGGACCGCTCGCATGAGAGCGACGATGAAGATGATCTGTCTAAAGAAGACAACGTAGAACCTACCATGACTCCACCAGCGAAGAAGCTGCGCCGATCGGCCCAGAACGCCGTCGTGCGGAAGTCCGACTCCCAGTCAGAGCAGGAATCTAAACCTCAAGCGAAACCTGAAGAACAGGACACGCAAAGCAGCACCACTGATGCTGCCACTACCACCACCGTCGCCAGAGCCACTCGCGGTCGCCCCAGAAAGTCCACAGCGACAGGCACCACCGCATCCTCCGCCGCCAAGGCACAGGCTCCATCCACAGCCACTACCACCAGCCGTCTCCGAACTCGAAAGGCTGCTGTCAAAGAAGAAGATGTCGCTGCCCCGGTCCAGCAAGCCCCCAAGAAGCGTGGTCGCAAAGCTGCCGGTACTATTACCACCACATGTACAACCGAGCCCACTCCAGGTCTCAAGTCCGCCGTTTCGCGCCCTACCTCCAAGCCTGCTGCTGGCGTTCTTAAGAAGACGGTTAGCTTCCAGGAGCCCGAGAAAGAGAACTTGCCCCCCCAAGCTGCAGCAACGGCAAAGACCGAGTCCACGACGACTACCGCTACAGGCATGAAGGCCAAGCCTGTTCGCAAACCCGCTGCTGCCTCTGGCAGAACGACTCGCGCCAGTGCACGTGCAAGCACTCCTGAGGTGACAGAGAAGAAGCCTCTCAGTCCTAAGAAGGATGGCCAGAATCTGCCTCTGTCACGTGATGTTGATTCTGACGATGAACTTGCTACGTATGAAAAGACTCCTCTCAAACCTATGATGAAGAGTCCCATCAAGCCAGTGAATGGCATGAAGAAGCTTGAGCTTCCAAGTGTTGAGAAGGACAAGGATGATGATTCCTCACCGGCAGCGGAGCCGGCTCTTTCTTCGGTGCTCAGCAGTCCGGCTCGCCGACCCCCCACTTCACCGTTTAAGGATGCCATGAAGTCACCGGCTAAGCGAGTTGACTCTATCCCTTCGCTTATCTTCCCATCATCCAACACCGAGAAGGAGGGTGTCCAGTCGCCCTCGAAGCAGTCGCTGCTTCAATCGCCCGCCAAGCGACCCCAATCGGCCCTGCAACTATTCCCAGTCAGCCAGGAGCAAACGGGTGCTGCACGCTCGCCTATGAAGATGTCATTCCTTGGTACACCTGCAAAGCGACCTGTATCCCCTCTCAAATTCCCCGGCTCTCCGGTCTCACGTGTGGAAGAGACACTTGAGGAATCCTCCAAGGACATTGCCGATGCTGTGATGCAGGAGCAGAATGATGTTCCCACTGTCGTGAATGACGAAGTTGAAGCGCATTCTGATGATCACGACGACACCGAAACTACCATTGCTGGAGACGAAAGTACTGATATCGTCATGCAAGAGGACGATGACCACCAGATTCCCGTTGACGAGGAGGAAATTTCACAAGCCCCCACGGAAGACGAGGAAGAGAGCCAGACTTCAATTGAAGAAGAAGAGGAAGAAGATGCACAGACTCCAGTTGACGAGGAGCAAGATGCAAAGACACCCACTAAGATGAACACTCACAACATGGCGGACGAAATCAGTGAAGATGAACTGCAGTATCAGATTCGCGCAGATATAGGACTACTCTCGCCGGACGATTCTGTGGTTTCAGAAGTAGTTGTTGGAACATTTCTGTCGCCTATTCCAGAGGCAGAGAATGAGTCGAGCATCCAGATTGAGCAACTGGGATCCCCTGCTCCTCAACTTACCTTCCCTGGCCGACTGTCGGCGGTTTTACCACGATATGCCGACCCTGCGCTTAAGCAGAACCCGCTCCCAGCTCCCAGCCTTCCAGCACCTTCCCCTCAGGTGAATGACGCGGCATCCCACAACCTCGAATCAAGTGTGACCAGCGAGCCTGTCAATAATGAATTGACTACAGCGCGACCTGAAATTGTCTCTGACGCTATGTCTGAGAACCAGTCCCCTGCGGAGGGATGCACTAATACATCTGAGACCGTGTCTGCCGTAACTGCCAAGGAAAATCCGAGTGCATCCGGAGCTGAGAACAATGATCAGGACACAGATCAATATCTTGCTACTCCCGAGAAGCAAACTACGGATATGGTCGAATCTCAATCCGACAAATGCGATGTCGAGGAGAGCTTTGACGCTACCAGCATTGGTGATTCCTCCACCCCCAAGACCACACAACACCGTGGTACATTTGCATTGCGAGAGCAGGATATGGAGAGTGAGAACATGTCCGACTCTGAAGATGAGCTTGCCTTCAGCAACAAAGCCATCACTAAATCTCACGATGCTGCATCAATCAGCGTCACACAACCTACGACACCTGCTCCTTTGATCAAAGGCCCCGTCAAATTGAGCGAGAGTGCCATTAGAACAGCTAGCAGAGCTATCAAATCTGTCACCCGCACATCAACCATGGGCTCATGGCGAGCTTCCAGCCCTATCAAGGCTCGCCAGACCCCCAAAAAGTCTACTACTCAAGCAGAAGAAAGTGAGGAAGAGTATTCGCTAGTTGAGGACAACGACCCCATTGTGGAAACTCCCTCTGCTAAGGGCTTCTTCGATGAGGAGATGAGAGTTCGTGAGGAAATGGAAACCCAGGCTGCTATTGAAGCGCTTTTGGAAGCCGATATTGCCGCTAAGTTCGACAAACACGACTTTGGAATTACAGATGAGGATTTCACTTTTATCACGGATGACGAGGAGATGTCACCCCGCAGTGTTCGTGAGACGGATCAAAACACCCCACTGGACAGATCGATCTCAGAAGCAAGCCAAGAGTACGGCGACGAAAATGCCGTCCCCATCGACCCTGCTTTGATGGGTGACCAGGGCAATCTAGTGACCCCGCAGAAGAGAACCATTACATCTCGTGAATATCATACCTCCTCGAAGGTACCTCTCAAGCGCGGTGACGATTCCCCTCCTCGCACCTTTAAGCGCCGCTGCTCTACCGCGTCTAAGATTTCAGTCACACGTCCTGGTGCATACAGCAACGTCAAGGTGCCATCCCAGCAGCGCGCCTCCCAGTACGCACTGGAAGAGGAAGAGGAAGCAGACGAAGACTCTGATCTTCCTCTAGCTACACCCTCACGATCAGCCCCATGGTCCTCCGTGGGTACCCCGGCCCGCGCTCCTCGACGTGACATCAACTCCCAGCTCCTCAGCGGTGTTGTGGTATTTGTTGATGTCCATACAACCGAAGGTGCCGATGCTGGTAGAGTCTTCCTTGAACTCTTGAGCTCAATGGGTGCTCGATGTGTTAAGAGTTGGCCATGGAATCCCAGCACCAACGCCAATGGTCAAGTGGATGTTTCCAAAATCGGCATCACCCATGTGGTGTTCAAGGACGGTGGCAGAAGAACACTCGAAAAGGTCCTTGAGAGCAACGGCGCCGTCGAATGCGTCGGCGTGAGTTGGGTCTTAGAGTAAGTTCACATAACATGCCAGGTTTGACCAATCAGACACTAACAGTCATGCAGTTGTGAGAAAGAGAATCGATATCTGAACGAGAAAGATTACCGCGTTGACCCCGAGCATATCCCTCGTGGTGGCCACAACCGACGCAAGAGTATGGAACCCAAGGCGATTGCCAATAAGAATGGCACCCTCGTCACCCCCATGAGGAACAACTCTGGCTTCGCCCGCGAGCCACAGACTGTTCCCAATAACTATATGAGCCGCCGCGACAGCACCATCTGGGAGCGCAGCCCGTCGAACCCCGACGAGGACGAAGACGCACCCAGCGAGCCCAGCGAAATGGACTGGGAAGCTACCAACGCTCCCATCCTTACCCCCGTCCCCCAGACGCCCGCGCCCGAATCGGTCGCCAACTTCGCTATGAATATCACCCCCGGCTCACCCACCCCTAGCTCTTTTGCCTCAACTCCAGGCAACAAGCTGATGCAGACCTGTCCTCCCAAGACTACTGGTCTGCTCGCTAACATGGGCCCAAGCTTCGACAGGAACCGGGACCCGCTGTCTATGCGCCTCATGCAGGCTAGACGCAAAAGCATGCAGTTCGCGCCAAAGATCGCGAGCCCGCTCAAGAAACAATGGAACTAAAATTGAGTTCACATTGGTTTCCTCTCACTCCGAGTCACATATTCACCTATTTGCATCATCAATCTGATGCTTTCTAGCATTGCATCTTTTGATGCATTGCAATGCCAGTGGTCGTTGGGGACTCCGCTCCGCCCCGTTCGACTGGTTGTTATACTATACTGCCTTGTTAATCGTTTTTGCGTTTTGCATTTCAACACTTGAACTTTTGATCAGATCATTGCTTCGATGCCCTTGCCAATGGGGCGCATCTGGCTGCGATGATTATAATTTCGTTCAACACATGGATTGGTTCGGCCTGGTTTGGGGAAATGGAACACGGACGGGCGGTTTGAATGTTTTTGCTATTTCTGTTGCCTAGCACTCAAAACTCAGGGTCTAGGGCACAAAGCTCACAGCCGCTTGCCACAGGCGGCCGAGCATTGGCATTTGTATGAATTTTGTCTTTTTCCACGTTACACCACTACATGGAAAGCCGAATTTGGCGTTTGAAAGGAAACGGAATGGAACGGATCGGGGTTCGGGCGGCGGTTTGCATGCATTTCATCGTTAGAAATACCCCGAAAGAACGGATCGTTTTGTTGTTGTTGAAGTGAAAATATGGCGTGGATGGATGGATTGAGGGAAGTTTTCAGTGGAACTGTGGAATTGTTGTGATATTGTATATTCGTGTGGGATTGCCACCCACCAGAGATGAGCAGAGCAGAATCGAGCTGAACCGAGAAGGGCAGAGCAGAGCAGAGCAGGGATGAAAGTGGAAAGTGGAATAGTTGCTCGCTCAGTGCTCAATGCTCGCTGCTCAATGCTCACAGATAGTTGCTGGAGTGAAATATACTCGCAACGCGTATTGTTGAAATCACGTTTGAGGTGTTATTGGATGAGTGACATGATGACTTGGCGATATGATGAGCGAGTGACGGGATATGATATGTGACATGATGCATGATGCATGACTAGGTGATATGATCAGTGACACCGAGTGAGTGACTTAGCGAATGGATGGATGAGTGACTGAGTAATCGCCGTAAGTAGCTGGTGGCTGGTTCCATAACAAATAATCTAAGCTATGGGCATTCTACCTAGGTGACTGCTGATCATACAGTAGGGTCTTGAAAATGGTAGACTTGGGCAGCAGATGGAAAGCGCATTTCAGTCTGTATTACACACCACCGGACGTGTCGCGACCCATGTTGAAGAACCAATAAATTCAAGTTGTAGTGGTGTCTGTCATCTTACACGTTGATATTTTGAAATTGTGGCATTTTGGAGATCTCTTGGTCTCTCAATTGAATTTCGAACAATACTTGATTTGATTTTGGTGGCGGATGAACTGGACTGGGGGTGAAAGCGCAAACGGCAGCGCTGGCGAGGGAGTTGAATGATACCCTAGGTATTCATCGTGTGACTGGTCAATGGCGTTCATTGCCGAATGCGATGGGGAGTATCTAGGTAATCATGTTTGGTTGACTTAGGCGATAGATGGGCCTAGCAGGTTGGTCATGAATAGACGGACCGGATGGACGGATTAGTGGCATTCCTCAAGACTTGAGTCGAGTTGATATGTCATCGATTCATGCGTTGGTCAAGGCAGTAATGCAATGTATGTGACAGTAGGTAGGTAGGTAGGTATCTGGCGATTTCATCTAGAGCCGTGAGAGCCAGAATATGAGTTTCCAGCATCATGACGCGTGTTTGACTATTGATGATTGTTCGTTCAAGGTGAAGAAGGAAGCTAGCTATTTAACCTAGTTGGGTAGAGGGAGATCTGGGAGTATGAAGTGACAATAAATCATTACTATAAGTACCTAAACCTAACCTTAGGTTACGTCGACGAAGCAGGTGGATGGATGTATGCGATGGGGGGTATCATGGTTTCATTAAATACTTGCTTGCTTGCTTTCCTTCTTTACGCTTACCGTCATATTAAGCTCAATTTTTCAATTTCACCCTCCCGTCTCTCGCGCGTTCTAGCTTTGTCACTTTACTTACTTACTTACTTACTTACTTACTTACTTACTTACTTACTTACTTCCCTTGCGATGCAGCCTTCTTCTTCTTCTGCTGTTCCTCCTCCTTCTCCTTCTGCTTCTGCAAATACGCAGCAGCAGGCCCCATCGGCTGGTTCGTCGCAATCTTCTCGACTTGGATCTCCTCGCCCGGATTGAAAGTGGCGAGGTGCTTGTCGCACGCCGCGCAGTGCATGTCGATCTTCTCCAGCCAGCTCTGCTCCCCGCCCTCGTCGCCCGCCGACCCGCAGCAGCCGAGCGTCAGGCAGCTCAGGCACCCGCAGCACACGAGGCAGAACTTCGCCTCGTCTGATGGCTCGGTCTGGCGTCGGATTGTGGTGACGCGCTTGCAGGAGGGGCATTTGATGTATTCGGGGGAGGGGCCCGGTTGGGATCTTTTGAGGTCGCGCAGGGGGGTGAGGGTTCTTGGGCCTTGGGGGTTGGATGTGGATGTGCCCTGGCCCTGACCTTGGGCCTGATCGTAGGGCGGCGGCGGGTTCATGGATGGGACATTGCTTGGTCTAGGTGGGTGATGGATGGGTTAGCGAACTTGCGACTCGTACTTGGGTATAGTAATTATCGGTGGTTTGTGAGGGTTACTTGGGGAGGGGGGATTTGGGGCAGGGAAATTGAGTGAGTTGGAACTGAGCTGGCTTACTCGGATGTTGCTGGTTGCGCTGGGGATATTGCGTCCGGCTTCTCGTTCGGGGCGCTCATGATTGACTACTTAATTGATTGATCACCACTGGTTGGCGCTTGTGTGTTTCTCGAGTTGCGAATTACTTATCCGGGGAAGTCGTATGCCTTGTGCAACGAAAGCGAATGCGCACCCACGATGCGAGGTTTGAGGAACCAACAGGTATTATAAATAAATAAACACTTCAGCCCAATGTTGTCTATTGTCAAGCAACGCGCCGCGGCCGTGGAAAGAAAATCTAGAAACTGTTGGTTCCTGCATTGCGAGGCGAGAAGTGCCAACTGCATTATACTAGAACAAAGTTGCATTCAAAATTGCCGAATTGAGCCATTCGGCCCCGTCCCGAGTCCTTGGCAAGCCGATTTCAACAATCTCGATCTTTCAGCTCCCATGCAGCTCCCATGCACAGGCAGTTTAGATCCTGTATGATTGGACGAGTTGGACCGCGATGCCTCGGTGTGACTCTTTCCCCCATCGGTTTTGCGCAGAGCTAGTCTGAGAAGTTGCATTTCACTGCTTTTTTAGTACTACTCCAGGGCATCTGCGCAGTTGCAGCCTAGTGCCAAGACTAATTGATTGGTGACTCCTGGTCATATGTTCAATCTCTTTTGCTTCATGTCGCCTGATGGGACGGGGAGAATCCTATTCTCTTTGAAGCTCGGGTCAACATTGGCTAGCTGCTCGTGATTATGGTGTTGCCGTGAGCTTGTTTCATTGCGGTATTCGCTGGGGGTTTGATTGAGGCCATCCGCCGGTTACTGAGGTGTATCTCGCAGAATCAGACAAGAGCACTATGTTACTGTTGTCAAGGCAAATATTACTTTGGTTGTGGCGCACGCGTGCCTAAACTTTTAGCTTTCACGGCTTTTTTTTTGTTTAGCTTGACAGCGTGCTTCTGCAAGTGCCAAGATCAATTGATTGATGAGTAGCTTGAAGAGCTTCAATTGTGGTGTGCCTCTTGGTTATATGCTCATTCTCGATCGCTTCATGTCGTCTAATGGGACAGGGCGAATTTTATTCTTTTCGTGGCCACGCGCCAATCTCGTGAAGAGCCTCTTCTGGAGTCATCGCCGCCGCTCAGTGCTACTGTGGGAGTTGCAATGCAGGCCTGGAATTTTGTGCACTTCAACGTCGCATTCGCTGTTTTTTTAGCACCACTTGTTGGCATCTGCGCAGCTCGACAGCCTGCTTCTGACAAATAGTGCCAAGACTGGTTGATTGATGAGTGGCTTGGCTTTCAATTGTCGTGTGATTCTTGGTCATCTGCTCATGTCAATCGCTTCAAGTCGCTTGATAGGACCAGCGAGTCCGACTCTCTTCAAAGCTCGAGCTCATATTGGCTAGCTGCTCGTGACCATGTGCTAATGCCGCGAAGAGCCTCACATGTCCGAAAGTCATCGCCAGAGCGCAGTGCTACTGGGGAGTTTTTCAGTGCAGGGCTTCGATTGAGGTCATTGGAATGCATTGCAACTCAGCGACTTTGGTAGGCACACAAGGGTTTCACTGCTTTTTTAGCACCACTCTATGGCATCTGCATTAGGTAGTACTGCCTGTCAGAATGAACAATACAAATCTGCCTTACCATGTGCCTAATTCTACACTGCTTTTTTAGCATCTCTCCAGGACCAATGCTAAGTATCTTGCAGCTGGAAACTCACAACCCGTAAACTATAACAATTGGGCTGTCTCTACTATTAACTCGATTACACAGCAGATACTTAAGCTATGTAGAGCAAAGTATACCCCCTCTGTCTCAAGCGCATATTCAAGACAATAGGACAGTTATCAGTCTGCCCTCATCTCACAATTAGCTGCATAATATAGTGTCCGCGAATGGTAGCATTGCATTAGAGGCAATTGAGGCTCTCTCGTGACTGAGTTGGTATACCCCTTACAATGGCGGATTTGCTTGGAGATGAATGGCCTGGAAATGAATGATATTGAAGGTATTGATGTTTTGTGAAATACCTAGGTACCTACCTGAAGCGTTTTTCGCAGCTTGAAGACACGCCTCCTGGGCATCAATCATACGGAGTACCGTCAGCCTTCTACATGGTAGCCCCCGACGAGTGGATCTACACTGCTTTTTTAGCATCTCTCCAGGACCACATGGAATGCTTATCTTGTAGCTGGCGAGACCAACTTGCGCCGCTAGATCTACGCATAGTACTTTCTAGCGGCGCACCCGACTCTGTTCAGGAGCAGAATGCCAGATGCTATAGAGTGGTGCTAAAAAAGCAGTGGAGTTAATAATAGAACGTCAATTGAATCCTGACTAAAAAATTCACAACTGCCGGCAGAGCGACAGCCAGTTCCAATAAGCCATGCGACCATCACAGCCGCAACCGCAACCGCGTGCGGCAGCGCCTCGCTCGTCTCTCCCGATGAAAATAACAAGCAGCCAAATGAAATGGTAGTTGTTGTCGATGAACACACGTAAGACACGGATCCTTAAGTCCGACCGACAGCATAAGCAAGATTCCTTCCCCAACCCCTGTTGAGGCCGCGTACGTGCACATTTGCTCACTTGAGATGCGTCAAATTCATGAGAGGCCACCTTTATCCAAAATATGCAATGTATGCAAGACTATATACATGTATAAACCTAGGTACTCTGGGAGCCCTCTGCTGGAACCTTGGCGAGCTAGGTGTAGGCGAGTATTTTCTGACCTCTCTCTGTCTTAGGATAGTGTGCTAGACTAGACATAGACATGTACTGTGAGAAAGTGAAATGTGGGCCAACACATCCGTCTTTATCTACGAGTTGAATCTTATAAAGAAAGAAGCGCTAATATAAGACAGCCAGGAACGCGTAGCAGCGTTGTATTGACTGTATTGATTCAGCTAAAACCCAACACCCACTCCCTATCATTGGCGATCATGGCTGGAAACGAAACCATCGAAGCGTTGCAGGGAGCCTTTCCCAAGGCCCAGGTGGTGCTCCCTAGCACCGATGAATTTTCCGCTCTCAACACGTCATATTTTTCGAAGGTGCAGGCCGAGCTTCAGCCAAGGGCCATATTCCTACCCAAAAACACAGAAGATATTGTCAAGTTCATACGCATCATCGGACCCTATGCGCTTCAAGGTGACATCAAGTTTGCTGTGCGAGGGGCGGGTCAGCAGCCTGCGCTTGGATGCAACAACGTACAGGATGGCATTACTGTCGACTTGCGCAACGTGACCGGCATCCAGCTCAAAGATGACGATGCAACGGTCTCGATCGGGGCAGGTGAACGCTGGGGCGATGTATACTCCATCTTGCAGGAGAAGGGGCTTGCTGTCACCGGTAGTCGATCCAGTATGGGTGGTATTGGTGGGCTCGGACTTTCTGGTAATGATTCACGATATGCCTCCGTCCTTTTGTCTGCTCAATGCCGCATCTGGTTACTGACTTAGGTTGTACTAGGTGGTCTCTCCTTCTTTTCCACCCGCGAAGGCTTTATCACGGATAATGTGACGAATTTCGAGGTCGTACTGGCATCTGGAGAAGTTATCAACGCCAACATTCGCGAGAACAAGGATCTGCTCATCTCTCTTCGTGGCGGGGGAAACAACTTCGCAATAGTCACCAGATACGATATGCGGACCTTTAAGCAGGGCAGATTCTGGGGCGGCGCCGTCTTCTACTTTCCCAATAGTTTCCCAAGCCAGGTGGAGGCCTACGTCAATGAGCTGCATGATCCGGAAGCAACCGACGAGACACACATCATGATTGGGGCTGGCTACAGTGCCGCCTTCGCTCATGTCAGCGATATCGTGTGCATGAACCAGGTGTATTATACCCAGGAGGTTGAAGACCCGCCCGTCCTGGACCCTTATGTCAAGATGCAGCCTCAGCTCGATCAGATGAGATCGGTTCGCATGTTGGGTCTCGTGGATGCAGCAAAGGAACAAGCAAACCAAGGATCATCAACCTCTAGGTGAGACCGCCGCGACTCGTTTTCCGCTTTTCATGCTCCAGGGGCCAGAACTAACCCAGCTGTTTCCCATAGAGTCTCATACATCAACACCACCGTCAAGGCTGACGTTGCTACCTTGATGGCAGCATATGAAATCTATGTGAATGCACTCGGGCCTCTCAAATCTGTTAAAGGCATCACTACATCGTTGACACTCCAAGCCTATCCCAAGTCTCTCTTAGACAAGACGGCATCTGCAGGTGGAAATTCGTTGGGCATTGATCCCCTAGACGGGCCACTCATGTCGATCTTGATACTGTCCTTCTGGCAGAACAAGGAAGACGACGACAAGATCCATTCAACATTCAAGGGCGTCATCGAAGCTATTGACCAGGATGCCACGACGAGAGGAACAGCGGTGCCGTACAAATACATGAATTATGCGGCGCCTTTCCAAGATCCTATCGGCTCGTATGGCGAGAAGAGCAAGGCCGAACTACAGGCAACCAGTAAGAAGTATGATCCTGAGGGTCTGTTCCAGAAGAGTGTTCCAGGAGGCTGGAAGTTATTTGACTGAATATGGACGTATATTTGTAAAGTAGATGACAATTGAAAAAAGACGTCGTCAATTCACCTCAACGCTATAGGATTGCTGGTCCATCCTTTATCTGATGATATAAAGCGCTAGTCGTCGAAAACATCACTTTCTACTAAGAGAAAATTTCCTAACCCCATGTTGAGGCCGCGTAGGTGTATTACACTTGCTTACTTGAGATGCGTCAAATTCGTGAGAGGCCACCTTCATCCAAAGTATGCAATGCATGTAAGACTAGGTACATGTGTTCGCATTGAAGGATCTTGGCAAGGGACCTTCTCACCTATCTGGCCGAGAATGCTGCCGCCGAAGCACCCGATGTTCGGACGAAGATACTTCTTGGGAAGCTGTATCAGGTCACAGACATGATGACCTCACTGTGGCGTTCACGTTTAGGGTCAGCTGCATATGTCGATATGCATTACAGATGAGCGGAGAAACATGTTGCACAGTGTTTGTTGTGATGCAACATCGTATTGCTCGTGTTGTCTTGAACATTGATCTTGGTCGTCTGACGACAGCTCGTTTACAGTAGTTACAATGGAGGGAGTCTAGAACCTGCAACCCCTCATACTACTATATTTAGGGCTGACAATGTGATTCGGTTTCCAGGTGTGGTGCGGGGTGAGTTACGAATGGTGCAAAGTACAGGATTCGTGCATGGATTGTTTTGACGTGAACAACACTGACAGTACCTATTCAGACAGCTTTACCGCTCAACTCGTAAGGCGCCTATAAACAAGCTACAGGATTACTTTGCTGTGGTTAGAGAGGGGGCAAAAATGAACATCCTATAGAGTACTCTCACAAAAATGCTTCCAGTCACATCTCCTTGGGCACAACCTTCATATACGGAAAGTTACCTATGTGAATATGAATTTGACAGTACTAATATGGCCTTGTGCCTGAATTGGAGACAGTTTCATCTTAACTAGGCGGTTTTGGACTTGTAAGTCTCTACCAAATGAGTTCTCGGGGACCCTCCTGAGGTGCCGGCACCCAATCATCGTCATATCCAAAGTACTTTCGAATCTTGGGCAGATATCCCGATTCCTCAGGACAGAACTTGAAGCGCTCTAGATTAGATAATTCAGTATCACCTGGCTTCAGGTATCGATAGCATGGATCGTGCTTCTTGACGAAACTCTGCACCGTGTCCCAGTTTCGACACTTGCGCGGTTGTCCGTCCCCTGGACGATAGCCGTTGTGTGCCGAGTTGAGAGGCACGTAGCGTAAAGTGTCGTCTGCTGTGCACATAACCTCGACCCTCAAGGTATCTAAGCAATGCAGAATGTGAGGGTGGTTGATGGTCTGTGGGAGGTTGGAGCGGTACTGTTGGATCGATATGTATAGGTTTCTCTGCAACTTTTAGTGAGCAACCAGTGGAACTACTTGAGCACGCCATGGCGTTTGGACGACTTACCACACAATGCAAAACATGATGTGCGTTGACGATGTATAAGCTCTTCTTGCCTGCATCCCAGGGAAAGGGTTGAGACTCTGGAAGCTGCATGGCCCGCGCCTCGTTGTTGTCGAGGGCAATGATGCCGTCCTCCCATGGAATCTCAGTATCCCATATTCGGTTTAACTCGGCATCGGTGGCAGATTCGTTGCTGTAAGGGGTATTCCACCATAATGTGTCCTCTTGATTATACGCGAGTCTCACTAAGTGATGGTAAGTTTGGTTTGGTAGGGGGTAGTTCTTCATACGTACTATAAGGGGAAAGCTCCAGATTGGATTTGTTGCCTGCAACTATGAAACCCATGGTAAAGCCGAACGCCACTGAAGATACCATAGCCAGTATGACACCAACTACTGCCATCCATGGTAGGTGCTTGCACTTGGAGAAACAGTTTCCTGCATCATATGTGCGATGTAGTGGTTCCTTGGTCGTTGACTCCTCGTCTGAGTCCAGGAGACGGTAGACTTGATCATTTCTGTCAGGCGCCATATCAAGGAAGAAGATAAAACAAAAGATAAGGCTATGTTTAAACAAAATCGTAGTATCTGTTAATAACTTTCGAAAAGTTGGATGGTGAGGGGACTGTCCATGAAACCTATGATCATCATCGGTCTAGGAACCGGCACCCATGGCTTTCCACCCCACCACACATCCCGAGCTAAGTACCGTTTCGTATTACTATAGATCTTCGCTTGCGGCGTTCCTAGGCGAAACAAAAGTTACGGCAACAGGCGTAGCGTTGCACCTTGTGTCACAATGTGCCGACGTAACTGTAACGAGGAGTTACGCTGGCATGCGTACCTATTCCAGTGCGAACGATAGAACCGAGCATTATATGCAGGGACACTGGGTGGTGCCAAATCCTAATTATGTATGCAAGTGCGCCCCAACCCCACCGAGTCGTCGAATACGGAAAATGTCTGACGTTGGCCGGACTGCGAGTCCTAGACTCGACTAAATTGGGCTGACCAACGCGGCGTCCGAATGATACATTGGGATTGCTGGGATACTTATAGATATCAACGAAGAAGTAAGCTTCATCCGGTGAATAGAGTCTACAGGACATGTTTTTGATCTTTGGTTTCGTCAAGCGCTTCTTCCGTTCTCGTTTGAGTTTCTTGTCGCCTTCCCATCATGGCGTCCGTTGAATGGACGAAGCTTCCCTTCCAATTCGTCAGCCCTGGTGATGTCCTGGCGGCAGGGATCGTGCTACCAATCGTATGCTTAGGCCTAGCTGGGCTGCGATTCTATGTTCGCGCCGTACAAAAAGCGCCATTTGGCGTCGAAGACTGGTGCAGTGCACTTGGCGCTGTCTTCATCACGGGAATGGGAGCTACATTCATCGTAGGTGAACGCCTCGGTGTCATGGGCTATCCAACTCCCGTTCCGAGCGGTACCGAGGCCTCCGAGGCATACGGGTTATTCAACGATTCCTATATTCTAGTAGCAAAGGTCAGTAGAAGTGCATGACTCTATGATTGCTACAGATGCTAACGCCAGGATCCAAGCTTCAATTTGCGATCCAATTCTTATTGACATTTGCATATGTTTGTGTTAAATCGAGCATAGTTCTCTTCTGCCGCCGGATCTTCGTGGGACATAGAGGCTCGGTGTTCGATTGGGTATCGTGGATCGTTCTCGGGATCGTCATCCTGTACTCTGTCGGATTCCTCATCGGTGGGCAAATACTGGGTTGTGGCAAAGATGTGGCGATACACTGGGCACCACTGCAAGTCATTGGGGCATCTGGCTGCGATGTCAGTACCCCCGAGGTGGCCCTGGTGATATCCGATATCATATTGGACATCATACTTCTCATCCTTCCTCTACCATCTGTGAGTCTTTTACGAAAGACCGGTATTGCACCTACGGCAAGCTGACCACGGTACTTCAGATATGGAAGCTCAACATGTCAAGACATAGGAAACTTGCCATTACGGGTGTGTTCCTTGTGGGTTTGGCGGCACTGGCAGCTTCGGGTGCCCGAGCTGCGATATACTTGATCACTTTATACGTACCGGCAGGCTACGGTGCTGGATACGACCTCGATCGTACGTGCCAGTCCTATCCCAATCTCAATACTGAACGATCTATTGACAAGAATATCCAGGAACTGTAACAACCCTGCTATGGTATAGTCTGCTGGAGGTTTCTCTGGCAGCGATCGCTTCTTGTCTCCCTACGCTGAGCCTACTGATGAGAGATACACGCGTACAATCGTTCTTCCAGCGCCTAGGCAGCATGTCGAACATCTCGGGATCGTGGCACAAGTGGAGAAGTAGTTCTGACGACTCGGGGAACCACCGTAAAGATTCAGATTACATCTTGGAGAGCGTGCCCACGAAGCCTTCAATTCCCTCCCAGAAACAGTCAAACGACTCATACATGCATACGGCAAGGGACCATGGAAGTCAAGTTTAATGTGTGATAAAAGAGGATGAGGTCGCATTTAGTTGTAGGATACGTAAGGGGCGCATTAAGCGAGTTTTCAGGATGTATTTCAACCGTGTGCAAATATTTAAATATATGTAGTCTTCCTACATCAGTTTACTCTATCTCTCAAATAGTGACGGTAACATTGTATTTCTGTCTATCACAAAGTGCAGTGTCGATCGGTTCAAAATGCCTCAGTCGAAGTACCTTGTTACTGCCGTGCAGGACTTCGACACGGACTGGGACAGACTATTCGCCACTTACTGGGATTCATGGAAGACTCCTTTACAGGCCGTTGGCCAATTGACTTTCGTTGGCATTGGTACCGGTGGTCAGACGGAAGAATCAGCGTTCGAGGCCGCGAAACAACATTATTTGGCCGAAGCCCGAGCGAACCCCAACCAGACATGGTTGAAGCTGGAGGATCCGGAGCGCGAAAGTCGAGGCCTTGATGAGATCATCGGCGGTGGGATCTTCACGTCGCATCAAGACAACCCTTTTCGAGCTCAGGCTCAGGCAGGCGAAACCGACGCAAACGTTCCAACATTCACGGGGCCCGACTTCGAGCCTGGATCGGAGCGTCACACTCTGCGCAGGGAACTCTACGCCCAGATGTGGAGCTGGCGCCCGAAACTGATGGCAACCGCCCATTCATGTTAGTCTGGCCTAGGTCTCGCTCTCAATGCTACGCTTCCAATACACGGTGTATGTACGCTGACCGAGAGTGTGCCAGATGGGATGGGGATGTGGGTGTTGCCGGAGTATCGTCACAAGGGGGCCGCCGAAGCGATCATGGATTACTGGACAAGCGCATGCGACGATGTCGGTGTGGAAGCCTACCTCGAGTCATCATCGCTTGGGGCATCGGTGTATCTGAAGTACGGCTTTGCTATCATCGAGTACCCAACGCTGATCTTCCAACGAGAGCATCCCAGCCCAGATTGGCACGAGCTGGTTCGGGACATGCAATCCCACCCGATCGGAATTATGTGGAGGCCAAAAGGCGGCAAGTACATTGAAGGAAAAACCATTCTGCCCTGGCTCGGTACACCTCGCAAGGCCAAACTATAAGCTCGCCTAGCTGTCTGGGCATTTTAGTTACCTAGGTAGGTAGGTAATTATATTGAACTCTGCGAAATGAGGCCCTGACTGGGTAGTTGATTGTTGCCTCGTCATCCGAGAAGTACAATACATAGAGAGATAGAGAGATAGATCGGTTGATCGGGAATCGTGCCAAGGCAATTTTAGCTTGAATATAGACAGACCAGCGAGTTCGGGCGTAAATACAGGGGCTGGCTTACCATCCACAGCCGCACTAGTGATTTATAACCAAACTTCGTCGTTTTCTGGAACAGCAGGGTCTCAGGGGTCTTCCCCAAGTTGTACTTAGAAGACATCATCCTCCAAATGCGCTACCACCCCGCAAATGCTTAAAGCCTCACTACATCTTACGCCGCACTTATACATATACTGCGTACACACACAAACACATACACCATGGTACCTAGACGCGTCGTAAGACTTTTTGGGGTCGTAAGCTGCTGACCTTGAGAACATGCAGACCGCGAGGTAAGCCAACCATTTAGAAAGCATTCCCGTTATATGCCCGTT
Source organism: Astrocystis sublimbata (assembly GCA_022453515.1). Lineage (NCBI taxonomy): Eukaryota > Fungi > Ascomycota > Sordariomycetes > Xylariales > Xylariaceae > Astrocystis > Astrocystis sublimbata. The sequence goes on along the minus strand of JAJNNY010000046.1, from coordinate 174,868 downwards.
GCATTGTGCCGGAGTTGCGAGTGAGCCCTGCAGCAGCCAACAAAGCCAAAGCCCTGTCAAGCGATGCTCGAATCACGATGGAACACGCCACTTCGTGCGTGATGAATGCTTTGTTCCAGTTGTGATGGCTCATTCGGGTAGAGACCCTTGGCAGCGAATTACGTCTTAGAAATCGGTCTATGATTTGGAATAGCCATCTCCCGACAGCAACATAGAGTATCGATGTTGTCACGGTCACCGTATTTCGCGTAATGCCTAAATCATACTAATACGTGTGACACTGATTATACCGAATTACCATATGGAGTATTCTGAGAGATAGCAGACTTGCTTAATCCAGACCATCATCACATGACACTGTGCGCCACTGCTCGCTTATGCACTTGCTGTCAAGTTGCTTACAGGTGGCTTGAAGGATCGGACGAATTGCTTCCGCGTTGGTACGGATGTGATTGTAGAGTATCACAAGGTAATGTGTCTCACACCGAAAGGTGAGTAACCAAAATTACTTACTACGTTCACTTGCGTCACAATCACTTCAGCAAATATTTCGGACGGACGATTCGACTCAAAGCAGCTGATATGTGTTATTGCATTTAATGAGTGTAAGTTGCTACTACTGCAAAAAAACTGTAATTGACAACATTCCATTGCACTGCGCATTCCCGCGTTAGATAATAACCTCAGGCCAACCCCCCGTCAAACAAGTCATGTCCATCCTCTCGAGACCGTTATTGCGCAGAAAGCTTAAAGCAGTTTAGAGGCAGCAAGCCTTGGGCTCCACGATGTCATTGGGCTCGGGAGCGGGGTTGGGCATAGCTTCAGCATTGGGCATGGGATTGGGAGCTGCCATGACCGCCGTGGCGATGAAAACGACAAGAGTGATGAAACGCATGTTGGCGGAGAAACAACAGCCTTGCAGTGAGAGATCAGTAAATGAAGACATTAGCAAAAATGGAATAGATGCGTACCTTGCTGAGCGAATTATGTGTTTTCGGCAAATCTAGGATCGTGTGATCTGTAGTGTCTGGGGATGAACACGAGGCGTAGGTTTCTGTAAGCTCTGTAATCATAAACGGGACTGAATTCACGTTCTTATACTCATCATTCGTATCTCAAACCTCGTTGTGAGTTGCCATGAGCCTCCTCATGAAGCCAAAGATACGAACCCCGCAAAGGCTTTACAGTAATATGCTATCTTCGCCGATTCCACCCCAATACGATCATAGCAGATGGCAAAACTACGCATTTAGGACTTCATGCAAGTTGGAGCTCGGTAGCTGTTTGGGATACACACAAGCTGCACCAAGCCCGGATGTGACGTGAATGACTGTCGACGCAACCGAGCACCAATATGCCTTGTCAATATCACTTTCTCCTAAGAGCAAGTTAGCCCGCCTCCGCCTTTTCAATACGACATCAGATGCCTGTCCAAAATCCTCTTCTCAGGATAAGCAATAAGTTCTCGACTGGTGGAGGAAAAGATGGGCAGCGACTACGGAAGGTTGTCCCCGACCAAGACATGTTTTGTGATACACAGCGTAAATACTAGACTGTGCACTTTTACCCTTGACAGGCTACTACCCTCGCCACGTCCGTGCTGTTTGAAGTGGACGAGTAAATGTGTGTGAGACGTCAGCTTATGTGATGGTCAAGTTTGCGAGGTTGGTTACAGCCAAGTGGTTTTGAGGAAGTTGACGCGGACATTTATTAGCGCATATGCACTTGATGATAGATCACCTCTTACTATTGATGCTTGACAGGGAGATCTTTCAGAGCGAGCAGATAGCGAAGATGTGTAACATGACGATGTGCCGTCACACTTCTGTACCTATAGAAGCAATACAGTAGCATGGAGTTATGTAGAATCTGACAACTACAATTAAGGTACGATACATCCGTGAAACTGGAGGGGCGAAGGATGAGCCCCCGCTAGGTCATGTAATAGAAGCTAGCTCCAAATCAAAGATTGAGGTTCAACCTCATCGACCAATGCTCTCAAGTCCAGTATCTCAGCTATTAATCTAGAACATGGGAGTCTGACCATACTTCTCAGCCTGAAGTTGAGTACTAGCAGCTACCGCAGCATTACACCCACTCGAGATCGCACCCGGGATGACCTTGTACGGAGTGATGCAATCGCCAGCAGCGAAAACTCCCCGAACACTTGTCTGATGGGCAGGCGCATCGGCATTGATGTCGCCCATAGGAGACAGACTGATGCCGAGCTGATCTACAAACGGGCCCTGCACGCTCGTGAGAGGGTTGTGAACCAGGAACTTCTCCTCCTTCGTCGTTCCATCGATGAACTCGACTGTGACTGAGCCAGCGCTCGCGTTGTCGACCAGACGCTTGATCTGGCGCGACTCGATCTTGGTCTTGAAGTTCGCGCTCGAGCTGGTCACGGGCTGTAGCTGAGCTGTGAGCTCCTCGTTGCCCTGCGTGTAGATAGTCACCGTTTCACCTAGTTGAGCTGCGTTCTCGGCCATGTGAATCACTAGAGGGGTAATGACGACTGGGAAGACTGCCAGCACGCCTACTGATGACCCCCCTCTTTCTTCGTAGCCTTTGCAGAATAGGCAGTGGAAACTTGTGACTTTGTTAACAATGTCTGAATAGCTCCAGTGAACCTTGCATCGTTGACTTACATCTTCTTGGTCCATAGCTCTGCATATCCCTGGATGTCAGGGAACGTATCGGACGAGCCAACAGCCAGGATGACCTTCCGGAAGGCCCATTCCTTGCCGCTAGCATCGACGACTGTGAAGTGCGCATCGCTCTTCTTCTCGATCTTGGCGACGGCCACATCGGCGAATTGGATGGTCAGGTAGGTTGAGACAATGTCGGACTTGGTGGTGGCACGGAACACCTTCGGGTCCTTGTTCTCCCAGCCGGGGACCATATGCATGTTGGTTGCCTTGGCATTCCGGTAGCTCTTCGAGTCGAAGACCACGGCCGTGTGTAGTTGACGGGCGAGCGTGGCAGCTGCTGTGAGGCCGGCTGGGCCGCCTCCAATTACTGCCACGTCGATGAAGTCTGCCATTGTTGCGTTTGAGTCCGTTCCGCAGAAGAAAAGTGTCTTGAAGAACTTGGAAACGCTCCGAAATGTCATTCGGTGTAAGTGCAGTGTGATTAGAAAACTAAAAGAGCAGTGGCATGATACTTTCATAGCCACTTTAAAAGATTGAAGATCTTAGGCCTTCCGATATGATATGTAATTCTCCAGTTTGACAAAGCCGCCTGATTCGGTCTCTCGGGTTAGTCGGAGCTATGCTGCTATTCCGTCACGCCCATCTCTCTGCAGCCAACGTTTGCTTCGATGCAACTGCCCGACTTGGACCCCACTCCAGTCTCCTGTCACAAACATAAGCAGTGCCATTTCTGCTGTAACTATGCTGACGACGCGTACCTGTATTATTCCCAGCCTGCCTGCCTGGTTCTGGTCAATAAACAGGCAACCGTATCCGATTGTTTCTTGTATTACGTAGGTGGCGCGGCGTGTGATAGATGGTGGGCTTCGCCTGTCCTGGCCCTGCATAATATCTGAGACATCCAAGACCCTGTTGGACGCCCCCCTTTCGCCTTTCCCAACTAGAACTAATATACAGGTACGTATTCGCTCGCCTGGAAGTACACTGCGTTTGTTGGCTTGCATGTCGGCAATGGACACAGTGCAGTGCGGCTGAGCCTCTCCTCCGCATCGCATATGCAGGACTTACAAGTACCCCGAGCAATTAGCGTAACCAACTGCCGCGCCACCCGCTTTCATCGGTGTGCGCTTTCTTTAAGCGACCTAGCTTATTCTTCGGGGTTCTGGTACAGGGCGGTGTTTATGTGAAGCTTTGTCAAACGACATCTGAAGTCTAAGGCTGTCTGCTGTCGAGCTATATGTTGGAAGTATTCGGCTCTAAGTACGAGAGACATGTCTTCGCAGCAAATCAACACTGAGCCCACTGACCGGCCAGATGGGCGGCGGTTGGTGTTGATTATGGTCGCCTTATGTCTAGCTGTTATACTGACTGGCATGGTAAGTAACTGAGCATTGTCCAATCTGGTATGAACTCAGACCTCTTGAATCGAGAAAATGCATTTGGATAGAACATATTCTAACATGCCTACTCTAGGATCAAACCATTCTGGCGACAGCAACGACCGTCATTAGCGATGAGTTTGGCGCCTTATCAGATATATCATGGTGGTCAAACGCATACCTCTTGACGCTGAGTAGCTTTCAACTATTCTACGGAAAGCTATATTCTTTATTTCCCATCAAGATCGTGTACCTGTGCGCGATTGGGCTCTTCGAGATCGGGTCGTTGATATGCACGACTGCGCCGAACTCAATAGCCCTGATCATCGGGAGGGCCATAGCTGGCCTAGGTGCTGCCGGCATTTTCTCAGGAGGAACACTGATCACGACAAAACTCATTCCCCTCTCTAAACGTGCTGGGTATCTCGGTGTAATGTCAGGTGCGTTCGGATTAGCAGCCATAATCGGCCCCTTTCTGGGCGGCGCGTTGACCGATCGTGCCACGTGGAGGTGGTGTTTCGGCATCAACCTCCCCATCGGCGCCGTAACAATTGTGCTTTGCGCGCTGCTAGTGAAGTTACCCCCGCGTCAAATCAGCAACCGATCCAGCGGGAAATTCGGGATACTTGTCGATCTAGACATTCCAGGGACAGTGTCGCTCGTCGCTGCACTAATATCCCTCCTGATAGCCCTTCAATGGGGCGGTTCCACGTACCCCTGGAATAACGGACGCATCATCGCGCTGCTTGTCGTGTTCGGAGTCCTCGTTATCGCCTTCGTAGCCACTCAGACAACGTCTGTCTTCGGCAAAGCCAAAACGCTGCCGCGAGCTGTCGCCAAGAACCGTGATATCTGGCTCGCTGCAAGCTATGCCGTTTGCATCACCGGTGGTGTCTACGTCGCCCTCTTGTATCTTCCGATCTGGTTCCAGGCACTGCGCGGCGAATCGGCTCTCTCTGCTGGCATTCTGCTGATTCCCCTTATCGCTGGATATGTCGTTGCCTCGGTGATTGCGGGCGGGATCACGAGCGCAATCGGTTACTATAACCCGGGGATGATCGCTGGAACCATTCTCGCTATCGCTGGGTCTGCATTACTTACGACTCTCAATTTGAGCTCGGATACGGGTCGCATTGTCGGCTACCAGCTCCTCTACGGCTTCGGTGTTGGCTTCGGTTTTGGCCAGCCCAGCTACGTCGCTCAAACTGTGTTGGCCCCTGATGACGTGCCAATTGGCGTGACCCTGATTCAATTGCTACAGAACCTCAGCGCATCAGTCTTCGTCGCGGTGGCGCAGAGTATTTTTCAGGGTGAGCTGCGACGAAAGCTTTCGTCAGCTTCAGGAGGCGACATTCCTACCGTCTCGGGGCTAGGAGCAGGAGATTTCCTCTCGCGGTTCCCGCCTAATGAGAGGGATATGGCACGGCAGAACTATAGCAAGTCGCTGTTGTTGACGCTGTATATCTCGCTGGCGCTCAGTGCTACTTCTACGATTGGCGCTTTGTGCACGGGATGGGGCTCCATGAAGACGGGCAGGGGTAATGAGGTTGAGCCATCAGAGACTGAGAAGCAAGGAGTTGGACACGAGAACGACGGATTGAATGAGAAAGCTCAGTCAGAGTCGGAACAATTGAAACGCGAAGGAGCGACTGATATTTCTACATCTAGCTAACAACTTAATGCAGTCATGTATGCAAGCCGTGTAGTGTAGATCATTGAGACATCATGACCATTGACGATTGCCAATTACGTGCATTGAGATACACATCAAAGTGAGTGTTTCTCCCTGCACTCTGCTAATCCCGGCATCAATCAACACCGCAGAACCTTTGCATAACCCACACCGAGAACTACGATCCGCCAGAAACATTCCCGCATAAGATCCCTCGTTGAGAAACATAGCATCGAGCCTGCTGCAGAACCGCCGCGCTGATTGTCCCATTGTGGTATTTGGCAGCTTTCACACTTGTTGGGGCGGTGTTGCTGTTCGCTTCCCGAGATAGATGGTATCTCTCTCCCATGGGACTGCCTTGACAAATCCAAAGTGAAGCTTTGGGAACGTGAAGGGGTTTCTGGTCTCGGTCTGCCCGCTTTACTGCCCGTGGAACGGTGCATTCTCTCGATGTTGTAGCATTGCGGACTGGCTGCCGAAAGACTTTTTGCAAACAGTGCACTGGGGTGAGTCGGTGTGGGCAGGTGAATTTTGTGTATGTCGCTGCAGCGCGTCTTCGCTTGCAAATCTCTTGCTGCAGACCTCACATCTGAAATCGTGTGCAGATGATTTTTTCAGGTGCGCCCGCTGTGCTTCAGAGCTACCGAACTTGCGGTCACAAGGAATGCAGTGGAATTCCATTGTACTTGGGAGCCCGAGGCCCTGGAAATTCTATCTGAAGAAGGTAGGTACCAGAAGTCTTGAGAATGAGTTGTGAGACTCTGTAACGTTGATGAGGTGTGCAAAGACGACGAGAAATATTGGAAGTCGACAGATGTGCAGTCACCTCTTATACGGCGATTTCTCCTGCCCGATTCCAAGCATTGACGCCTGAGGGGCTTGTCACACAACAAACAGCGTATGCAAGCACCCGGAATACCACCACTCCTCTGCATTGCCAGCGTCAGTTTCTCCAATGATCACTCATATTATATTTGAGCCGTGAGGGGGTTTCAAGGACGACAAACGCCCACCATGGCAGTTGACACTGTCAGTGCAGGATCAAAAGCCTACGATGACCGGAACCGGATGCATTACGAGTTGGCAACATTGCTATCGACAGCCATTTTTGGAGTTGGGATGGTTGCTACTTATACTAAGATGAAATCTGCAAGTTCAATGCCCCATTGATTGCGAGAGAATAGCTACGTATTTCACTTGAAAAGACACGATCTTGTTGACCATAGGGGAATTTGTTGATCAAATAAAAATGTGGCACGATGCCAAGTCTATCTATATACTGAAGTCATCGCGAGATTTCGATGTTTTCCCCGCCCCTGTTCTTTCCCCTGCTTTAGTACCCCAAAATAGCTGCCCCTTATACACACCCCTGTCTTCACTACAAGGTAGTTCATTCGCCTTTAACGTTGGTGTCGTGACTATTGGTGTCTCTTGACTTAATCTCAACTGCAGTCAGCCGGGACCGAAAGGGTTTCATTGGGAAAATTTATAGTCAAAAGCTGTCGCATTAGTAAGCCAATGCCATGATGATTCTCAGCTTGCTAGGAGAAGGTGTCCCAATTAACAGCTGCACCAAGACAGAAACATAAACATATGGTTTGGGATAAAAATAGCTGCAGTCGCTATTAATCTTGATAACCCGGTCGTCGGCGCGTGCTGCGGTACTGGGCGTCAGGGGAGAGTTTGGAGGTCGTTGCGTCGGGTCTGCAAAAGATTTCCAGGTCCAGAACATCCTGGGTCTTGGCAGTCCACCCCTTCCATGACTACCCGAATAATCATTTCATCGACATGGAAATCCGTGAAGCGAAGGTCAATTAATTTTATCGATCACTGTTCATCATGAATTCGTGAAAATTTCGTTACCTCAGACTTGGTTACTAGACCAAGTCCTGAGAGACACTACAGTTCCTTGTAGATCATGTGGCGACCATTCTATCTCCAGCTCTGGGGTCTGTTTACTTTCTGCGTCGCTTTCATCGTTCTCATCGCGGCCCTGGAAATTCTATTCGTGGTCTCATACCAAAATCAAGGCCTCGCTACGGTTGACAAGAGCTTTCATTATGCCTGGACCTATGGACCGACGGCAGTCTTCACGATCGCCACCTTAACATGGGATCGCGTCGCGTTTCAAACTCAGATGATGGCCCCGTGGTACCGGATGAAGAAATCACCCAGCACCGCAAGTGAAAGTCTGCTTCTCGATTACCTTGACATGCTTCCGCCGTTCGCCATCATGCGAGCTTTGAAACTTCGCGACTGGGCTCCTGCTGCAGCTCTTAGTATCTCTTTAGTGCTGTCACTCGTCATCGCGCTATCCACCAGTTTGATACAGCCTCATTTGACCCGAATCGAGACGTCTGTACCCCTTGAACTCAACACCCAGTTTCGAGATGTCGATAATAACTTGACGTTAAATGTGGACGTGGCCTATTTGACCATGGCTGGCCTGTCTGAGCTTCAGCTTCTCTATCCCGAGGGTACAACTGCTCAATATGCGCATCAGACACTTGCCGATCCACCTATGATGGGCACAGGTATACAATTGAACGTGGATGCTTTCGCTGCGGATCTGGATTGTGAGATGGCGGAACTTGAAATCATTGACGTTTTCCAGCAGCGAGGGCTCTTCTACACGTTTTCTTTCAACATCACATTAGAGCTTAGGCGTGATGACTGTGCGATGAGGGTGAATACCGAAGTAGGCACGGAAACGCCCAGGAACTTCACCGCTCTGAACTTCGTGCGCATGCTGAGCGGCTCATGTGGTGGAAATAGTCCATCATCGATTGGCACTGGGGATGCTGAGAGAGCGTCTATTATAGTCGGAAGACTGACATATGAAATCGAGCAACCCCGCGATCCTGACAACACGACGTTAATAGCGTCTGGCATGAGAATCACGGATTCCGTCCAGGCCATCTGTATGCCTCGATATGCGATCAGGAAGGCTGCATTTGTTCAAAACGGAACCTTGGCACCGGATATCGGTCTAGCGCAAGAGTCGCATTCGCGAACTCTCCCTAACGTCGAAGCATGGGACTTGATGCAAGCCCAAATCAATGCTATCAGCGCCGCTACTTCGAACGACTCAATCCAACTATGGGAGCGCGACGTCGGAAACGGCTCAGCGATAAACTTCGACGGCTATTCGCTTCTGGCACGATCTTCAGAACTTCATGAAGTACCCTTTCATGCACTGACAGACGCGACACTATGGCTTGGTGCGATACCTCGCTATTTCCAAAAGTTCAGTGCGCAGATTGCCAAAAGCAGCTTCATGGTGCCAGCGTCGACGACGGTTACGGGAACTCGCACTCGCGATGAAGACCGGTTGATGGTCACAGGCATCCCATGCCGTGTCATCGAAGCCCTGCTCAGTCTCTGTACTGTGCTATGTATGATCATCGCCGCCACGTTACCGAGAAATACCCGCATGGAATCGAATCCCGTTTCTATTCTCGGCACGATCTGGACAGCGACTGAAGCGAAGTCGGTAGTTTTGCGTCTGCAAAACCACGGATTGAGCGAGCCGCAAGTCATATTGCAACAACTGAGCACCGCGGCCTATTCGCTGTATCAGCCGAGACACAACGTCTTCAAGATCTTGCCCCATGACTATTCGTCCACGATCCAAGCACTGCCACGTTCTCGCCGGCGGGCAAGCCCAGACTCAAGACCCGGTGGGAAGTATGCTCTCATGCTCCACCCTGCTAGCCGCGCCCTATTCTTGTTCCTTTTGGGCGGAATGATCGTGATATTGCAAATATTACTCATGTTGTCGAACAAGAACGACGGTCTGGGATCGGCTGACATTGGCAAAAACCTGCAATACAGCTGGACCGTAGTCCCGTCCCTTCTCTTCACAGCCATAGCTTTAAGCGCAGGCGCCATCGACAGCGCAACCCGATCGCTGGTGCCATTCGTGGCTTTGAAAAGAGGCGGGTCTCTCAGCGACACGATTGCATTCGATCTGCTAGATGGATCCAGACCACGCTTATTTCTCAAGGGACTGAAAACCAAGTCATGGGCAGCCGTGTTCACCATCTTTGCTTTCTTGGTGTCCTCCACCTTCACTATTTTCTCCGGGTCGCTGTACATGACGCGGTCTTTTCCGACCGAGTTGCCCACGACGCTGACAGCCAACACGACTTTCGGTCCACTGCGTGCAGACCCTACTGGCGAGGAAACATACTGGGGAACTGCGCTTGCGTATAGTGGCGGCAAAGACGCTGTTGCGTCTTCGTTGATTCTAGAGCGCAATGGCTCCTTTCAGCCGTTTACGTACCAGGACTTGGCATTTCCTTCTCTTGTCTTGGGGGGACCATCTCTCTTACTTCCAGATAATAACGAACCACCCTACCTGGAAGGGATGACAACTGTAGCCAACGTACCGGCCCTGCGCGCCCGGCTCCAATGCAAGCTCTACAGCGGAGAGCAGATTCGGAAGAATCTCACATTGAACTACGTCGCCGAGGGAGAGAGCCCGAAGACCTGGAACGGCGTAGGGTATCGAGTACCAAATCCGCTTCGACTCGACATCGACGAGGAGAACTGCCTAGTTGACAATTTCACCGAGTTCACAACAAGTACCATCATGGTCTCAACATTGCAGGAGGGCGCAAGAGAGGGCGAGATGACCTTCGGGGTCAGCAGTGGAGACCACTTCGGCGATTTCAACCGCGGGAAAGGCTGGGTGGGTGGTTGCGGGGTGGTGCTATACGCATGGGGCCACGTCGCCGTCGACGCGGATGGACAAGCCACCGTCGACGCGTTTGCGCTCGGGTGTAACGAGACCATTGAGGCGGTGGATGTGAGCACGCATTTCAACGGCTCCTCCCTAGTTATCGACAAGAATAACCCGCCTGTCCCAAACGAGGACTCCGCTCGTCCCGCGCCATTCCAAGTGGCTATTCCACATGAACCCTGCTACAATAGCATGCTAGATCCGAAGATCGCAGACTCGGCGCAGGAGGTGTACGATAACTTCTTCGCACTGCTGACGTCGTCGCGATGGGCTGTCCCGGCCTCTGATCTTGCTAACACTAATACCGCGGCAGTAGACCGCGTCATCGCGGCCATCAAGGCGCAACATGGCCTTGTGCGCGCCAATACACTGGACACGCTTTATCGTGTGCATGTCAACGACTCCTATCCTGAAGGCGTACCATCATCTGGCTCTCAATTGTCGCCTGATACATTCTTATACATCGCCAACGCCACCGTGCTCCCGGGCACGTCTCGCGTTGTGCAGGACACATGGTCTACGCGCGTGCTGCAGACGCTGCTGGCCGTGACGCTGGTCTTGTCGGCTGCGACGTGGGCCTTGATGCCGCGCGCGGATGTCATGGTCGGTAGTCCAACTAGTATTGCAAGGAAGCTGGCGCTTGCTGCAGGAGGTAACTTATTCGAGGAGGTGTTACCATTAATGAGTAATGTAGAGGATGAGCATCGAGAAATGGAGAGGTCAGGATATGGGGAGGATTGTATGTATGTTATGGCTGGAGAACGCCGGATGGGAATGGGACAGTAGGTCAAGAGGAAAAGGAGAGGTTCGGGATCTGGGCTTTAATGGCTGGGGATGTGGAGGAGATGAGGGCGAGACAGGCTGCGGATGCGGAGGGTCGGGTTAAAGATGATGGTAGGGATCAGATTTACGAACGCATCTGAATAAGACTTGGTTGGACTTAAATTTGGACTAATTGCCTGCCCAGAATTTGTATATAAACATAAACTTGAACATACTTACCTTACCAAATTACTCGTGTTGGCGGTGCAACAGAATTCGTTCACCGTCTCGTCCCTATTCATATAAGACCCTTACATGCTGGAGTAAAATCCCGGCAGTTGCCGAGTGAGGTACCCTTTCTATACTGCTCTTTCGCAATCTGATCTGATATCGGTGGACTGAGCGTGTAAGCGGTGAGCCTTGGCAGCTCTGCACCGCGATTGAGCTGGCTTGGTAGAATCCACTAACAGCCGAGATCCGCCGGCCAGGAGTAGTCGGAACTGACCGCTATTGATTACGTCAACGGGATTCCAATCCAAATAAGTATTGGGATTCAAGAACAGAAGTGCAGAAATTCTCCAGAACAGAAGAAGTCCGGCAATGTTAAAATCTTGAGGTGAATTCAGAGTTGCGAATTTGATGTTGTAAGTCCTAGGTAAATATTATTGAGGGTCCTGTCCCGTCTCTGCATATGACATCGGCTGCACGTTGGGATCTGTCATTGTCACATGCGTCTAGTCCCGTCAGGGGAGAACTCAGGGGGGGACGCGGGGCCGCGGGGCTGGCTTGGCGGCTACACCAAAACAGGCTAGCCTAGCTCCCCGAGACTCACCTTCGCCAGTGGCCTAGGCGACCAGTACAGTAGCGGCATAGCGGTATGGTAAGGTTTGGCACCTAAAAGCATTCTCCACTACGCAATGCCGCAATGCGGAACCCAACGAGCCGAACGACGACCATCGCATCAAGCTTGCGTGCCGAGTGCATCCATCCATCCCTTTCGTTATCCTGTTCCTTCCAGCTCCTGCGCGACCTCAAAATTTGAAGTGCTGCATATCCAAGCCAAGACAAACAAGCAAAACATTTCTTCTCATTATCGCTGTTTCCTTCGTGAAGTTTATTGACCAAGTAAAACATCGATTACTACCTACTTCATACTTCACGCATAGATTGCGCCATGGCTGCCTCCCTACTCGTCTCTTGACTTGTCCATCCCGAAATCCATCTCGGTGCCTCTCGCGCAGGGCAGTCTCTACACCAAGCGACGCCGAGGCCACCGAACCGCTATGATAGACCCGACCGCGAGCTCCCTGCCTCGACCCAGCCCCAACTCCGACCCCCCGACCCGGCCCCACGGCCGAAGCTCGCTCCCACGAGCCTCCAGCAGCTATGGCAGCTACGTCACCGGCGAGTCGAGCTTTGCCGCCAGCCAACCTCACGATGCCCTGATGCACGACACCACCCCCGGCCGCTCATCGCCATACGCTCCTCGCGCTGAGACCCCCGATAATAGATCCCCACGGCCTCCGCTCAGAGAACACCGGGAGCGACGAGAATCCAAGCCAGCTCACGATGATCGCCGAAAATCTCAACCTCACAAACCACGTCCGAGCAGCGGCTTTCTATTGTCCAACAAGTTCAAGGAGACCCCGAGGCCGGAGCGCGACGGGAAGAACGATGACAGGAGGCGATCTCGTATCCCCGTCGACAGTCGCAAGGGAAAGAGTCCCATGAGATCTTCCGAGGATTCTGAAACATTAGTATCGACCGGTCTATCCACTTCCCAAGATGGTCGTGAGAGCGTTGACGTTGAAAGCAACGAAATGCATCCATCGCGAGTAGTCGCCAGTGGGTCCGACCTCCAGGGCAACAGACCACACACTCAGATGGCCAACAGGCGAAGGTCCATGCTGCCCTCGCCCCGGCCCAGCTCGGCTCTAGACGTCGACTCAACCCAGATTGTGTCCATGGCGCTGGATCTAAGCGAATCTAGGAGACTGGCCCAGAGGAGGAATATCTCAACTCCCATCCCGCCGCGACTCGCCCAACTCCCCGACACCACTCCAGCACTTGGGCTGAAGCAGCACCTACAACAGCAACGAAGGACCTCACGCAATCTATCCCCTCGTGCAGACAGCAGTCTGTCTCAGAGGGTTGTGAGCACACCAAGAATCACCAGTCCATTACAACCCACCTTTGATCAAGAAGGCAGCTACACCTACCATTTCTCATCATCGACCCTCAACCGAGCGCAAAAAGCGAAAGAGTACATGGAACTTATGGCGCAATATAGGAGGCTTCTTCTATTTCTCCCTCCCTTGAAACAAGCGGCGCTTTCACGGCCATCCACCTCGAGCCCAGTAACCACGCCAAGCTCCGCGAAAACGTCCCTTGACCTCGTTCCCGGCTCCCAGAGCCGCACGCTGGGTCGCGCGTATAACCCACTGCAGTATATCCGAAATCGAAAGATTCGGACCAGCGTACGGCAAACCATCGACGGAGAAGCCCAAGGGTTTGGAGAAGTGCCCAGGGTTACAGACTGGATAGACCAAGTTGCCACTTTTACAGCAGCCTCGTTGGTTTCCGGTTCTCCGAAGTTACCGGTGTATCCAGCAGCAAATGAATACGCCAAGCAGAACCTACCAGCATCGAATATTCCCAGGCCAGTCTCGGCCTCGAACAATAAGCCCAAAAGACCTAGGTTGGAGTGGAGCATAGAGCCGGCAGACATGCTCGCAGACATTTACTGGCTAGACCAGGACGGCAACAAGTTTCTAATTGAGGATCGCAATTATGCCAAGATATTCACCCCAATGCCAGAGCTGCCTCAACCTATGGACCAGGTGTCCGAGCATAACAAATCTGCAATCACAACGCCCGCCCCCCAAGAGAGCCTTTCTCGCAATAGCTATGAGATGCCTGAGCGCGATAGTCTACAATCCCCGAAACCAGATTCGGAGACCGCATTGGCGACCACGAGAGGCCGCGCCCGGCAAAAGCTCTCGGACCTGAGAGGACTACACCATAAACATAGTAATTCCATCTATTCGCATCACGACTTCCTCAGATTTAGGCGCGGTTCCTCATCAGACTCGTCGGCCAATGACAGCGATCGTCGTAGAAGAGGCAGAACGGGTACTATTAGCGCTAGTGGCCAGGATCTGCTTGAAAAGCAGATGAGCGATATGCTGGCGAGGGAATCTCAAGATCAACAGGGAAATGCCGCCGGCGGAGTTGGCGCCAACTATCTCAAACCGTTGCCAGCGGCCATAAACGCGCCCGAGCCACCCCCTCAGCCTGTTCGTGCGACACAGAGCCGTCAAAAATCACGTATCGAAACCCCGGACGAGAAGATCGTTCCGAGTCAAACCCCACCTGTCACTTCTGGGCGTGCGAGCTTGGAGGTACCTAGTTACCCCTACAGACCCTCATTGGAAACCGAGTCCCCGCGGCCACCCCTATCTGATATTCCGTCGAAGGGACAGCAGAACGGCTACATACCAGCCATTGGATCGGATCTATCACCCATCACTAGTCGTGGTAACTCTCCAGCTCGGAATCCATTCTCAAAAGTCAAAAGTATCTTCCGAGAGCGCAGTCGAGAGCGTAGTCGAGAGCGCGAAGATCGCGAAAGCGATGCTAGTATCATGAGTCCCATTGATGTAGCTAGACCTGTCTGTCTGTCTCCTGTAACCGAGGATGCAATGCATTCCCACAGACGTTCCACGTCGCAGGCTTCCGCCCGTGAACTTGTCACAAGAACAACAGGAGAAAGCCACAAGTCACACCGAAGCATGGGCAGCTTCAATCTTCGGTCTGATGACCAAGTGGGCCTGAGGACGATATTTAAAGGTGGCGCAAAGCTCGATGACATGATCCGTGGCAGCGTCTTGAAAGTATCGGATCTCATATGGAAGAAAGATTCAGATTCGGAGTCGACAGATGATGAGTCGGATAGAGGAAGATCTACGGAATCAACTCTTCTATCGCCGGTAGGCTCAGGTCGGCAGTACGACAATAATCGCCGACCGGTCAAAAACTACATGGATATCATGCCGAGCTTCAAGTCGGCATCAGAGTCTATGGGTACCTCGGTCTCTCACAACTTGTCAGCCGACAATCCTACCCAAGTGCTATCCCGACCTCCGAGCAGATCACCGCGGTTCGACTCACTAAAACCGCCACGTATTGATGTCCGTGGAGCGTCACCGGAGTCTTCCGAGCTTGATGGTCGGACCCCGCAAAATCTTATCGACTCCGATTTATCCGAGATTGACTCACGGTCCCGTGATCCCGATCACCCTACGAACTACGCAAAGCAGCCTTCAAAGGAGCTTTCAAACGCTCTGGTAATAAGCGGCGAGGACTCGTCCGCGTCCCGCGCGCGGGACAAAACACTTGTACCGGGAGGATTCCAAAACTGGGTCATCCCTGATCGCACTTCCTTGTCCCAGCATGCCCCCATATCCAGACGCGAGGTGGCGCGCCTGCGGACACTGATCCTGTGCTCTGGTATCAAAGCCATGGAATTGTCGCGACGCGCCAACGAGCCTCACCCTCTCGTCGTCAGAGAAGACAAGGACAGCAAGACAACCATTCCAGGCCTACTCTCACCTTCCGAACTACGCCGCCTCGCACCCAACGATGCAAACCTAGCCGCAGACGACCTCCGCGTACCGCAATCCGAACTCTTCCCCACCACAGCCCGCATCCTCACCACCTCTATCTCAACCTCCCTCCAATCCTTCGAAGAATCCGCCGCCCAATTCTCGTCCGAAACAGCGCCGGCCCTGCAAAGCCGCGTCGATGATCTTCATAACACGGTGGCCATCGACCTCATGGATATGACGCGCCGCGCGGCCGACGAGGCGGACGACGTCAGCCACGATATCGTGGATTGTCAGCGCATGAAGGTCAAGAGCGTCCTGGATGCGATGGATAAGATGCTGCGCAGACGACGGAGACGGTTCCGATGGGTGAGGCGCGCCGGGTGGCTGGCTGTTGAGTGGGTTTTGGTCGGCATTATGTGGTATGTTTGGGCTGTTGTTGTGTTGTGCCGCGTTGTGATGGGGGTTGGGAGGGGGGTGGGGAACGGGGTGAGATGGTTGTTTTGGTTGTGAGGGAGGGAAGATACTTTCTTTTGATTGATGTTTGGGTACTGACTGCGGCATGGCACGGGTGGTTTTCAAAAGCATCAGCACTTGCATTGCATTGTGGTGCGTTGCTTGCTTGCTTAAGGTTACGTTTTCACACTTCACTTACTTTTACTTAGAAGCACGAACGGTTCTAATTACGCCGATCCTCACCTTTTTCATTTTCACTTTCTCTTCTTCATCTTCTTCCTTCTCTTTTTCTTTCTGCTTACTTCACTTTTTCCTTGGAGTGTCCTACTTTATTTATTTCCTTTTCTTTAGATACAGATACCCCCCTTTTTTAGTATATAGGTAGTAGGTAGGTACGTAACTATTATTATTACGTTTTGTACACGAAAGCTTTTGATAGGAAATTCAAGACTTTGGCGAGTGAGTTGTTGTTGATTAAAGGCATGACGAAACCTTTGAAAATCGAACTCGAGGTAAGTTCTATTTGCTGATGATGGCATTTACCTGGGTACTAATGTAAGGTGTGGTAAGATCGTGTGTATTAAAAGTTTTAAAGTTATGGTTAATGCCTCAGAAATCTGTATACAGGAGGCTTTTTATAATAGGGTGATGGTGGTGGTGATGTACGTGACAGGCTGGCTGGCGCTTTGCAATACTGCTTCCGTGAGGTTGTTTTGGTAAAGTTGCGAACCCAGCAGTCAGGGATTAATTGAGCTTCGTTTCGTTCATGAAATGGCCGGTAAGCCATTTCGCATTCACTTACGACTTATGCTCGAGGCTTGGCTATAAGTTTGACCGTCCCTCAAAGCTCCAGATCCCGACACGCTTTCGGGTCGCTGTAAAACGTGCCACCCAGGCTTTTCACAACCTCGCATCTCTCGTCCATGCTCAGGGCATTGTAGAGGCGCCCAAGCGGGATATCAGACGCCGCCCGAGCGTTTTTCAGGACAAGTATCCATACACCACCCTTCTTGTCGGTGTTCTCCGGCCACGCAGCAATGACGCGCTGCTTCCTGTCCAGATAATACCTGCCTTGCTCGGTGCAAGCCAACATGCGGTAATATCTGTGGCTGCGGAACCACCAGGCGCCTAGCTGGCGCATGCGAGCGCAGTGTAGGTCCTCGGCGCCCGTATGCCTATGTACATCGCGCAACCAGCTCTCGACGCGCGAGAGCTGGAGGAAGGCGAGGTCGACGTCGTTGCAGATGGGGAGGACCAGGAACCCGCCTGAGGACGGGTAGCCGTACACGGTGCTGAACCGGCTGTCGATGTCGACGCGAAGGGCTTCTTCGGGCGGGAAAGGGACGAGTAAGCCATGGTTTAGGACGTTAGGTAGGTCCTTAGCACGGTGGTGCAAGGACTTCTCTGGTTTGTGGTGGGTGTCAGGATTTGTACCTAGGGGGTAAGGCATTGGAACGCGGAAGCTTGTAGTGTTGAGAAAGGACAGTCTCGAAGCGATACCTGATGTCTGTTCTGTTTTCGGTTTTCAGCGATGGAGCGACAACTTGTGTGGAAATCCACAGACTGCGGACAGATAACATACACGTACTTGTGCCCTTAATTTACTATAGGTAGGTATTCCCCTACCTCGGGCACTCATGCAAACAGGCATACCCCAGTTAGAATCTATCCCAATATTACAATTTATATCCGACTGTCTACTGCGCCTTTTCCGCCCGTATCTAGGGCCAGCCCGGCAACAGAGATGCCTAATCTACAGCCTATCCATTCACGCAATTTGGCAAGTAAGTGGGTTGAGCGAACATGTTGGGAGAGGGGAGTATGAAGGATGTTAGTCAGGGATTGTGGGCGGGAGGTAGAAAATCGAGTGGCAAGGCAACACAAGCTGCTTACTTACTATTGACATTGCGGGTGTTGGGAGAGATTAATGCCTGGGTAAGTAGGTATGTTTGAGTGACCGGATCATGACAATATTATCAGCTGAGATGCATACCAGGTAGGCAGCAAGCAGATAATCTTGCTATAGGACAACCGTCTGTTTTGAAACTCTGCTTCTGGACGGCGGCTTAGACTGCCGAAGGTCTACATCTATCTACCTCGGACCTCGGTAGGTGACGGAACCGATAGCGATTGCCATTCAGGCACATGTAAGATACTTCCATTGAAAATCCAAGTCTTTACAATCAATCGGATCGTCATAGAATACGGCGCCTGCATGTTCTAGAACAAGGCATCTTTCTTTCATGCTCAGCGCATTGTACACCCTCGCGAAGCCCTTGGCAGCCGCCTCCTTTTCGTTCTTGGCCACCAGAACCCACACCCCTCCCTTCTTCCTTCCATCGCCATCTTCGGGCCAGGCAGTCACCACACGCTCTAGCTTCGCCAGCTCATGAGGACGGTTGAGTTGGGCATCTTCGTAGTCGTCGAGTATGGGGAACCACCACGGGCCTAGCTGCTTCATCCGGTCGCAGTGCAGGCGCTCCTGATGCAGGTGCTTCGGGTACTGCGCGTTGGCAAAGCGCGAGAGCCCAAGGAACTGCAAGTCGACGCCGTTGCAGAATGGCAGGACCAAGACGCCGCCGTCGCCGTCGGAGGGGTAGCCATACACAACGGTAAAGTTCGCACCGAGCTCGACGCGGGGCAGGGATGTTTGGTTGTCGCTCTCCTGGTTTAGTTCGGATGGAGCCTCCCAAGGTGCGGATGACATGGCTATTGTGTAGGTAGGTAGGGACTTGATGATAATGAGACTTATGGTATGGATGATCTTGGTCTGTGTTGCTCTTGATTATGGTCAAGAGAGTTGTGTGATAGTGTGTGTGTGTGCGGATGAGAACATGAAAACCCGGAAGCAGGGGCGAAGGCTCCTCTTAAGGTTAGAGTAAGGTATCTAAACTCTAATCCGTGGGCAAGTAAGGCACACGGACTTTGCAAAGGCCGCATCAGCCTGAACCTAGTTTACATCACCTTCCTGCTGTTGCTTGGGCGACTTCTATTTTGAAAGCAACCTGGTTGCCTAGCACCTGGCACACACCCCTTTAGAAGATAATAACGTAGTTCCGCACCCCAACATACATATACGTAGACATTCCTGAATCATACGACACTTGTTCCAAAACACACCATCAACAACAACAACAAGAAGCCCTCAAGACAGCAGTCATCCATCACCTATTCATCTCAAAAGTTGCCGCTTTCAATGTTTCTTCCGTCCATTCCTCTGAATCGGAGTTCTTTCAAGACCCTATAGCCCCTAAGCAACAATTTTGCAGTCTCTGCAGCCAACCAGCCTGCCACTGGCAACGGAAGACCCGCCTTCGTGGGAAATCTACACAAGTAAGACGCCATTGAATTACAGATCCTCGCAGCAAGGAGTCAACCGAACCCGACACGTATACATGTCTATAGTCTTACACTGCTGACAAGAATAATATAGATCGCTACCCCAGTGAAGCACCACAAGAGCAAAAACAACGCTGATGTAGCCTGTTCCGAAACACATCCTATACAACTTCAGGGAGATGGACCCTACACCCGACGACATTAGCCGTATTGCGTAAGTATTGCCCTTCGCGAAGTCACCCTTGTTTTAATGATTGAATAATTATTGAATAACCATCGAATACACACCAGCTAACGCGCGTCTATTCTCGGCTTATAGCTATCATTATTATTATATAATCATTCTTCATTCTTCATCCCAATCAGATCTACGAAGGTTGGAGACGAGATTGTGGCTGAAAAACTCGAGAAGAGCACAGCAAGCGATCTAGCTGTTCTTGCGGACCAAGACGCAGATGCAGCGGTAATGTAATGAATGACTTATATGAAATTGGCATTTTGGAGTTTAAACTGACGTGTAATATTAGCCACACTCGAGTTCCCTCGGGGTATCAGGTCTTGGTATGGGGGTACCAAGATCTGGATACCTTGAGACAGCACGAGCTTCAATCGTGGACGGCATGGAGAGACATCGCTGCTTTCAGTAACTTGCAAAATATCTACGAGACACACCTTACGCCTGCCCCCTGGGTCTGTGCTGTGCAAGCCGTATCAGCGGATAAGTTCAATATATTGAACAAGGCGTGGGTTCCCGAGACAGCGGATCTATGGTATAACAACAGAAACATATAACTACTGAATATTTTCAAATATCGTTCGAATAACTATCATATCCTAACGATTATTAATACGCTTTAGTATCTATCACTATACATAGTGATGATACTCCTATAAAAGAACAGATGTATATTTTGGTTAATACTGTGGAAAGCCTACGAACGCCTTGCATTAAAGCAATAACAGCCGACCCAGAAGCTTTGAATCATTTGGTTCGATACTGTTGTGAACGAACCATCAAAGATTATTGCATGGCAAGCATTGAGAAGGTCGAACTGGGGCCGAGATTCGGATGTACGACAGGCTATCTTGCGATGAAAGCAGGCATAGGCCCCAACTGGCAGTATGACGTTGAAAACTATTTGATGAACAAAGGGTACATATGGGCGCACGAACTCATGCATGTCGACTAGGCTGTTGATGTTGGACGGTTCGGACGCAATCGCCATATCACAGATCTTACCATAAGCATCAAGGGTCGCAATGGGAGGGTTTACTAGATTCTATTTAGCATACGGTCTAGGCTATGCTAAAGTTCTTGCCTGGTATCCATGGGACACTGGTGGCCAACTAGAATTACTTCTGGATCATGTATAAATAATCATGTTTCTTAATTGTTTTTATATAGGTATTTAATTATTTATGTTTTCAAAAATCCTTTCCGGCGTTGAGGGGCTGGTCTTGTGCTTTCTTGCGTTAATGAGCTTTCTTGTAACAGTTCACGTCCACAGTTCTAAGCCATTACGCTATCAGAGCGGACCTGACCTCCCGAAAGCGGCAATAGTAAATGTTCTCTCGTCCGTCCTTAGGTGATGTATAGTAGTTATACTAGGCCTCCTCATTGTCAATATCGACATATAAGGTAGGTCAAGATCGAACTTTGATAATCGAAGCTTCATCCAGTCCCCAGCATCTCCAACCCCGCCTTTGGTATCATCCCACCCCCGAAGATCTTGAGGTATGGATCACACCTGGCAGAAAGACTAAGCAGTGCAGACTCCTCAACCTACAAGAAGAGCGTGATCCACGGCTACAGCCACTTTGCGGCTCACCTATTCCGGGTTCTCAGCACGCGCCCATTTCTGAAAGCGGCGCATCAGCTCGTCGCAGGAGGCTCCCTCGAGACCTTGTGCATCCTCAACAAAGACCCAGTCCATCTGGTCGGCGATGTCGGTCTCATCCGACCTCACGATGCGTTGGCGGGTTCTCGCATCCACCATGGACTTGAACGTCGCCCAGGCCGTGTCGAGTTCAGGCTTGTAACAAGTGCGATACACAATCCAGCCCCATTTGGTGTTGTTGGTACTAAGCTTTAATAGTGTTTTAAGCTTCTGCTCCGTGGAGAAATGGTCCCAGTCCTCCATGGAAATTAAGGATGCTGGCGATGACTCGTTGCGGTTAGAATAATGCAAGAGTTGTGAAGTCGAAGACGAGGCACGACTTAGCCACACTTGAGATTGGGCGTGGAGAGTTGATGGCGCTCGACTTATAAAGAGACTTGTGTGGGAAGGTGATACAATTGACTGTACATGTTGGCGGCGGATTCTTAGTCGTAGAGTTCAACTATTTCTCGTGAGGCAGAGTGCGCGACTTGAAGGAGAAGATGGTGTTGGTCATTCTACTACACAGGCACATAGGGTATCTGAGTTTCTGCATTTGTAAAATAAACAACGTGCCGGCCACCGACCTGCTGATTTTATAACTCGTGCCTTGTCACATTTCTGCTTCACATGTGACTCCTTGACAACGCTCTGCCAGGCCAGTCTGCTTTTGTATTATCTCCCTGAACATCACCGCTAAAACAGAATCAGCTAACCAGGACTTGTCCAGCCTCAATCTTTCTCGTCAAGCCGCGCATCATTGAAAAAAGACCCGGTAGCGCCGACACGTCGTCTCTAAAATGGAAAGCTTCGCTGTTACAGACTGTCCATTTTAAGTACTACTGTAAATCAAAGTGCAAAAGCACTTCGATTTAAACTCTGTGAGGCTCTGAATCGAAGGCTCTGATCCGTAGGCTCTAATCTATAGGCTCCGATCCGTAGGCTCTATGGATCGAGGGCTCCGAAGGCTTCGATCTAGGGGGAGACCCCCTAGGAGAACCCCCCCCCCCCCCCGGTTCCTAGGTAGGTACCTAGATTCCTACCCCCGACCCGATTCCATGCTTTTTAGGGGCGTCAGGGGCTGCAGGTCAAGGTCCCGTGCGTAAGCCACAGCTAGGTGGGTCTTACTGACTAAAAGTGTGGTTGATTTTATATCAGCGATTTGACCAATAGTTAAGCTGCAGATACTTTTCTAGCTAATAGGAGGGCAGGATTTCAGATTAGAGTTTTGGGTTCGGAATAGAACTGCTCAAGCTACGCTTTCCAATTTGTTTACTTTCCAATGATCCCCAGGGCCGAAAGTACCCCATACTGATATTACTGCTGATCGTACTGTCGCTGCCGGTCGCTGTAAATCCACCCTCGCGTACTATCCAACTCCGCCGGCGTAGTAGGTCTCGTGTAAATCTCATGGATCAGGTGAGTATCTTGCATCTCCGCGATAGGGTGCACTTCCTCGCCTGCTGGTTTCGGTTTCGGACTTGAAGGATTGCCGTGATTTTGCTGTTCATCTTGTATTTCCCGACTCTGTCTTGGTTTACGCAGGAGCCACCAGAGCCCCAGGGCCAACAGTGCAAGAAAGACAACACCCCCAACCGTCCCGCCCGCGATCGCTCCTACATTGGGCTTGCTAGGCTTTTCTTGCTGCGGGGCCCCGGGTGCACTGTTTGAGTTGTTACTAGTCGGTGGCACAAAGTCGGCGGCCTGGTTCATGGTCCCTGTGAACAGCTGCGCGACATGTGTGTTGCTCCAGCCGGAGTCGGGTCTCAGCATAGTGGCGCCCCCGTCGGGCCCGCCACCGATGACGTCGGAGATCATAAAAAGTACCTGATATGGGGGCTTGTCGCGGTCGAATATGCTGCCCCAGGCCATGTCGGTGAGATCGAGGATGGCGACGCTCATCCACTGCGGCACTTGGAGTTAGTAGAAAGCGACTGAAGTGGGCTGGAAAACAGGGGTGAAATGTCTATAAGGCAGATAATTATTGCTCGAGCGCATCGGGGAAGGCAGGGGACTTCGGTCGCTAGACTCGCAAATGTCCCAGAAAGAAGACATTAATAGAACATACCTCCCAGTCGCAATGTTTCGTATATGTGTCGTTGTTGGTGCCGCCCACCGTGATCATCTGGCGTCCTCCCACGACATGGCAGGTATGACCCCAGCGGGGTGACTGACCGGTGTATACCTGCGCTCATTGAAGCCGATTATCAGATCATTATTATCTGCATGAGGTGCACTTGATGTGTAAGTACTTACCTGAGTCCATGTGAAAGACGGAATACTTAGCACCCATATGTCGTCAAACTCGTCAGGCTTAGTAGGGTCCCATCCTAAAAGCAACGAGTAAGATATATATTTTGAAAATGGCGGTTTCGATCGTCGTATAATTGAAACAGCGACTCACCTCCGTACAAATAAACGTTGAAGCTAGATTTATCCGGCGCCGACACAACGACTGTGCAGAAATCTACACGGGGTGGAGGAACTTCTCCATCAACATTCTGAGTCCACCAACCGTTGTTGGAATCAGTCGAGTCGGGATTGGAGGTGGTATTGACATCGTAGATGTATATGGTGCTCATGAGGACTAATAGTCGTTCAGCTTCTCATCATGGTGATAGTCTGAGTATTACTAGACGGCCTAGACTAGAGGTACGACTGACCTGGGTTGAGAGACTTGTCGTCTCCCGTTGCTCCGCCGAACGATATCAGTATCCCGCTGCTGCCAATGTCGGCGATGTACACCATGCCTCCCCGCGTCCTGGGGCTGCCACCGGTGATAACACTGGTTGATCTGTTTGCTGCCTTCGGTAAATAATAAGCATGGGTCGACGTCGCTGGGTCTGTGAAAGGTGCTTACTGTATGGTGCTGCAAGTCTAGCACGATCATTCCTTCCAATGTTGTATCCGATGTGTTGGCATTGAACGTACTGAATGACGACAAATTGCTCAGCAATCCATTCATGTAGAACGATTCGTTTCGATCGGGGATCTCGGCCCAAGCGCCCCAGCTCGGTCTCTGGGGAGCGGCGAGGGACACATCGTACTGCGTCCACTCAAATGTCTTGGTGTTAAGACCCCATCTATCGTAGAACCGATCATGATTAGTATTCTATTTCAAAATTTGGGATAGGTTAGGCGAGGACAGCCCACAAACTGTATTGACTTGTTGTAGGCGGCTGCCAATCGACAAACGAGGTATTGATGTCGGACGTGACGCCGCCGTAGAGATAGATCTGAGGGTCGGAGGGATTTCCTTGGAATAGGACGCCAGACTGGACTACTGGGATAGCATTCGATGTCCCTAGCGCAGTTGTCTTTTCAACAATCTTCTCGCTGATGTTGGTTTTCCAATCCCACGACGCACTAAGATCCACGACGATGACACCGTTATCTGGCCTCGGTCAATTGAGTTACTAATGACATAATGTGATATGGAGGAAGGGTGGTATTGTGCATACTAGTGCCAACAGTTATCGGGCCCGTGTAGTTGAGACCGTCATCATGGGGCTTTACGAAATCAAGTCAGAAATCTCTGAGGATATAGTGGAAAGTTGACAGTGTGCCACGGACTTTATCGGATGGGCGTCTTCGGGAATAAGTCTCAATCCCCCCATCGATGAACAGAAGATCATTCTTGACCTGGCTCTGATGATACCATCGACTGCTCAGACACTCCACGTCAGATCGCTTGTAGTTGTAGACCATAGGCTCCCCAAGCTTTGGCGGTATGCTCAATTGGACTTTTGTTTGGACGCACCTGCAGAAGTTGTTTACCGGATCCATTGCTGCCGCCTCACTTGCGAATGGATTTCAAGCATATGCAATAAGCAAAAATAATTCCAAGACTGCGGCCAGTCTACACTTTACAAGAGTCATTAAAACGATAAAGTTGACCGCCGTCACGATAGTTGCGGGGAGAAGCTGATGACTACGCGTCCTGCGGAAGTGCATGTCCTTAACACCGTTGACATGGTTTGGTCGTCTTTGGGGTATGTTACAAGGTAGTATTTGTGGAAGGTGCTGATAGGTTCATTTATCGCCCCCCAGAGCCATGTTTCTTTCGGCAGTATCAGAGTAGGCTATCGCATGCGCACCGTTGTATGTAGGGCTGATGTCTTATGTTCCAAGACTTAGTCTCTGTGACCACTACCCAACCGCGGATATTGGCGGTTATAAGGGCACAGACACAACCTTTGGCCGTATTCAAGGCCATCGCGTGGTTGTGCTGGTATGTTGATTTCAGTCAGTCGTTCAACACGACGATGTTAGCTGCCAGATTGGCTGGCATCGGGGACCTCCATTTTCAGACGTCCCCGCTGCTGTCAGAATTGGGGAGTTGATATTGACCATCCACCACGTTGCGTGATTGGCTCAGCTCCTCACCGGTTGAAAGACTGACGTGAGCAATATGCAGCTCGTATCCCTGACTCCTCAGCCGCCTTTTAACAGATCAATAAAGCATGTATTGGTTATGTCATACATATGAAAGCGATAACTCGAGCCGTCTAAAGCACTTCGTTATTAGTTGTTGTAATTGCTCTCGAGCATTATCCTGTCTAGGTACCTAAGTATGAGACTGAAGAAGTTGGGTTAGCAAAGTGAGAGATTCAGGGGAAACAGAACACTTGGCATGTACTAGCTCAGTTAGTCATCAATACTAAGCGAACCAATGATGACGGTGTTGCTATTTGCCAAGAGTCTTCTCAAGTCTTCTCATTGGCCTGTTTTGGCCACTGTCATCAGCTTCAAGCCCCTCGAAGCCCCTACATCATCATCACTGCCCCTACATGTACTACATACAAGTATGTACCTTATAGCCAGATTCAGCTCAATGGTCTGGTGCTGCAATCGCCTTCCCCGACATTATAAAGGTAAGGCGTACTTTGTGGATGTTGAAAGAAGATGACCGAAATCATTGGCCCTTATACTATTCGCTTACACCATGTCGCTTGAGATAATATCCAAAATAATCGCGCAAGGTCGTGTCCTAGCCACGCATAGCTGGGAGTTTGGTACCTTCTCCGAGTCCTTGTTAGAGTGGTACAATCCCGACCTGTCTGTCTTTGGCGCTTCTCCTTTCCCAGATGGCAAGATACCGGTAGTGCAGGTTGACCAGGTCGAGTCACTTTCCTATGCTCTGCCGCTAATAAGGACCAATTCGACCACCCTTGTGGACGGCGATGGTATGTACCTAATAATAAATCCCAATCTTTTTTTTTCCGTTCAAAATTGACATGAGCTATGTCAAGGCGCCGCAGGAGACCCGGCATCTTTAGCTGTGCCCGCGATCCTCATCGGCCAAACCAAGCCACCCTACCTGGCGGCAGCTCAGCGTCAAATTGAACATCTTCTAACTGCCGTACCCCGTTGGCCGAATGGCGCCATTAGCCATCGCGAAGACTACGCCGAGCTATGGGCAGATTTCATCTACATGGTCCCTCCTGCGCTGGCATACTGGGCCATCCAGGATGCGAATGAGACTCTGCTTCGCGTCGCCGTCGAACAGTGTCTCTTATACCGTGATGTTCTCGCTGTACCTGATGAAGCCGACGCAGCAGGGCTCTGGCACCACATCATTGGGCCCCAAACCCAAGATCTGGGAATCTGGAGCACAGGAAATGCATGGGCTGCGGCGGGCATGACACGGGTCCTGGCAACAGCGAGAAAATCACCGTGGGCACTCGCGCTCACGTCTGATCTGCAGGGCCTAATAGCTACTATACAGCATATCATAAACGCGGCCATTGCGCTAGATGAAGCGGAGCCTGAGGAGCCGCTGCTGCGAAACTATCTCAATGATACAACTTGGTTTGGGGAGCTGAGTGGCACGACGCTGTTGACGGCAACAACATACCGCCTAGCGACGCTAGAGCCGACGACTTTTGGGGACAGGTATGTAACCTGGGCCAGTGCAAAGAAAGAAGAAGTGGTCAAAAGGATCAACACAGATGGGCTGCTGAGTCCGGTGATCAATCCATTAGATTGGAACGATAGGACTCCCGGGATGGCAAGCCCTGAGGCACAAAGTTTCGCGGTGCTTATGTTCGCTGCGTATCGGGATTTTCAAGACTTGTCCTGAAATAAGTAGTAAGGATCATGGGGTATCATACCCATTGACACGTCTTGTCAGGTGTCACGGTAGCAAGGGCATCACTATAACCTAGAAGCTCCGTAACCAGGGCCTCATTATGACCTAGGGGCTCCCCTGTAGGGGCTATCTGGGCTACTAGATCTGTGTATATAAGGACTGGGCGACTCCCACTATATGGGAGAGCCCAGGAATCAATAGAATTGACACCTGACCCCTATACTTCTACTTCACTACTAGGCCACTGCTATATTCCTTCACTCTGGTGCAAAAGCACTTGACACGTCTTTGTGGTTATTTGACCGCATTGCAAGTGTGCATTGAGATTGTACTACATGTACTGCAAGTACTTGTACGCTTCAGATGTAGGACACCCTGGAAACAGTGAACGTTATTGATCCCTATAGTGTCAGCACCGACTTGAGTTCACGATTTAAGTTAGTGCTATAAATTAGGGTATAGGTACACAGTGGCTTGATGAGATGTGAGGCAGACCTTAAGTTTCTATCGACATACAAGCTCACGTCTGTTTGCCATTTCAAAGCTGCACTCAGATAGTCGCTTCTCATTACATTGGTTTTGTTTGGTACAACTCAGAACATATAGACAGTGGCACAGACCTCCACACCACCAACAAACTGGAAACTTTTAAAAAATGGTACCGATTTGTCACCAGATTCAGTGAATTTCTTGGGCACCAATGAAGTCCGATAAGGAATTCGATTACTAAGGCATCAACAAGACCCCTTTCTGACGAAAGCTCCTTCGTCCTTGTGAGCCAAACCTCCGTTTTGAACATTGAATTCTGTAAGGTCGTTAGTAATCCGATTGCGTAGTGAATATGATTCAGTGCAAAATGGCAGTTGGATGTCAAGGAACAATTATCGATTGATACTATTGCTTTGCTGGAGATTGGGCATTTTGAGATGCTAGCAAATGGCAAGCTTTTCATGGCTCTGATGGATGTCTTTGCACCCTCAACGTGTGTGTTTAATGGGATGGACCGGTTTACAGGCAGGTGTACGGTTAGCTGAGAGGTACATGACACCAGAGGAGTTAACACAGAACAGAACTGGGACACCAAGTCACGATACTATCAAACAAATAATGATCTCAAGTGGCAGACTTAGCCATGAGCAGTCAATTAATCACGCAACAGTAAGAAGAGTGACAGATGGCAGTCTGTATAGCTTGACACTTGAGTTTGCGCCGGTCGGTTGTTGTGACTCTTGACTTAATTCTAAGGGCTGTTTGACTCACGATCCGTCTATGGGATATCAGATGGATACTTGGCTTATTTAAGTAGCCTGACTTCGCAAATCCTTTCTAGGTAGGTGAAAGATCACAAAAGCGTGTTTGGCTTTCTCCTTTGGCTTGCAAGCTGAGCACTATGTGCCTTCTTCCACGGGGTTCTGGGCCCTACTATCGAACCTCAAGTCCATATCTGCATGGACGGCATTGAACTAGATTGTAGCGTATATTTGATCCAGGTCGCAGCATATATCTCTTTGCATCTAAGTTTTGTAAAATCATGCCTCTTTATATCTTGTGATTCTCGCTATTGGGCAAATACACTAGGCTTCCATGAGATTCCAAAATCTAATTTGGTTCATGCATCCCAATATTACCATGATAATTATCTTATCGCTGCTGGCACACCTCGTGAACATGACAGGTGTCCTCATACCTAGCTAGGTATGCAGGACAACACCTTATTTCGCGTAGTCATGCCAGGCAAAGCATCATGAGCGAGGATGCAGCCTATGGTCTCATGAGGCCAGATAGAGGTTCACTGATAGGTATCTCCAGCCATGGAACTGAATATTCTCCAGCAGAGCTCACCAGAGATGTTACTGAATTTTTGTTTTATCGCGCTTCCCATGACTGGGTATCGCTGTCCGCCCTACGACCGGGCCAGAATACTATGAATGAGTCATATTATGAAGGGTAAAGATTATCCTGAGGCGGCCGGCTCTGCCTTGTGAGCTAGCCAAGTTACATGCACAGCTGTGTTATGGAAGTCTAATTACTCATCCCCTGGCAACACATGCATTCACTGTCCTGCATGGCTTTTAGCGTGCGAGGAAAAATGGCAACATGGTTAGCAATACGAGCTCCCGTATAGACACCCAGCTCTCCCTCCATCTTTATTTCAATCCTCAAAGCTGAAGTCTGCAGACTCACATCTGTTCATTCGATCTCGTCTCCCAAAGTCAACCCTCAACTTGTGGCTTCACCACCGAATCTCTTATCTATATCTGCGCATCAAAATTACATCCGCCCATCACAAATATTATCGAGCACCAGCAGACAAAGCATCAACTTATCGATCCTTGACATATCAAAAACCCGCCACCATATTTAAATATCTATCGCCAAAATGGCCGAACAAGTACAGGAAGAACCGGCCACTGCCGCCCGCCGCCCTCTCGGCCATTTGGGCCACCGACTGTTGTTCCCCAACCCGACGAAGTGGTCGCTTCTTCACACAGAACAACTACATGTCTAATGGCAGCAACTATCAGAATCGATACCGCCGGCCTCTCTGGTCCCCGAGTTCACGCTCATCGATGGGGTCACAGCCTCATCAGAGTTTGCCAGAATGTGCACACGCACTCTCTCCAACAAGAATTGCAAGCTACGATGCAAGGAATGGTCCAAATTCTATGACATCACCAACGGTCGGACTGAGTACCTAGCTGCTTTGCTCAGCGCCGCCAAGGAAGGCAAAAGGAGTACGTTACCCCCCAATATTATTAATCACATCCATCCACAATTCCATGTTCCCATCATCATCTGTAGCTATCCTATCACAAATACTGACTTCTGGTAGAATGGGGACCACTTGCACGCTATATACAGTCGGAGGTACTCCCGCGCATCGGAACCAATAGGACATTCCTTCGTGTCGAATGGGAAGACGTGGACATCATGTACGGCACGACGTCACATTTTTTCCTCAGACATCCAGTTCCGGTGTACAGGTTGGAGAACAAGGACAACCACCATAACCAAGAGAATTTTTGGCGAATGGTGCACATTGACTACCGCCTCCTTCACTACCCCCTCGATCACCGGTACAAAAACCGCCCCTACTTTATCGCCGGCGCCTTCATTGCTATGGAGCAGCGGTTCCATCTCATGGAGTGGGAAGGTCAGCGAACGTACCCAGAAAATCCCCCCACCTGGCAGATCTTGTTCACCGATGGCCTCGTCCAAACCCAGGGCATCCACCTGTATACCGCACAAGTCCCCGATGTCGTCAACCGCAATTTCGAATCTCCCGACGAGCCCTTCCCTAAACCCCTGTCATGCAAGCCAGGAGAAGAGAACTTTCAATTTCGCATCAACCACATCACGATTCCATATGAACCCAGCGAATCATTCCGACAACGGCTCAGCCAATCTATTCAACACGAGAAAGATAACTACGGCAAGGAATCCACACCATGTGATCCACACCATGAATTGATTGACGAACGACAAACCGGCCACCGCGCAACGGTGGCAATATGACGAATACAAGAGGAATTTGGGCTGTGGTTGGGTCCTTAGCAGGGGACTCAAAGGACGACAGCGGAGTTGTTCTGTTGCTTTTTTCCCCTTCGTGCCCCTATTCAGCCTCAAACCTGAATAGTTAATAGGAGATCTCAAGGGTTTTTGTACAAGGACAGAACGGGAAATCGGGTCTTGTATACGATTAACCACTGGGTTCTGGAGAGTACGCAGAATTTTGTTTGAGGGCGGGGTGTTTGACATTCTTTGTCGTGCCGTCAATTCTGCTGCGAGGAAACTTCAATTTCTTTTGTCGGCGTGCATTTTGGAGAATATACTAGCGTGGAGTTTGCATTAGGATTTGGGTGTCTGATTAGCGAAAATACCATGTTCCTGCTTTACAACCATGCCATGTGTCCCAAATCCGTCTACTGAATTGACTCTTTGGTGAATGTTCAATGATTCAGAGTTGTGCAATGTGATTAATCACGAAAAAAGTACTACGGCTGAGTACCTTAATAGTCAAGATCATGTTAGAAAGATCTATTAGCGGCAGCAATCTTGGCAGATTGGCTGTCTTCCGGTTCAGATACCAGATCAGAGTTATAATCGTAAAGCTCTTGTCGCGTCATGAACTCTGGAGAGTACTCTTAGCATATTTTAAGCACGTTTATTCTATAGAGAAGTTCAAAGGTACAGCAGCATCCGACTCGTCCCTGTGCGATCTTCAAGTGCGCATTAGTGAGAGAGAGGGTATCAACCTCGGGGTACCCGTCTTATCGGTAGACATTTTGCAGATTGTACTTTGTTACCCAACTGGAAAGCATTACGACTGGTTCAAGTGCGCAGGTAGATGCGTAGCATAATTATTGTGATATGGACGAATCGGATATACTTACATTCACCTACCGAGGAACAGGTATTAAACAGAGACTAGCATTTGGGACATATTGTTGGCTGGCTTGGTGTTTCGGTACTACGGAAAAAAATTCCTATCGACACGGTGGCAGCCACCAACAATATAAGAAGCAAGTTTCTTGAGTGCCGATTCGCGGCGATGAGGACCCAGGAACCAACAATCCTACCTTATCGGGTCTACGATCAACATCCCTTTCTTCCGTCCTAGGTTCACCGGAACTGGCCATTCCAAGTCATTAATTCTGCTCTTTACCCCCCATGTTCTTCAAACACTTCTCGCCTTGCAGTCGACCGATTCTTGCATGAGCACCCAAAAGCTAATTCTGAGTCGGGATTCAAGTTGCGGAACTTCCATACATAGGCCATATTATTGGGAAGGAAGGGAAGCTTCCTATAGTTGTATCACCGATGCATTCAACAAGATTTCGAACCATTTGGAGTAAATATATACATGACGATAGATGTTACTAGTTAGAGACATAAAAAGATCGCTAAGGACTAATCTACGTGTATCAATTTGGTCTGACATAATATTGGGAGGCCGTAGGAGTCCGTTCCAAATACAATAACTTTCAATCTGAACTTTGACGTCAGAGTCGAACGCGGTCCGGAACCTCCGAGGTAATTACAATGTTGAACCTATCACTCAGAAGTTACTCTCTCTCCCTTAGTTTCAGATTGGCATTATTGTTCTCAGGTCATGCAAGGTGATAAAATGACAAGGATAAACAACCACTTGGCCAACCAAACACGTCACGATGATTTGGGACTTTGTACCAGCTCTGGGGTAAACAGCGATATCTCGTACATGTGATCTTCCGCGCCATCGTTATATGATCTAAGACAATAACACAGTGGATTATTGGCTTTTGAATCCTTCGGTGGTAAATAAACACCAGTGGGCGCCCCCAAGTTACTTCACGGTGTGGCTGGGTTCTCCCACGCACGCTATAGCGTAATCAAACTACGCGTTATTTTGTGCTTAGAATCCATTCGGCATGGGGGCTACGGATAGCTAACACGATAGCCGTGATGCGATTGTTATTATTTACTTTAGGGAAACGACCATCAGCAACGCGAAAACTGAACTAGTTGAACAAGGTTGTTTGGCGGGACGATGAGCTGCGCCTCGACAACGGTGTTGATTTATTGTCATCAATCATCGTATTCATGTTTACGTATTTAGATGTCGATTTGGCAAACACTGAGACACAGCCCCCTTGATACACGATACACGTCTTCGTCAATGTTTCATAAAAGGAGGCTGTTGGACCTCAGATCCAGAACTTCGGAGTGCGCAATTTTTCAGCACGGTGGCACGGGAAATCCCTTAAACAACCGTGCAACTCACGCAAACTTGTTCATATCCTGGAATCGAGATCACTGAGAAATCATAAAAGCCTCTCAACCCTCTTCATCTCTCCTTTTTGAAGCACACTTCGCAACTACGTCTACCAACATCGACTTCTGCCAAGCCTCCTATCACTCTCCCAAACATCTGTCTACACAAACACACAACACGATAAACCAAACTATCACGTACCCAACCCAAGACTTACCTTGCAACATCATACCGCGGCAATGTCGGCACCTCAAGGCGGTTCCTGGAGCAGCAGCAGCTCCGGCGGCGGCAAGAAGGGTGGAAGTGGGCAACAGGGCGGCAGCTCTGGTGGCAGCTCTGGTGGCAGTTCCGGCGGCAGCGGCGGGGGCTCTAGCCAGGGCGGTTCTAGCTCCGGAGGAAGCAACGGCGGCTCTGGGAAACCTATGACATGGGAGCAAAAGGCGCTTGAGAAAGAGATGAAAGGTACTTAAGTTTCGTGGCTTGACAATAGTACGGGACGTCCAACGAAGGCAAGCAAGCAGTATATATGAATGCTGTGTGTCTGAACAATGATGGGTTGTGGGAGGAGGGGGGGGGGGGGGGGGGTTGATTGACTGAGCTGACCTTGGAAAGCTGGCCTTACCGACTGTTCACTCAATAAGTCATAGCCATTCATTTCTCTCAATATCGAAGCTTTTTGGATCCAATCTCCCTAGTACAAACAGTGAACATGATCGTTGTCTCTTCGTGATGTTGCATCGAGCTGATCCTGATACGTGACTTTTGAGCCTAGCCGATCGAAGTTTTGGTCGGGCTCTATGAGAGAAGAATTAGAATGTACCGTCTCCGGCCAGTCTCCATGATGGACATACAACGATACTGTCTTTCCCTGCTGAATGGGAACAAAGACCACACTCAAAGCTCAGTTGATCCTGGCATTGAACAAATCAATTTTTACTAAATTTCAAGACACAAGCACTTGAAGCAGAAATGCACAACCAGTGATTATCTATTAAGTTCTATGTTGAATGACTCTGTGGTGTTGAACCAAATTTCTCAAGTCATGGTTGCCTCATGGGTCGTACACAATAAGTGCCAGTCCTCCGGAGTATGGCAGCACGAGACTACGATAAGAAGCTCGATTGGCTTCGATGTAACCAGAGAACTCTTGGTACCCGTCCGCCGCTGAGATGACGTTATCTGCTATGATCACTGCGCCCTTTCTGAGCTTGGGCTCTAGCAGGCGAAGAGTCGGCATGATCATCGGGGTCCAGACTATCAGGAGCGCAAAGCACATACGTGTCAGTGGTACTGGAGCTATGCCGATATCCAAGGGGCCAGGATTACTCACTGTCGAACAACACAAAGTCAATCTCATCAGGGAGGTCAGAAGCAAGATTCTTTCGAAGGTCGCCTTCGCGCAACTCAATCCACGGCTCGACCTCGTCTCCTGCTTCCTTCCAGTGCTGACGTGCGAGAGCGATCTTGCCAGGCTCGTTCTCCGTCGCGATGACCTTGGCACCCTGTCTCTTCTCCGGACTCAGCTTGGCCGCGTTCTGTCCAACGGCTAGACCCAGGTAGATGGTGCTGAGGCCAAAGCTGGTGCCACATTCCACGATGCGCGTAGCTGATATAGTGCGGCAGATGTGATACATGAACAGAGACTTGTCCTCCTCGAGGGCGATCATCTTGTCGCGCATCAGGTCATCGAATTGACGCTCGAGGTCTGCCTTCGTGGCACTGTCTTCGGGTGGGCATTGCTTCTCCAACGCCTTCAGCTTTGTCAATTCGCCGTCGGGCTTGTTCAGCGCTTCCTCTTGAGCGAGGGAATTGGCGTGAAGACGATTGATCAGGGCCTTGACGCGGTCCGAAGCGTCAAGGGTCTGCGAGGCGTTGATTGGTAAGGATGTCATTTTGTGAAGTGTGAAGCTCTTAGTTGGCGTGTGAGTGCTGCCTTGGTTGTTGTGTTAGCTCCTCATCGCGACGGCATGGCTCTACTTATAAGCTTGCGAGTGCTAACCGCAGAGAGCTTCTACATCCGTCTTCGGAGGGTAGAGTCACGTAGTTTTGACAGCTATGTTCAAGAGCAGCTTCTCCGCGGCATACTTGCCCTCGAATGATCAAATTAAGTAGAGTTATTTGCGAACGCGCAGAGTTGAGCGCGCCCTCCCCGCGATCTCGATGCGACGCAGGGTCAAAGTTCACCCGACTGCACGAGCTAGTATCGTGAGATGTTGTATTTCTGGTAATAGTTACCGAGGTAAACTCTGAGAGGAGTTCCTTTTCTGATCTAGCGGGATTCAGCCGCAGAAGGGAGGATCCGTTAGCTTCCCAACATCCAGGAATACAGTGAGTCAATAGACCGAGTCTTGCCCAATATAGGTAGCACAACTCTCAATCGCAGGTGAAGTTCGGCCGTCCTCCGCTAATTCGGTCTCCGGTAACATAATGGATATGGCAATTAAAGATTACTTAAGTAATGTTAGTCCTCCGATGCTCACATCCACTCGAGAATTCGAAGTCAATCTGACAACAACAACTTGATGAGTGGGTTGTATGGAAATAAGACGGGACGGCAGATGATCATTGGAGCTCTATGTATAAAGGGCGACGTCACCACCGTAGGTCACATAACGGGGATCCGAGCGAGTGGGTTCCGGCGATTCCCACCGCATACCTACGGAGTGCAAGTCAGAGCCCGGGGCCGATGTACGGAGGAAGACCGCTGCGATTAAGAAGGATGTCCATAACAGTAGCCTTCAAAGCAACGCTGCGCTTACTAAGACTAGTTCGAGATTCAGGTTCAGGTTCGGATTATGATTCAAAAGGCGGTAGAAACTAATCTTACGTAAATGCCTCTTGTCCGCCCGTTGGGGAGTCCATAGTGAGTAGTAGCCCGTTATAGGTGCATCAGTTAGGTATCTTCTCTATTGATACGTGGTATCTTCAACAACTGCAAAGGAAAAAATTACATGCTAAAATAAACTGCTAGTACAGAAACCAAGCTGCACCCCCGGCAGGTTCCGTCCGATATTACGTCGTGGTCCCTATTTGAGCTGATAGAGTTGACTGACGGCTCCTTGACCATCCCTCGAGTACAGAGCCAGAAAGTGCGTGTTGTCACGAGTGAAAAGTCCGGGCCAGTGTGAACGGGCCTCGCCTGTTACTACACTCGTACCCCATGAACGTCCACCGTTTGTGCTGGTGACGACTTTCATCTGACCACCGTCAGGGCCGGTGGCTCCGACACTCTCGTCCGTCATGAATGAAGCCACAAGGGTGCCTCCGACGTTGATCACCTGTGGAGCGGTTGCCTCTCCGCCATTTGACGCAGTATACACTCTGGCTCGCTCGCCCCAACTGTTGCCATCATCATGCGAAAAGACGGAGTCGATAGAAAATTTGCCAATTTCAGTATTCTCAAACACAGCACTATAGAGCTGCTGTTATTACTTCGGTATTTCAATGCGCTATGAGGATTTGGCGTTGTGGTCAAGACTCACATGAGATTGCTTCCATTGATCTTGGCAACGCCTATCATTCCGTCACGGGTAGTGAGGCCAGCACCTGAGACGGTGATTGGATCCGACCACTATATCGTCAAGTATTAGTAAAGTTATCTTGTTGTCATATTCTATTCTACCACAATAACGTTGCAGCTCTAAGCGCCCAGGGGGCATGGTTCGCGTTTGGCAGACATCTTATCAAACGAACAGTTTGGGTAGTAGATCATCAGAAACACTCACAGTCTGTCCTCCGTTGGTCGATCGCCTCATGAAGCCATCCTGGTCGTCCTGGTTATTCTCGGCCGAGTAGTAGCATTGCAAGGAACCGTCATCAGCGATGCGCATGAATGGTTCCCAGAGCCCGTTGACGCCAGAGGCCGAGCGCTCAGCCACGTTCGATAGGAACTGGAAGGTCTTGCCGTTGTCGTCAGAGTACGACACGGTGATGCGATAGTATGTGAAGTTTCCATTGGGGCGATCGTGGTTTCGATACGCTGTTCACATAGGCACACGTCAGTCAAGAAAATCGATCATGAGTTTCTCGCACTGAAGGGTCTCGGCATTGTACATGAAACAGGAAAATTGTTGCATTATGACAAGGGCCGACAATAACACACCGTATAGAATACGTCCACTCGACAGCTGCAATGGAAAGGCATTGTCCAGATCGGAAGAGCCGAGATCTGCTCGGGCGACTTCGCCTTGACGACTCCATGACTGGCCGCCGTTGGTGGATCGCGCCGTTCTCAGGACCTTCTCATTTCCTTCACTCGCTGCGTAGCCGGCGAGGAGGCTGCCGTCTTTCAGGGACGCGACGCGGATGTAGATGCCATCGGGGTCAATGACTGAAGCATTGGCCGCTCTCACGACCTGTCCTGCTCGGCGTCTAGGAAACGGCCAGCGAAAGACAGAAGAAGCGGCGCCATAAATTGAGGACAGCATATTATAGACAGTACTCAGAGCAATATTGATGATGAAAAGGGTATATGACTTTCAACGTTGTCATAGGAGCCAAAAACACCAAGCTTTATATAAACATCCCGCTGCCTTCCCATTTTTTCTGCAACGCGGGATCCCAGTGCCGCGGTCACCGTGATGCTGACATTGTTTCATCCTGTGACCCTTCACGCTCCTTCATGACCGACACTGAGCGTCTGAATACTCGAGCACTAGCAGGTCGAAGTGGCGTTGACTTGTTGAGTTGCCCATAACGGCTTGTTGTCGCGCAAGATGTTGGCGTTCTATCATATTGCAGTGCTCAACGTGATCTTTAAATGCAACTAGGGTCCAGGCTAGTGAGGGACCACCAGCCCGGGTATGCGCCTTCATTGCATCATCTAGAGGATCGGAAACCGATTCGAGAAGGTCGAGTTGTGACCCAAGTACGTAATTCGTCGACGAGGGTCAGGTACACAAGGTCACCAGATAACGCACGACCTTGGTATATAACACCGCGCCTCATTTGTTGCAGCCAGAACCAGGTACGACCACTCACATCGCAATCGCCCAGCTGCCAAGGCCGAAGTTATCCTGGCTGCGGTGCTGGTCACATCGAGGGAACTTCCTTGTTGGCCAAGCTCTCGGGTCCTGCTCGGGATTGGAAGCTGGAAGTTTCAAGGCCCCAGAATGGGGTACCGTGTCATTCACGACCCACCAGCCAAGGTCCCTCGCATGGCCCTTGCGCAGTTAGCTCCCGGAATATAGGCAATTTGACTGATATAAATAGGTGGAATGGCCTACCTCAGATTCCCAGGCGACATGGAAGAGCCTTCTAATGACATGTCACACCGATATTTCGATATCAAGTCCTTGTTCCCCTACACGTCAAAGATTTTCAGGAGAGCATGCATGATCAATGTTGATGAAAACGATGCTCGCCAAGTGTGGTAACTCGACAGCAGCCAGCGCGGTCATGTTCAGGTTGGCTGTGTAAGACAGGGTCGTATCGCTCAGTTGAGGAAGCTGCCCGCGCTCAGGGGTACGGCTAATGGCACAAGGTTCCCTTTGTAGCTTACGATCTCATAGCCCACAGCTGGAATCGGGCCTTGAGAAGATCAGCTGTCTTTCTCAACTAAGAAGCTATGATTCAAGATGTGAACCTCATTGCGCTGGTGATGTCAATAATTAGGCAGTTCCTGTAGATGCTGGTGACTTAAATGACCATGCATACCAAGTCGTGGCTTCCCACTAGTCTTCTCATGTCTTTCATATCTATTGTGTCATCATTTATAATCTGACACAAGTCTTCGTCAGGTGTTCTCTTGTTTTGAGTCTGTCACTGCCTCTTATACAGAAAGTCTTCGCGTATTTTAATGAACGCCATGTACCTTGTGTAGTAATTGAGGGCTTACAAACCTACTTGTTTTGGTCAAGTCCATGTTGTAGTCTGCTCAATACATAGCAAAATCAGGTTTCTTCATGGTTGGCTCATCTGCTTTGCTAAGATACCTAGGTATGTGAAGGGCTTCCTCATTGAGATTGGTGGCCTCTTCACCTGATGACAGATCAACGGTGAGGCAACATAACAGGCTTTCTTCTTAAGCCCAAGAGACTACTTGACCTGCGCGAAATTTCTCTTCAAATACTTCGTTGAAAACGAGCGCCATTGTTCACATGGAAAATGTATGAGATGAGATCTCCTAGGAAATTGTCACGCAGAAAAACCCCTCGAGTCTGAGTAAGGCAGCGAGATGAACGTATATGTCAGAAATATAGCATTCATGAGGCGCGTACGCCGTTATCGCCTCCCGAGTATGTCAATTTTTAGACATTGCAAGACTATTTCAATGATCGTTACGCTTTCTACAAGGTTATCAACATCAATGGGGACTCATCCGCTCATACTAACAAGTTTGATGTCATACTGATTACCTTTCAATCATCACATCTCAGACTTCCTAGCTAATCATAAACTTAACACGTATGTCATGATCCAGCTTATGAGGAATAGTAACTGGTTTCAATAAGTTGTTTATAGATGAGAAGGCAGGGAGGAACTCGTTAATTGCCTATGTTACTATTCAATATCAAGTGCTGTCGAAGATTTATATTATCTTTAAGCCTTTAAAGTTAAAATCAAAACCAGCTAGTAGTAAATATAATCCTTTTTAGCAAATTTTATTCTAATAGTAGCTATAAACACCAACATTCATATTATCTGCCAATCCGAACATTATCCCCTACATATATGTTTTACTTCAAAGGATTACTACAGACTTGAAAATCCAAGTAGTGTTCGGGCATATTGCTCGAAAAGCAATAGTAATTTACAGTACTCCAGCTGTCGGTGCGCAAAGCAGCAACGGAATTGGATATACGAGTCGATCAGTCACCGATAAGGAAACAGTTGTCGCCTCCTAATCCTCATTTGCTACTTGTAGCCTTGCTGCTGCTAGGCAGCTGCCCCTCCTAGTCAATATGCCTGCCTGCCTTGCCGTGTAAGCTTAGAACACCCATGTGGCAATGCCTGCATGGTAGTGCGTACTGTGCCTCACATATGTACCTATATACATGCCTTAGACAGGGCGTCGTTGCAGTTCGTTTTTGCCTTAATAAGTGCTCACTTCTATCTAGGTGACACGGCGGGTAGGTATTTACTATGCGTGCTTCTGGTGGTAGTAATCCTAACAGAAGATTGAATGTTAGGAGCTCCAGGGGCTAAGGCACTATAAAGATTAAATGGCAATTTCCCCACACCCCGCCCTCCCGGATCATTGCACTTAATATCGCTACCGCTAGACAGTTAAGGCACATCATGTACCCAAGTATCACACATCAAACACCACACAATACACTTAGCGAACTAATCTGCTCTACAACTTTAGCTTCACTTGCAGTACTCTACATTCCATGCAACCTCGCCACTATTTAGCCACTACTAGCAACCTTGGACCGCTTCATAAATAAAGCAACTCATTTCTAAGCGCCTCCCAAAATTTTTTTTATGAAACACCCAGTCGTCATGTAGCGTCAACTACAGCACCTCACATGCGCAAGATCTTTGACAAACCACAAGATCAATCTGGAGGACGCAAGAGGCATGCGCGATGGCATCGTCCCCAATTTTACATCAAGCTAGTACCTCACCTCTTCAACGCATCGCATGGTCCTCGATTTGCATCGCGCATCTTTAGGATGTAATGCCATGCATATTGGGTTGCGGGTTTCTGTCACATATATGGGATGCAATGCAATGCAAGATACAGTTCAGATGAAGCCGAGATCTTGGTGCGAAATGTGTAGTATACTAATAGTACGTAGAAGTGAAGAACTCACTTAAACCTTATCTTGATACCTAATGCTAGCTACCCGTTCTCCGAATAACCATCGCCGGGCGGCAAGATGATAGATAAACATGTGGCAAGCATTCGATGCCTACATGTACCTACCTGTCCTGCAAATGAACATAGGCGCGAACTCGAAAGGTTAGAGTTAGGCCGCGCTTGGAGCGCATGTTAATTGTTCTTTGTTTTGACAACCTTCGATAAAACAAAACCATGAATCCCTGCATGAGAAGATGGAAACCTACCGTCGTGACAAGGACTGATAGCTGGCTAGCTCGAGCAGGAATTGGCAGAGAATAGATACGTAAGTTGGAGGAGCACAAGCGGTTGATAGCCGACGGAATGCGACAGAATGCGACCGGATGCGAAGAGGCCGACGACCAAGGTGAAAACCAGGCTAGACAATCAACCACCTTTGATTGTCGCATCACCAATCGCGTACGGGTGACGAGGGAGGGCGATCCATCGAAGTTTGAGCGTCGAATATCTTCGCGTAAATCGATGCGCTACTGGTGGGTGGCGGCGATGTGTGGTCTGTCGTCGGCTATTGCTGTCGTCGAGGGCGTTTTGTGCCAGCCTTGTCGCTTGGGATGGACTGCGAAGGCTAGCGCGTGTAATACGATAGGATAGGTAGTCACACGTTCTGAGTCACTCTGTGCTCCTCTCGTCTACGCCAAATTGCCGATTGGTCCTATTTATGGCGGCCAGTACGTGTGGTGACGCAACGGGCCTCCCGGTATGGCAATGAGTTGCGCGACGGTGCTGTGGTTTGCTGCAATCGCGAAACGGAACGCGCATGTAGGTAGTGTAAGGGATTCGCGCCGTGGTGTTCCTGCTAGTTAGCAGTACTGTATGTGCCATGTAAGAGGATAGTTTCGTGCAAAAGTGGAAATAGTAAGCGAAAGAAAAAGACGCGCGACTCGAAGAAAAATCGGATTCTGTTGTGACAGGTTAAGGTAATGGATGAATGGCTTGGCGCCACTTTCTAATGTCTGTTCTTGCGATGTGGTGTACGACAGTATCCACGTCTGTGTGCCAGAATTTCTGAGCGGACGGCGAGAACGGCATCGGATTCTACAAATACCAATACCAGAGGAGGGTCAGAAGGGGTGAGGGATTCGTCAGCTTCTCTCCCGCTAAGCAGGAACCTAGTGCTCCCTGGCCCCTCCGATCAGCGCCTGGATACAACGGACGAGAATCGGAAGATGGGCTTGCATGGCGCGTCTCTGGCCTGGCAGTCGGTCAGTGGTAATGGCAATCTCGTCCGGCAGTGTGACCGTGTTCTGAGCGATGATGTGGCTGACGATCTCTCATCTCTCAGTAAAAAGGTAGGACGATCCAAGTAGGTATGGTTGCGTACGTGCGACTATCAGTATGTTACACTTCGTTGAGGAAATATTCGTATGTACACGGCGGAAAATTCAGCAAATTCCATGATGATCAGCCTCTCGGGTTGGAGGTTGAATTGTGGACTTGTTGCGGGCAACGTAGCATGGAGCAAGGGTTGTCAAAGGGCCCCCCTGGTGGATTCGGTGGGTTCGAGGCTCCATTGGCTAGGCCCGAGACAGCTTTGAATCGCCCTCTGCTCATCCGGGATAGGGGACGCGTCATGGGCGGTTTTTATCTTAGTCTACCGTCGCTAGTTCTCCTCTGTACTCTGTCGGTAGCCAAATCCCACGTGACGTACAGGTCATACTTACATAGTACAGTATTTACCTACAGACAGGCCTTCATCCAACAGGATTGCGTACGACTACCCCGACTTTTGGGCGCTAGGGCATGGCTAGATTGCGTGCCCTCTTCCCCAAAGCTTGTCAAGCTCGTCGAACCCAATAGCTAGCGTGCCGCTATGGGTGCGGTAGCGTCGACTGTACGGAGTATAGCATCTAAGTACTTACACGTAGGTACAGGAGGATCATTATACAGTGCCGGTATACCTACAGTATCATAATCCCACCAAGCTGGGTGAATCGAGCATATCCATACAGCTGACGACGAAGCTGTGAATGCGGATATTGACTCAACACCAAGGCTTGGTAACCACCACGTCCATCCGAAGGCGCACAGGATGCCGCTGCGGCACAGCAGTGCACCTCTGCCAGCTAGCCGCAAGGTACATGTGTAATCGGGCCGGTGCAAATCGCAGAGGTCGATCTGTTACCCGAATTTCTGGTTGACGGGCCATGATTTGCCCAGCTTGCCGATTATAGTGTAGTGTGCGTACACGATTACATGACAGCCGAGCAGCCTCTCGTGCCGTGAGAGTTTTTGTGTGATTAGTCGAGGGAGGGCCTGAACACTGAACAGACAGAAGAAGAAACTTCAGACGAACCAGGCTGGATTCGATGA
Source organism: Astrocystis sublimbata (assembly GCA_022453515.1). Classification (NCBI taxonomy): domain Eukaryota; kingdom Fungi; phylum Ascomycota; class Sordariomycetes; order Xylariales; family Xylariaceae; genus Astrocystis; species Astrocystis sublimbata. Next base: position 131,421 of record JAJNNY010000046.1, on the reverse strand, counting down.
CCATGATTCGATGAGGTTTCGTCGGAAAGCCGAGCCCTGTCTTGTGATATCGCTATAATAGCATGATAAGCTGTGTGCTAAGTCAGTAGGTACTTTGCCGAGGAAGGGAGCAAGGGTGCGACACCGTCAATTGCGCTGTGTAAGGACCAACCGGCACCAGCCTGTCGCGCCTGGGTGAATGAAGTCTTGCAGGGGCGCTGAATGATATCAGACTGTCGTGTGCAACGAGCTCATATACAGTACAGTCTGTCAGCCGGTTGTACGAAACGGCGGCATCCTCATAGCAAGTGGCGATGATTCTGGGGAGATGGGAGACTGCCTGCCAGTGAAAGTCGTAGGCAAATTGAAAATACCTACAATATGTAGGTAGCCTTGGTGGTTGCGCTGCCCTACTATGTATATATCGTTGGATTGATTGCGGACGGCACAGCCACGAAGATCGAGAACCACAGCCTCAACCCAGCCAGCGGTCAGCAACGCCCGCCACGTCCCGAGCCTCGATATCGAGAACTGGATATCCATTATCCATGGATCATATAGTACAGAGGGCAGGATAGGTAAAAGACCAATGCTGGCTCCAGCGACAAGGTTGCTAACGGGCGAATATTCCGCTACTAGGTAAATTAGGTAGATAAGTATAGGTGCAATCCGACTACGAGTAACAAGCTGATACTTAATAACATATGTAGGTACACGACTATTACCCAAAGATTGCGAATTAGTGACGTGGTAGCACTGCGTTTCTTCTTCGTTCAGGTCGTGTATATTAGTAGGTGTATGTATGCATTGTACGAGTATGCCGACGACCTCCAGGACGCGCAATCGCCCCGAATGGCCAACATGTACGAGTAGTAGGTACATAGTAGTATAGATCTCTGATGGTTGCGGTTCTAGATACCGTATAAGCGATCTTGGGTCTCGGGTGACAAAGTGCAGGTGGGGGGGAGAGTACCGCACCCGTGACGCGCGTCTTGAAGCTAAAAGGGGACGGACACTCGACAGCATATCTCCAGATACCTACCTACTACCTAGTAGGTACCTGAAGGCTCCATCGCGCTTGTGCACTTGGTGAAGTACTGAATAGGTATTACGTATCCGACAACGACCGTGGCAGCTCGACCCTGATGTTTACCTAACCATTGGATTTTGTGTGCTGCCCGATGTTCAACATAATGATAACAGCCTGCGGGCCTGCAGCTTGTTGATTAAGGTTATTACGAGATACCTTAACCTTCTACGTGGGCAACTTAGCATCTAGGTAGGTACAGTCAGGTGCAGAATAACTTAAATGTACGATACCGGTACCTTAGCTCAAGTTGGCGGCGAGCTGCAGGGAAATGTGCGTAAGCAATCGGGCAGGATGGGCAGGCTTCCCATGCCCCATAATTGCCTAGACCCGGGATACCACAGAGGTACATGGCCAGGAAGGCGACGTAAGTGCAGTGGAGGTGCAGTGGAGGTGCAGTGGCCAGGCGGGTACCAACGCGATACTTGCACGCCCCCGGCTAGCGGGCAGGTTCATTCCTCGGGCGGCAGCCACGCACGCACAATGCTAGCAAATTGGGAGGCGAGACTATGATGGGAGTCGCGGCCGGGCAGCAGTCAATGTATCTCGGTGGTATCGTCTTTCTTTGGGCCATCTGAATCTCGTCCCCTCTCCTAGATCCACTACATGTACCTAAGGTACTCGCCTACGGCCTACCGCACTCTCTAGAAGCCTGTCGTACCTCGATGCACTCGGCAGAATCCCTTCATGCTTTCCCTCATCTCATCTGCTGCCACCATCTACGACTGTAGTACCTACCCCTACCAACCACACGAATCCCGTCATTTCCTACCTCCCGCCCTCGTTTTCACCAGCCCTCATACCCATACTCATACTCATACTCATAGCTTCGCACTTTTGACTTTGGTATTCGCGTCGCCTTGTGTCATCTGCCACCTGTATATGTCCACGTCAAGTCGACCTGTGGTACGCACGCCTCAGCATATCTAGCACTACTTATAGCCAGCGACCCTCTCGACCCTCCTCCACCCCCGAAACATCGCCAGATATCGCCAATCGCGGCATATAGACGAGCGGCAGCACACGGTAGCCCTCACCAGGACTCGCAAGTAAACACCGAACCTCGCCCAACGCATGTTGTCGCCCACCCGTCCTGAGTGGTAGGGGAGACTGGCTGGTCGCCACGGACAATCGACGCATTGAGCAGGCTATCCTTCATCGACGACATATGCTCGCCCACACTCTCCCTCCCCCCGCCCCTGTCTCTCTCGCCCTCTCTTCTCGCCGCGCGACCCTAGCGCAGGTCGCCTCCGGGTCTCCTGACTATCGCCACGCCTAGCAGTCCTTGCTGCGTCCGGCGCCAGACTCAACTTTCCCACCTGTACCATGACCGGCCGCTCTGAAACGCAGGATGGTGGGAGGCTCGGCGAGGAATGGGCCCAGGACCTTCGCATGAAATTCCAGGACCTTATGAGTACAAGACGTTTGGATGATATTCGCCAGGCAAGAGGCCAAGGAGAATCTGCCACGTCCTATGGCAGGGCATCATCAACATCCGACTCGACAAGCTCCAATGTCCAATCCCCCTCAAAACCTCCGTCGTATGCCTATTCGAGGAATTTGCCCTTGATACCTACCGCACCCGACCCGCATGACCAGCAGTCTCAGAAGACCCGCAGTCTACTTCTCGCACTATCAGAAACCCCGACCAAATACGAAAACCCCGGTCTACTAGACGAGGCTCTGCAGCTGATACCTCTGGAGCAGATCTATCAAGACGCTGAGGAGGAGGCGCAAGTATTTGCAGCGGAAGCTGAGAGTATGGGCGACGGCCGTGAACCCGCATGGGCTTATCAGGACTGTGTCATTCGGGCACTGCTAAAGTTCGTAACCTTTCCTTGACTTGCTCTCACCCTCGTCAACTTAGATGACATAGGCTATCGTGGCTTGTGTTGTTGTTGAGAAGACTCTTGTCATTTTCTTGCTTGTTGCCAAACCACTCGATGTCTAGGGCACGAAGTGCTAACAACATCTCGTCACAGGTGGTTTAGACGGACTTTTTTCACCTGGGTAAACAACCCGCCATGCTCATCGTGTCTGTCACCGACTGTTGCGAAGGGCATGAGTCAACCAGACCCAACCGAGAGAGCATATGGCGCCATGAGGGTCGAGGTATACAAATGTTCGAATGCTTCTTGCACCGCACAATACGAGCGCTTCCCACGATATAGTGACGTCTGGCGCTTGCTTAAGACAAGACGTGGTCGGTGCGGCGAATGGGCCAATTGCTTTAGTATGCTGTGCCGTGCCGTCGGTGGCCGTGTACGATGGGTGTGGAATTCGGAAGATCACGTCTGGACCGAAGTGTATTCCGAACATAAGCAGCGATGGATCCACGTCGATTCATGCGAAGAATCTTGGGATAATCCGCGGCTCTACTGCGAGGGCTGGGGCAAGCAAATCTCGTATTGCATTGCCTTTAGCATATACGGCGCCACCGATGTTACCGCCCGATACGCACGCAAGCATGAGCACTATCGCGAACGAAACAAATGCCCAGAAGCGGTCTTGCATCACATTATGCAAGAGATCAAGGATCTCCGACGAAGTAATATGACCAAGAATGAGAGGCTTCAGTTGGAAAAAGAAGACCAGAAGGAAGATCGGGAGCTGAAAAGCTATCCCATTAACGCCATGGTACGAGGCATCGCGAACCTGGTTCCTGGCTCTTCAAGCACGCAAGCCAGTGACCCGCCAGCGACGTCTCGGCATGCGTCCAACGACCGGAAACTACCCGTTGAGCAACCTGGTAGGCAAAGTGGTAACGCCGAGTGGGCTGCTGCCCGTGGAGAGAACGGTCGACGCAACCAACAAGATCAATCACACTCGGAATACGAGCACTGGCCACGATAGGGTTGGGCTCAAATCACCAATTCATTTCTTCGGAAAACAACAAAAACTACAACATTGACCTTCGAGAGTACAGCACGTCTGATCACTCAATTGGACATAATCTTGGACGTCGTATCCAGCATGTCCTGAATACCCGAATGTGCACGTCCGACCAAGCAAGGCATTGCATTGCTGGTGGCGTGACCACCGCTCGCTGGTCAGGTCAGCTGTGTGAGCTAAGGATGATCAAGATAATCCGGTCCGCCCTTCTAATGGCGAGTCGAAGGTACAATCGAAAATTAACGGATTGAGTTCCCAACCCTGATGGTCGCTTGTAGTATTGAGTGGGTTGGTTGGGATTCAATCACTCATTTCTATCTTCACCTCGCCGTGGCTGGTTTCGATCACTTAGGTGCAACTTAGACTCACTGAACCCGAAATCTTCAAGCTTTGAAACGGTTCAGTTCCGGCAGCAACTGGGATCGCGTTCAAAATCGGGGGCTGCACTGCATATCGCTGCTTCCTACCAGGAACTGCAGACCCCCATGCCAAGAAGTCTTCGACTTGGCAATATGCTATTTGTCCTGTCCAATCAAGATGGTGCCGTGATATAATGGTGCTGCAAATCAGTTCTACGACCCCAAGCGCCATTTTTTAATGTCTCAAACAGTTTGCAGTGCTCCACCTCGCACTTCAAGCTTTTTGAGTGAACATGGGACACCAGCTTCTCTACTGCTATGTGTTTTGACAACTCTGCGCATTGGGCGAGTGACTCCGTCAAGCTACTCAATTGGCCAAAGCTCATTTGGATTTTGCCGATGCGTGCCAACCCGTCCTCATTTATCTTTTCAAAGCCGACGGGCAGCGATCCGTGCACGGTGCACGACTTCACGTCCCCAATTTGGCCTACAGACATACAAAACAGTATCACTCTCAACATCTGCCATATCGAAACTGAGTAACTTTCTACTGTTTCGTAACATGCCAAAACCATATATGTACACACATTTGGATATTCTTTTCTTTGTTCTGGGGAGGCATACGTAGGAGTTGGGGAGTGGGAGGATACTCATTTTTGGAATATTCGGCGTTACGGCTGATTTGGCATATGAATGGAAAAAGACGGACGGGCGGACGGGCGGACGGGGTGACGGAATAACGACCGTTTGAGTGTGGAAGCAAATATATCTCACATAATACATGCGAGTATGTACGACGGGAACAACTACGCATGGGATATAAGGAATGATTCTGTTGGAAGCATTTTTTTCTTCAATATTTCTAGTAGATACCCATTATTTATTTTTCTTGGCAATCTATCAATCAATGCCTCATATAGACGAATACAACAATAACAACGCAACATGCGAATCATCAACAATAACTTGCAAATTATTCCCCGCGATCGTGTCGTGTCCTTGAAGTTTCTTAGTCCGGTGAGGTTGTTGCGAAGCACGCTGACGACGCGGCTACGATCGCAAGAACGGAGTCTTTTGGCCGTTTTGGAATTTCTATTGATGGGAGTGAGGAAATTCGGCACGTGAAAGTACAAAACGTACTGCTACTGCTGCCTGTCAGTCTGTCTACCATTACGAATAGGTAGGAACGTCCACAGAAGGAAGGCATAGTGTACGGAGTAGCCTGGATTTCGATATGGGAACTTTGGAGGCCACGCAAGACGTGTAAGTTTGGTTATTTGAGTTTGGCGACAGCAAAGCCCCCTCGCTGCACAGAAAACCTTGACTGTCACTGCCAGGCATGCCAGGTTCCCCTCCCTCTTTCAGGGAGGCATCAAATGACGTTAATCGGGCCGCGGGTGGCTGTCAGGCGATCATGGTGTTGTATAGAGGTGGTCGAGGTCTACGTAGGTTCTGTAGACTGTGTAGACTGTGTACAGAAGGCTACATATAGTGAGTGGGGTGTCTCATAGCCGTAGGTAGCTTCCCTACAGACAGTGGCTTGTGCAATTCTCTCTCATTATTAGGTATATAAAGTATCAAAACGTGCCGTTTCAACAACAACTACTCGTATATATATAAGCGTAGCTTCACGCCTGCTTGCATGCCTGCATAGTAAGTCAGTAAGTAAGTATCACGAGGTCAGTCTGCTTGTGCATTCGGATTGAGGCTCTGAGCTCCGGCGTCCCCAGGCCGGTTCGGGTGAGTGAGGCGATAATGGCATCGGTGCCCGGTGGATATTGGATTGGGGGGGCGTTGGTTTAGTTTGCGGAGTATGAATCTAATACTCTGGCAGACACGGGGGGAGGGATTGCGTAAGGTAAGGTATTTATTACCTGACTACCTACCTACCTAGCTACCAGTAAGCATACGTTGCTTTGCTTTACTTCACCTTTACTTTGGTTTCACTGCTTGGTTAAAGACTAAACGCAAGCTGTGGACGTGGTGGCTTCTTCTATAATACGGAGTGAGTGAGTCAGTGAGGGAGTGAGTGAGTCAGAGAATTTGGATAAGTCAAGTATTAGTGTTAGTCAAATACAGGTGTTGCAATAGGGTGCAGGTATTATAATAGGGCGCAGGTATTGTAATAGGGTGTATTACCTACACCCAAAAGTGGGATGTAGATTAGAGGAGTTTAGACCTGGCTAGACCTGGCCTTAGCCATGTGTGGTTCTTATAATACACCGTGAACTCGTACTTGCCTAGCAGTGTCTATCTATGATTCATTGAGTAGGTAGGATGGCACAGGTAGGGCTAGGCAGCAGACTTGCGTGTCGTGTTTCCTTTTCTTTCTTTTTCTCTCCGAGGTTTTGCTTTGCATTGCGGATGGCTGCGTAAGTAAGTACTTAGTAGGTACCAGCTCGAGTCATCATGAGAAGTGAAGTGAAGCTCCTTGCCAACATGGACCAGGCTGGGTGGCCTCGTGTGCTCGTTGATGATGGCTTCAAGTGTTCCAGGAGCAGGTTCCGTTTTCCGTGGACGACGCTTTGAAGCCTAAAGTTTTCGGGATTTGAAGATGCTTGTTACAGTTCACACTGCTGGAAGTCCAGTAAATGACTTTTGTTATTGCACAAGGAGAGAAGACTCTTTTTCTGCTTTTCTGAGCTAGAAACGAGTATGTATACCTAATTAGTAGCGGTTCGTAGGTTATTCCGTACCGAGCCGCCAGCGAACCGTGACAATGCTCGTGTTCATTCTTGATCCCGTATTTCTTTGGAGGTATGACATCAGCGGTTGATAGACGTGTACCCGGAAAATAATGACGCCGCGATGCAGTCTAATGAAAGAGCGAACTGTTTATAATAGTTGACATCTCTTCGATATGATGGTTGGTCGGTTATGGATGGAAGATCTGACATGAGTGGTTGACGTGTCCCTGGAAAAGAACGACGCAGCGATGTAGTGCAATAAAAGAGTGAACGGCATATCATATTTTATATGTCCGCGTGATCATGGTTAGGGTTATGGGGTTCGGGTTGCTTGGCCAACAATGGATACACATACGCCTTACCTAGGTACTTACATAATTAGGGGGTGGCTTCACGCGAAGGTTAGTTGGTTTCTCAAATGGGATGGGATAGGTAGTTTGCGAGTTTCTTGGGCGTGAAACTGCTTAACTAAAAGGATCTCTAGTAAAGGCGTTGCTTTAGAGTGTATGGTCTTAAATATCGGAAAGTGAAAAGTAAAGGGGGAAAAGGGGGGTATTAATATGTTATTGACAATCAATGTTTACTTGGACTTTGGACTTCGACCTAGTGAAGGACATTATAAATAAACAACTGCGAAGTACTCACGATGTACTCACCTGATGTACTCGCCCACTATGAAATAAGCTCCCGGCTGTAAATGTAAGATTTCGGCACAGCCATTCCCTCGGGACGGATTTCTCATGCATATTGTATCCAAACTTAGTAAGTGCCTAGGTCAGGGGCGAGACTTTGACGGGGATGTTCCTAACATTGGACTGCGCGATGATGGAATAACCTTTCCTGGTTGTACACAGTGTCCGTTGGTTTTATTTTCCGGGGTTCCGCTTCACGCATAGGGGAATATGCATGTATGACTTATAAAACCGGAGGACGCGCCGGCGTCTGTCGTGCGTCTTGTCGAACCAAACCCGTAAACCTGAAAGCCGAAGACGACCCTCGCCGCCCCGCGAAACTTTTGAAATCTCCTTCCGCCTCGGCAATCCAACAACAAGAAAGACATCAGGCCGCATAGCCACCTCGTCCATTACACTGCCTTTATATACCTGTGAAGGCGAGGGCCCCAATACACCGACCAAATCCCGAAACTGTTTCCCAACCCAAATCATTTATTTGTGTTCTAGGGCCCTGCTGAACCAGGCCCGGCACATCGTGGCCCGGGCGGGCGTATAAGTAGAAGCTGCTTGGGGATTCGGCGATTGGTGGGTGATAAGCTGTGTCATTGGGAACCAGACCAATCTGTTTGCTGGTTGGCTTCGATCAGGCAGGCGATGGAAGATTCTTGATTCTTGGAGCTATTCCACACAATGATGAAGTAACTCAGGGAAATTTTCGGCTTGTGAAATTACAAATATAGCGGCCTCGGGAGGCAGTATGGGTTGATCGATCCATGTACCAAAATCAATACGAGAGTGAAGCTTTGAGGATACAGTCCATTGCGTGGTCTTCTGTTAAGCATAAAGCAACGTCGCATTATAGTTTCCGACCAACAAACCATATGACTAACACGCTTCAAATGTCGAAACTTTCAGGCCTGATATGAAGACCTATTTGACAGTGAAGCAGTCTGCGAGCACACAGATAGTGATTTGGGTTCGATTCCCGTCGGCGCTATTGGTCTTTGCCGTTTAGCTCATTTCTAGCGCATTTGAAAGACCTCGATCTAGATCCATCGCTGTGACGAATCTGTGACGAATTCATTCATTCACGTGGGCAGCTGTTTGACGCGAGCTTGAGTCTGAAAACCGGCGAGTCGAAAATGCAAGTCGGGCATGATGGCAATCTGGAGTGCACATGTGTATGAGTTGAAGCAAGTCCAGGGATAGGGAGTTGTGGCGTTACGAGCCACAGAATGAAGACGCGAAGCTCTGACGTAAGGTTTGGTTAGTTGGATATCGCCATTCCGGCTTAGTCAAGGAATGATTCTCGGATACATACATACATACATACATACCTAGAAGGTAATCGCCGCATGCCATTACATATAATCAACATATAAATATGCAACTGCTCCTGCTAGATTGTTGGAATCAATAGGTATTGATTTAGATTCTTATACACTACGGCAAGTGGCCAATGATTGAATGATGTATCCCCCGAAGGGTGCTAGATGTAATATTAACCGTGATTATATGGCCCACGCCATCAGTATCTACCTTTATCGAAACCTGATTAAATAGGAGTATTCAACTCAAGACTCACCTACACCTATAAACCAATTAAATCCGTAACACTTGTAGCCCCACAGAGGCGATGAGCTGTTACCGATTTAAATGCGGGTGACTGTAACAGCAAGTTCTCAAGTGCTTGTACGAACAAATATACGACTCAACTAAAGGTTTCGGTCTTCTTCCGTGCATATGCACCCCCCTCACGGCCAGAACAGGGCTATCAGTCATGCCCGAAGCACGTGAAAAAAGCTGCATTACTCATAGGCTTAGATCGAAGAAGCAGATCGGGCTCTTGCCCCTCCCGTGTCTTGAGGAGAATCTGATTACTTGCGGCGACTCCGGGCTAGGCTCCGCATCAGATAATAGGCGAAGCACCGAGACCGGGACCCGGGGCGATAAATAACGATAAATATGTCCCCCACCATATGGGAAATCCTCTTTGTACGAAGGAGCAACTGTGGCCTCCGTGTTGAATGGTGCAAGATAGATAGATGTCCTACATATATCTTCAAATCCTTGCCCCAATCGGCGTGGGGGTGAGGTTTTCGATATAATTACCTAAATGAGTACATTTATATATACAATAAGTATTGGCAACTGTGTATACATTGCTGCTTCTAATGTATATATATAACTGTGTGCAAGGAAAGAGCAAGCGTCTCGCACCAGACGTTTTGATAAGGGTTAAACCATTAAAGCATGTCCAATCAGATCAAGGTTCGCATGCAACAATGTCTTAATTTGGCAATTGGTCGGAGTCGGAGTAAAAGCCATCAAGGTGTCATGGCTGCTCATATAAGTTCATGTGGTGCAGGAAGATCTCCACGTAAAGACGCTGGCGTAATCAAACACGTTGCTAAGTTCTATTCAACCAAGGCTACCGGAGGCTAAGATTCTCCTTCCCCAAAGTACCTATCAGGCAAATCTACTTCGAAAAGCGGCCGCTCGACGAGAGCGACTTCCAGTGGTCTCGGCCTGGCCCCGTGTAATGTTAGCTGCGCAGAGCCTCCATCCTGACCCGGACTTGATCCCTCATCTCCGAGGGGCGCAAGACCCAGGATCGGGCGATACTTGAAAGTGTGCCAAAAGGCAGGGCGTTCTTTGGCTTGGGGGTCCTTCGTGCGCTTCCCTTGCGTGCCTCGCAGAATCGATAACTCGCCCTGGACGTCGTCGTCTGAATCGTCACTATCACTGTCTCCTGCGTGGCTCATGTCATCCTCGTCCATCGGGTCGAACATAGGTCCGTCAACTGGTATGTCTTCCGTGCTTCCACCCTCGCCATGACGGACAACTTTTGTTGGGCCTATAGCCCCAGTCGTCATCTTGTTGCCAGCTCCGCTGTCAGTGCCGCGTTTTCTCTTTCTCCCTTGCAGTACCAACTCGTTTCCTGCCCCTAGATCATCGGTGTTGGACCCAGCTAAATCTTGCGATGTATCAATCATGAACAGGTAAGTGTTGCCGTACAGCCAGACTCGATCGCCTGACCATAGCGCCCCCTTAACGAGATCACGAATGTCCCGAAACTTTGCAGGGAAACTCGAGATGGGGTTACGTCTTGACCATGATGTAAGAGATCCAAAAGTAGGGTGGACAAGGATAATTTGCGGCTTGGATGTGACGGCTAGCAGAGTATAGTCATCGTCCTCGGCTGCTGAATTCGTTGAGGGAGTATGGTTGGAGAATGCCAGAACGGTAGGGGCGTTGTGGAGTTTTGGTATTAAGGAGGTGTTTGGGTTTCGTCTCCACTTGATACCCTCCGTAGTCGTAGCTCCGTCCTCGTCCTCACTGTCTGAGGTGTCATCCATCTTCTCGTCTCCATCTACGTCGGTCGCGCCATTCTCCGCATTGATTGACTTCTGCTGCTGCTGGCCAAGGACCCAGGTATCAATGTATCCAGCCAGATCCGCAACGGCTAGCATTTGACTGTCTGGGGAGAAGGCTGCCTGCGTGATTGTCCGGTCGTATTGTCCAAGGCCACCCATGGCAATGTGTTTGGGTATTTGGCGTCTCACGCGTTGTAATCGAGAGGCCTTTGGGTGAAATGAGGGCTTGGGAGCATCAGAAGGTTGCGCAACTCGTAGAAGAGACACGCTGCTCCCAGTCTGCACCAAACACACCCACTGACCATCCGGTGATATCAGGGTTTTCGTGGCGCCAAGAGCGGCGACTTGTTCTTCCATGTCTATTTTTGATATCTTGAGATCATCCCCATTATTCTTGGCGCGCTTGAGATAAAACGCTTTGATGTCGGACGTTGTGGAGACCACAAGCAAAGACCCATCAGCACTGATGGATGTCGATGTTATATTTGCTTCACCTTTTATTAATATCCGGGCTAGACGTTTTCGGTTCTTAGCTAAATCGCGTGTGTCGTCACTCGACCGATCCGCTAGGTCTCCTAACGAGTTTGGAAGCTGCCAGATAGATACTTCACGATCCCACCAACTGACAATTAACCGGCTCTTAGGCGCACTCTGCATTGGTGGATCCTGAGGTAAAAACGACAGGGTGCGATGGTTCTCTAGACCAGCTTTGAGAAGGGGCATGACAATGGGGGTAGCATCGGGTCCTAAATACGAATCAGCGCCGTTTCTGTCAATCATTGTATCGAAGTTCACATACCTCCTGAAATCACAACACTCATACCCAACCCTTCGAAAGATGCCATTGTCTTGACATCGTGGTGATGATATCTTTTGTGAAAAACCTTTGCCCATCTTGATCCGGCGGTCTTCTTGTACAAGGCAGTTCGGCGATCCATGCCTCCTGTAACGATAGTAGAACCGTCGGCGTTTGCAACGAGGGAGAGGACATCAGAGCTATGTCCTTTGAGTCTCTGGGCTTGTGTGTAGGTTTTCCCGTCCCATATACGCACTTCTCCAGTCGAATCGCCTGATACAATATCTCCCCCATCGAGACACTTCACACACCAAGCGATTATCTCGCGAGCGCCACTGGCTAGGTCGGACCCCAGAGTCATTTTGGCTAGTGTGGTACCGTTTCGCATATCGTAGACGAGGATGCAGCTCTGGGAGGTGCCGACGACAACTGTATTGCGGTTCTTGAATGCGATGCTGACCATCTTGGTCTTCTTGGAAGAGGCTCGAGCAAGGACACGTTCGTAGCGAAGCTCGCCGTCGTCGATGTCGTAGAGAACTAAGCTCCCATCCATGGTACCGGCGACAAGTTTCTTGCCCGTGTGGTAAACCTTGGGCTGGCTTCTGTCGCCGGTCTTTCCGGTGCCGACGAAGGGCTGGACAGCAAGACACCATATATCGCCGTGTGTGCCGCTGGACTGGTGCTTCGGGCGGCCTTTCTCAAGATCCCACTCAGTGACTGTGCTCGAATAGCCGAAGCTAAACAGCCTCAGACGGCCCGCGATCTTCTTGCCATCCTGGGTAGTCTGATCAGGCTCTGTGACCCAGACCAATCCATCTACATAACGTTAGCTAGGAAGTGGGCGACTCAAGGACAGATTGACTTGCCCACAGTGCGGTCCTTGCCGCCGCGTATTATGGTTTCCTGGTGCCATGACCCGGCCAGGGGGTTCCAGATCTCTATGTCACCGGAAGCGCGACCGATAGCTAAGCGAATAGGCCCGCTTCTCTTGGAGATGACGGCAGACTGCGAAAAGGCGACACAGTTGATGGGCGATGGGTTGTAGGGCACATATCTGATACGATGAACATCCATGGTCGCAACGGAGGTGGACGCGCCGCCACCGTGACAGGGTTCTCGGATTCCAAAAAGTGAGCTAGGCCTTCATCCGCCGTTGGTCGATGCAAAGCAGGATTGAATCATTCAATCACACCTTTTTGGATACTCGTCGCTCAGATATGCTGTACTGCCAAACCCAAGCACAGGTTGCGCGAGCGCGAATCTGCGATGCGTGAACTTTTTTAAAATTCTGCCGGCTCGATGAGAGCTAGGATCCACACCAGCCCACTCATGCCCACTATCTCATAGCGCTGCCTACACCGCCCTCCAAACGCGGCATAGCATTTATATATCCACTTTTATCCTGCTCTGGAGTCTGGAGTCTGCGCTGCGGGTCCAACCCAGCTCAGCTCAGTCCATCAGTCCTTCTCCTTCTTCTGTCATCCATTTATCTCAAAGCTGGTCAACATTCCAATCATCATTCGTGCATGGAGTTCAAGAATACAAGCTTCGATAAGCCGACCATGGACCCATGATCACGGGGTACTTGAGGTCCTGAGCCTGCAATTCACCCAGACACACTCACCCTACCGATCTATGGGACATCGTTATTCGGCCCGAGGCCACAAGTATATGTCTGTTATTTGGTAATTAACGATACTTGGTGTAGTGCATCTAACGGACCATTGCATCGGAATACCTAGGTAGGTATGATTAAGAGGAATAGTTTGTGTTCGTCTCTATCTCATCCCTCCTTGACCGGTGACAGTCGGTTTTGATATGCAGAACAGCCAACTGGCACTTACAACTGGTCACTTCAAGTCTATCACAGGTGGCACGCGACCACCACCATTGTGCGCCGAGCAGTTCAAGACAGCCCGAGTGGGTAGATAGAACTGCGCAAGCATATCTGCATCATGGAAACCGCGCTCAAAAACGTTGTGATACGCCCTCAAAGTTGAATTGGGAATTGAGTCGAGGTCGGCCGAGGTTGGCTACCTATTGCAACTACAATCACAATCAATGTGCGCTTATGTCGATTTCCCATGGACACAGCAATCTGGATATTCCCGGCGGACGCATGAGCTTATATATTCTCGGTGATCCTTATTTTCGCAACTTGCTAGCAAAGGATCCTATCTTCACATGTGATGGCCAGTGCCTCGAGGAAAGTTGGCGAGGTTGATGCGTATCGTGGCATGCGTGGGATGGAATCCTGGAGTATTAACTTCCCTTCCTTGTTTTCATAGTCGTGAGCTCAGTGGCGGTGGGTCTGTTGCCGTTCCTACAGGGCGCGCCAAGCAAACATCTACACTAAGCTTCATGCATAGATCAACATCGTGAGCAAGGTTAGTTTTGTCAGGCGCCTTACGTTATAGGTTCATACCCTGCTTGTGGTATCGTACGCATGCATGTCTCCGATTGGTTATTCCCGACCTCCCACACTGGGATGGGATACTCAGTTGCAGCTCAAGAGTAAATCAAGTATTCAACCGCAATTGCGGATTGGCAACGCCTAGCTCCACGTAGTGATACTACGATACCTATGCATATGGAGTGTGCAATATGGCTGGCCAATGACGCGAAGCATGACCACCAATATTTTCTTGCTGGGCCCTGCATGGACATACATGTGTGCCACTCAATAAAGGCCGTATTGAGCTGCTCGAACGACGATCTATATCGTCAATTGATGAAAAGGGTATTATTATTGCAGGTATATCACAGAGGAAATTCGTCGTTAGAAGATTTGAATTTGTGCTATTTTGGGAACTTAAGGCCACTCATAGGATCAAGTCTACTCCAGTCTTGGCACGTAATCCGCAATGCTTAGAACTTTAATGTGGCAGGTTATGGCCAGGTCGTGCTTAGATCGCCGGCAATTCCCCAAGCTAGTCTCCAAACCGAAGGCTTCTAGAAATTTAGCAATTAAACAAATTACTAATAATAAAAGAAGCTATCCCCTTCGTGGGAGTAGCCTGTTCCTGAACGCTGCAATCCAGACAGAATCGTGCTAATTTGGCGTGATGGTAAGCTGACCTCTCCCGAGTCCCCTGCCTTCTTGGTTCGCGTGAAACTGCACGATCGCGAATGCCGGTAAATGAACGGGACCCATCATGAGGCCATCACAATATCCAAGGAATAACACCCGATTTCCACGATGGAGGGTTGGGCGACACTTAAAGACATGCTGTCGCCCAGAACTCGCCCTGCATGGCCTTTTTCCATCGCAGCAAGCTTAAGACTTCTAACGCCAAGCATCTCGACTGATCCCTGTCTCGTCTCGTCTCTGAAAAGTCACAACGGTTTTCCCATCACGAAAAAATGCCATCCACGACGACGAACAGGCGCGGCTCCTTTAGCTCCTTCGCCAGTGCTAAGACGCTCGTCGAAGAAGAATACCACAGAGATCCTGAACCGGCTCAACAACCTCAACAACCCCAACAACCGACCAGACCCCAGACTCACAGGCGGAATAGAGCAAGCCAGAGTTTCGCACGCATCGGAAAGCGCATGTCTTGGCACACTGTAGACGCCGCTACGCTTGCGAAGGTGTTCGGCTCCTTTGCGGTCTAAACGAAGAAATTACAAGCAATTACGACAATGGTCTTGAGGAATTAGGTCGCTGAATCGTGAAAAACGAATGGATGCGCCACTCTACCTACACCTGATGAGTGCTCGGATAGATGCTTGTGGCCGATGGGAAAAGCTCGAGTCAACTTGCACATGCGACCAGTATCTTTTGGTTCAAAATCGGGCTGGGTTGTGGGCAGAATATTGGCACCCCCGGCAAAGGCAGCAGCAACATTCGGGTCTTGGCATCACCATTAAAGACACCGCATCGAAGCGTACGTTCGCCTGCTATCAAGGCCAACCTATACATTTTCGACCTGCGACCCAATTCACATCATCATTACACCAATACCAAGCCGTTTCCAACATGAAAAGCGCTTTTGGAAGAGGAGGAAAGAACGCAACCGCCGGCATCAGTACGACGAACAGGCTAATCATATGATGTTGTTCACCAATTAATCGATACCGGAACGAGATGACGAGTCACGAGAAATGAGGGCATAATAAGAGGATCAGATCTGCAGGTTTCGTCGCCCAGCAGGCCGAGGAGTTAAAGTTATTTCGATTCTACAAGTATATAACACTTAGGGATATCTCATGTTAACAGATTCCAACCCATGTATATAAACATCATTAAAATTAGTATATATTCTATATTACCCATCTCATCTGACTTCCTTATAAGCATATTATTCATGACTCTCAGAAACCTTTCATCAGTTTCGATGTGTGTGTGATCGCAAAACATCGATGCCCAATGCGACGGAAGGGCTGGCCCAGACTGAGATCCTGTGTGTTGTGCGTTGTGCGTTACGTATCAGCAATAAAGGCGCTCGGCCCTCAGCAACAATCCTTATGAGTGTTCGAACACTGAAGCCGATGTTACGAAATCTTAGGAAGAGGATATCATGTTTCTTATATGGGAATACAGGTCTCTCTTCAGGATACTTACCAAAGGAATGCCAAGTATGTAAGCCACCGCCCCAACTACGGCAGTGTTGCCAGCCTCGCCCTGCAAGATAGAGAATCAGAAGTGAGCTAGCTAGCACTGCCTGCCTACCGCTGAGGGCGGAGACGCAGCTCGGTCCCGAGTGTAACCCAAGCTCTCTCCATTGCATCACCATCGTGCCTTCGACTAGAATCCTTCCGGGAGGTTGAAACAACCTTATATCTACCGAGGACCACCGAGTACCACCACCTCTCCCGAGTCGGCGATGCCGTGAAAAAACACATGATGCATACCCGCATGCAAAGAGGAGAAACCAGCCACCACTGTCGATCCTCACTTATCTCGGTGTCGCGAGCCGTCGACCGGCAACCCGTTGAACTGCCTTATAAGGCTACGCTGTGTTGCTTTCACCAGGTGATCCACATGTGTGACTAAAGGTGGAGGATTGTGCTGGCATGTGCAAAGAGAACAGCTTCAGAAGTAACGTTGTTAACATGGTGCAGTCCCATCGAACCTCCAAGGACTTCAAGGCATTGTGGGCAGCGCGCTAGTGACTCAACCAGACCCCAATGGTCCATGAGGAGGCTTCTCGCGGGTAATGTTTTATGAGTATAAAGATTGGAAAAGGCCGCTTCGCCATTTCTTGCAAATCTGCCACACCGTGATGAGATAGCTTCTATACTCGGGCCGTACGATCATTGACGATCAAGACCAACAAGATGAGCCGTCTGCTGAGCTCCGCCATCGCGCTGCTAGCAGCAAGCACCAGCTTTCTCGGCACAGCAGCCGAAGCCAAGCTGGTGTTCGCGCACTACCTCGTAAGTCCCACGAGAACCCTCACTCACACCTCTCCCAAGCCCTTCCCTTAACTAACAGAGACCCCAGGTCGGCGGGCTAGACGCCAACACAGACCATGCGCAACAAGATATCCAGCAGGCCGCAGCAGCCGGCTTCGACGCCTTCGCGCTCAACATCGGCAAGCCGCAAGAGCCGTGGCTGCTCAGCGCCGTGAACCAGCTCTTCGACTACGCCGACTCGCGGGACGACTTCAAGCTGTTCTTCAGTTTCGACTTCTACCAGACCGGCGACATCAACGAGCACGCGGGGCTGTACACGCAATTCGCTGATCGCCCGTCGTATTTGCGCTATGGTGATGGCAGTCTGCCTGTTGTGTCCTCGTACAGCGGGGGTGATATCGGCATGGATGCGTGGAGGAACTTCAAGACGGCGAACAACGTCTATCTCGTTCCTAACCCTGAGGCAGATGGGGATTACTACAACAACCCGGCGACGTTCTTTGAGAAATGGGGCGATGTAGTTGATGGCGTGTTTAGCTGGGAGACGAATTGGCCTGGCGAGGCTGACTCTCCGGGGACTAATGTCTCGTCATCGCGGGATGAGGCGGTTAAGAAAGCGGCAGACGATGCTGGGAAGTCTTATATCATGGGTATGTACAGGCTAGCGCGTCTCTCAAAGTCATCATAAGCTCATCTGATTGACACATCACAGGTTTGTCTTCACTTCAGTACAAGCACTGCTGCGGAGACTCGTGGTACCGCAACGGAGAGACGACCCTGCTGGAGCGCATGGACCAGATCCTGCAGCTATCACCAGAGTTCACTGAGGTGATTACTTGGGTAAGCTCTCTCTCTCTCCCCTCTTTTTTTAGCTGCAGCCCGACCCTCTTACTAACCCGCGCCGTCTCAGAACGATGCTGGCGAAAGCCACTACATCGGCCAGTCCTGGCCCGAGACGGTCGGCGACGACATCCTGCAGTACGGCGACACCGACGAGAACCCGCACGACGCATGGCAGCCGCTAATCACCTCCTTCATCTCCGCCTTCAAAGCCGGCGCATCCGACACTAGCGCCATGAAGCCCGCCAACGGCGCCTCTTTCGCCGGCGCCGTCTGGTACCGCGGGGTCGTGAAGTCGTGTCTCAATAATGGCGGCGACGGGTCCCCTCGCGGAAACGGCGCGGCGCGCGACACCGTTGTGTACGCCGTTGTTCTTCCGGATGATGCGCAGGGTTTCCAGGCTCGGGTTACCAGTGGAGGGGAGGTTATCGCGACGCAGCCTTTGGTTGCTGGGTTGAACTATAACTCGATTGAGGGGCTGAAGACGGGTGCGCAACTGCTGGAATTGCTTGATGGGGATGGGAATGTGGTTGCCATGGCTGCTGGTAAGAAGGATGTTGAGGACCAGCCGAGTGATGGGTTTTGCAACTTCAATTATTATGTTGCTGGGTTGGAGTAGTGGTTTAGCTCAGCTCATACTAGGTTGTCCACGATACATCTGATAGCCCATGATCCTGATAATGCTGATTCTAACTCATCTGCGTCTTCGCTACTTTGGATTATGTGACACTGAAGCAACTTCGCTTATTTCAAAACCAGTACTGAGCATCTCTATCAGGTACACAATGTGAATGCCCTCGTTGATATCATGTTAGGATTCGAAATTCTAATTTGACACCTGGGTATCGAGTTTGGATTCTTTGAGGTGTTTGTTATAATCGTATTAGTTGAAATACTTGAAGACTAACATATTATAAGCTTCACTAAAAGACTATGATTGATGGTCAATAGAACCTATCTGCGAATGATACCTAGGTAATGATCCTATTTGACAGGCGCAGGCGCAAGATGCAATTGGGGAAGTAGCGGCGGGGTGGAGCCTCCGGGCCTGCAGCAGCACATGGCGCCCAGGCAGAACTCAGGTACGTTACCTCTCGTCACGGCTTACTTCATCTTGCCAATCATCCATCAGAAACCAATACCTTATGGCTTTCAGCTGAGTAGCGTGAAACCAACGGGTTTTCGCAACAACGCACCACCAGGTAACTTCTAGAATTCGGCTGGCTTACGTGGTGACAACATACCTGAATCCCACTGCCAAAAGCGATGACCTAGCTACAGTACCTGACCAGACATGCTCGGCCCCGTGCATCGACCTTACCTACCCGATGTCACTTTGAGGTCGTCCTCGCTTCTGACTGTCTGCATGTGGCGGATGTCCGAGGGATCTATAAATTTCACGATTTCAATCAGTTCACCAAGTGCCACCCCTGCACATAATCGCACACCCCACCAAAGAGTCTCAACCACGTCATCAGCTCGCCTTACCATCACGATATAGTATATCAGCGCCTCGGGATACACTTCAACAATGCCCGAAGTCGACCCTTTGGTGTTCTCGTTCTCGCACCTCGCAGACTTTCCACGCTCTGCCGATGCATTGCACACGCTCAAGAAAATCGCCTCGTTGGTGAAGCCTTTGATGCGCGCCCGGGGCTGGAAGGTTACCCAGCTTGTCGAGTTCTACCCCAACCAGCAGAACCTCCTAGGTACGACACGTATACGAGTTTTGGCCATGGCGAAAGTACGACTGATATACATATACATCGCTAGGACTCAATGTGAACCACGGACAGAAGATATGCCTCAGGCTACGGTATCCAGGGGACAAGACCCAGTTCCTTCCCCTTGAGCAGGTTGCTGACACGATGCTACACGAGCTTGCGCACATTGTTCACGGTCCTCATGATGCAAAGTTCAACGCACTATGGAACCAACTTCGGGACGAGCATATGTCCTTAACCCTGAAGGGGTTCACAGGAGAAGGTTTCATGTCGGAGGGTCACCGGCTAGGCGGAAGGACCCTGCCCATGGACGAAGCCCGCAGGCTAGCTCGAGCATCCGCGGAGAGGCGACGCACTTTAGGAGCCGGTTCAGGAAGACGACTTGGCGGAGCCGCCCCTCGGCCAGGGCAAGATATTCGAAAGGTGATTGCTGATTCAGTCGAGCAACGCAACCGCACATTGCGGGGTTGCGCCAACGACAACCAAACCCAGGACCAGATCATCGAGATCGCCGATACGGCGACGCGGAACGGCTTCCGGACCAAAGCTGAAGAGGACGCCGCGAACGAGGCCGCGATAGCCCAGGCGCTGTGGGAGCTTGTGCAGGAGGAAGAGAAGGCGAAGAAGGGAAGCGCGTACAGGCCGCCTACTGCTGACATCGGTACCAATCAAGATTACGTCGGCTTTTACGGAAGCGGTCAGGGCCCGAATGCAAACGTGCAGCCATCAACCTCTCGACCTGCAGCCCAACGACAGGAGGCGACAGGCACGTGGGCATGCAGCGTTTGCACGCTTAGTAATCCGCTGAACTATCTATGTTGCGATGCATGTGGTACGGAGAGAGGTGAGAGGACAGCGCCGAAACGGCAAGCAGTCATTGATCTTACTGGCCCCGATGACCGACATGTGAAGAAGTCCACGTCCACGTCCTCATCATCGTCAGCAAGCAAGGGGAAAGAGCCGCGAAAAGCTCCGCCCCGGCCGCAGCCTAAGATTTCTTCCACATCATCGACTTGGGCATGCCATTTCTGCGGAAGGGTCCGTGAAAGCCAGTGGTGGTCCTGTGACCTTTGCGGCGCTATAAAGACATCATCTTGATCACATTAACAATCCTTTTCTGACATTTAGCCGATACCCGGTCATGTATTTTAGCATGATACCACCAGAGAACAATAGACATTAGAGGAGCGATTCGACCCATCACTAACCGAATATATCGACTTTTTTCTTCTCTTTTCTTACATTTGCTTAATTCCAGAAACCAGGAGAGCATCCCATTCAGTATGTGTATATTGTTCAGCTACATACCATGCGTGCGGTACTATTAATCATTTGTAAGTGGATGGATCCCCTCTTTCCGAGATAGCTGTATTACTAAAACATGCTTATTCTATGTTAAGTGTCCGTCGAATTGCCCGATATCCATCTCACTGGAAGAGCTCCACAGCATCGAAGACCTAAGAAACCAACACATTAGCACAACTTCCACCCGACGATTCATCCTCTCAGGTTACATACCACATTAGGGCTCAAGAATGTATCACCACTTGATCCCGAGATGACGTTGATGGTGACAGTGTTATCGCCACTCACGAGCGTGCCAGCGGGGACTTCACATTCATAGACCTCTCCGTTCCCGCGATACGCGCCGCGGGTGACGCCTCGGCTGTCGATCTTGGCAGGCGCTGCGGGAGCAGGGCATGCGAACCCGTTGACGGTGCCCTGCGGGCGCGCGCCGGCGAACGCTAATGTCGTGGCGATGCGGAGGGTGGAGACTGAGTCCACGGCGCCGTCGAAAGCGAATGTGATGTTCTGCCCGTCGTTGACGCTCTTGAACATGGCCATGGGCCATGCCGCGGTTTCGGTGCTAGCTACGGTGCCGGGGGCCCAATCCGCCATGCTGGAGAAGTGATTAGCCATGATGCGAAACGATGTTTTTTGGGGGCCACGAATGCATGGCATATCTTACCGCTTGTCTGAGGGGTGCATGCGCAACTGGTTTTCAGCGTTCAAGAAGTCAGTCGGCTGTCCGTCGTAATCACCCAACTGGAAGATAGTAGTCCGCTCTTGCGTCAGCGCCGCGGCATCAGCAGCAATGTCCGACGCCGCGGTCTCGCCGGCCGAGACCTCGACGGTCTGCGTCGCGGCCAGAAACTCGTCTTGGTATAACTTCATGGTGTAGGTGCCGGCGGGCATAGGGGGCGAAGTGAACTCGCCGGCCGCGCTGGCATATGTCCAGAACTGGAAGTCGTCGTTGTGCCAGTGGACAACGATGGGGAAGTCGGACGACACGCCTGTCGCGGTGCCCTGGACGGTACCGCGACTTCCGGAAACCGGCACGTAGTTCTTGAGGCCGAGGTCGTCGAAGAAGGATACGTCTGTCGAATCAGCTGACGGGATGCCGCTGCGCGTCATGGCGAACACGTAAGGGCCATGGAAGCCCGTCCTGAAAGCCTCGGTGTTCGTGTGCCCCGAGTTCATGTAGTAGGTGACCGAGTGGTAGTCACCACCAAAGTTCAAGCTGATGTCGCGGAAAAACGGTCCGCCTGAACTCTTCTCCGTCGCCTGGTGGTTCGGACGCAGGAAGCACGCATGGACGCTCGCGCCGGCGTCGGTCGCGCAGTACACCTTCTCGTCGATGAAGCGCTCGGACGAGTAGAACTTGCTGCGCGTCTCGCCGCCGACGTTAAAGACATCGGACCCTTCGACCGCCTCCCCGCCGGCCGTGGCGGAGACGTCGCCGAAAGGATACGCGGCTTCCAGACCTGTCAGCCGGAAGATATACCGCAGCTCCCCGATCGATGGCTCGGCGTTCGTGCTCGTGCCCATGAAGATGTTGGCCGCGCCGTTGCGGAACACCATGTAGTGCGTCAGGTCGAAGGCGTCGTTGGCTACTTCGCAGGCGAAGGTCACGGTGTCGCCTGATGGGCTAGTCGTATAGGTGACCTGCATAGAATGCGTTAGCTTTGGGATTCGTAAAATGCCATTTAGGAAGGCGGGTAGTTGGACTTGCAGATACGTCGCCGCCGAGGCCGGAGGCGATATGGCTCTTGGTGCCCTGGAACTGGTGTTCTTGGCCGTAGAAGCTCAGCGATGTGATGTCGCATGATGCGCGGTCGATGGTCACGAGGAACTTGTACTGACTCTCCGTGTCGACGGTGTAGGATGTCTCGGTCTCGGAGACGGAGATGCCGCGAGCTATGCCGGCGGAGGCGAGCAGGTAGCTGGTGACTGTCGGCCACTTCATGATGGGCTGGTCTGTCTAGCTGGCGATGAAATCTACTTCGCTGCTACTGGCTATGGGAAGGATTCGCACTTCAATCTGGCCCTACACCTTATATGTCTTATATGAGAGGGCGGCATCTCCCTTTTACGAGCATTGTGTTGTGATACGATGTGGACTTTGACCTTCCGATGCACACTCGCCATTCACGGCTAGACTGTCGCTTTCGATGATGCGAGCCAGGTTCACGGATCTTGGGAGTATCATAACAGTCATGGTCATGGAATACCTGGGGTATATCACAGTTTATTAAGATCCAAGCAGAGCTGTTCGCCTTCTGCTCTTCTCCTTTACGCGTCATGGTCGCGTGGAGCTCTGCCGAGACCGAGCGGCCAATCCATTGTTTCGAGATACAGGATATCCTTGCTACCGCATCAACCAAAGTTCTGGCAAGACTGGAAACTAAGGACTGCGGTAAACATGCCATTACGCAGCGGAGAATTCCATGTTCTGTAGTCAAGGCTTGTATCGGTAGGGCTGGTGAGGGCATTGAAACGTCGAATCGATTTCCACCAATCCCTGATTAGTGCAGTGCACTTGCAGAATGCCATGCCAATATAACTAGACCTAACCTGGATAGTGTCAATTGCGACGACGAGTTGCCTCGTACGGCTTCTCTTGCGAAGAAATGCTTGAAAGATGGGTCATGGATCAAAACAATGCGGTGATTTCTCATGTAAAGTGAGAAAAAGGACCGCTCATCTGATAATGCACGTGTAGTAGATGAGGCATAAGCAGCTATCCCTTTCAATTAGCGATGATGTAATGTTTCTCAACCTCAATGAACCTTCAGACATCGCATCTCGTCATCAAGACTATCGCATAGATGAGTGCTACTAAGGTGAATTTGTTGCATGTTGCTACTCAATCATATATATGAATATGTTTCATTCATAAAGCCTCAAGTCCCAACCGATGCACAATCCTCCCCCGCAACCCATCAATACTATCAAGAAACTCAATCCCATACCGCAAACAAACAACCTGCACATTCCCCCTCCTCTTATACCCCACGGGCGCGACGCAAATGACCTTTTCCGCACTGCGCACAGAAATGCCTAGCTCCAGCAGACTTATCGGCGCCTCGGTAGTTGTACTGGGTTGGAAGTAGATTACGACTAAATCGGCCTTTTCTTGTTTTTCTAACTCCCAGGTGACTTGCTCTCGGAACGGCGTGAAGCTGATGTCTTGGACCCATGTGCTGTCCCAGTCTGGCCGGTGCGGGTTGAAGATGGTGATTGGGTATTGGGAGAGCGAGGCGGATAGCACTTGGCGCCAGTCCGTGTCGCCTATGGCCGCTGTGCTGCCGGCGAGGAAGATGGTGCGTGACCCTGTGACGAGCGAGGAGGATGGGGCGTATAGGACTTGAGAAGGCATACTGGCGGGGTTGAATTTTGACGTCCTAGGTAGTAAGAACAATGGTCCGCCGGTAGTTGTTGTTTTGGACCACGATGTTCCCCCAGAAGTTGTGGGGTTTACAATGCGAACCACTCACTGGGCCACGCCTCTCTCATGCAGCCTACCTACCATGAGTGTATTATTGTCGACTACGAATGGCTAACCTTTTCAAATTGTAGAGAATGTACCTAGATACGCCATTGTTCACGATCCTACCTGTGATACCTAAGTAGATATTGATAGGAGGGACTAAAATGCAACTTGCAAGTTGCCTCGCTACTCCTTACCACCCACCAGCTAGCACTCATTAGAAGCATGGTACTTCACAACCAATAAGCTTGTATTATACGTTGGGCGATGCAGTGGCGAAGCCCAGCACTGCTTTTTTAGCCCTCGCGGAAAGGAGTCTCACGGACATGGAGAGTGGATGAGTGGTTATATTTGTACACTAATTAGATGCATCGTACTTTATAACCAATAACCTTGAAGCTTGTAGAGATTTGCGTATTATATGCATGCACTTGTAGTCGCCTTACGAAGGCAATCGTAGCACTGCTTTTTTAGCCCTCGCAGAACAGAGTCTTATTGACATGGAGAGTACCTAGGTAGTTATATTTATACACCTATTCTTTGTTTCAGTACTTCACATATTCAGGCAAGTAATCGATCAATTCATAGATAATCCGCATTTTGTATAATGTTGTGTCATCTTTGATTTCTAGTTCCAAATCTAACGTTCTATCTCGCTGTAGCTAGTGAGGTTTGGGAGATTCATTTGCGAGGGAGGTACCGTGCCCCACCCGGATCACTTAATTGGCTTCTAACTTACCTAGGGGCCTAGGTAGGTTCACCCTTGTCCAGCCAGAAATTATTTCGGCCAGTGCACTACATACAACCTCATACCTCCGACTTCAATCCCTCCCCACGACCTACCTATCTTAAACATGACCCAAACGAGAGATTCTTCCGACGACCTCGAAAAACGTCTGGAGCAGCTAGAAAGGCAGGTCGACAACCTCGAGATAGCGCTCGACGAGTGGCGGCAATGGAAGCAAGAATATGAGGCTTTGCACACAGACGTGCAGGCGCTGTCGCCGTCCGCCACGCGCCCAGCCCTGGCCGAGACGCGGCAGTCCTACAAGGGCGAGCTCGTGAACGAGAAGGAGCTGGTCGACATATTCGGCCGCGATGACTCCAGGAAACGCGACCAGATCGTCAGCACCATCACGAACCGAATAAGTTACGTGTCGCAGAACATAAGTACCCTCGAGAAGCAGCTCGAAGCGGCCGAGAACAAGCTCGCGGCCACGCGAGTTGTGAGCTTTCCCGAAGCCAACGATGACGACGGCCTAGCTATCACCGAGATCAGCGAAGAGCTGGACGAGGACGATAATGTCATTTCGTATAGCCTGCGACGGCCGGGGGATAGCCAGTCGGAGCTCCTAGGAGCGCTCGAGAAGGCCGGTATCAAGGAGGTGCCTGCTGGGTCTAGCGAAGCGGCAGCCAAGATACCATCTAAATCATCACAATCTACATCTGGCGTATTGACCGCCAAGTCTCCCGCATCAGAACCGCGGCCACAGCCAAACGAAGAAAATGCGGCAGACGGCTCCGAGGCCAGCCCCGTGCCGAAGAAGAAAAGCGTCAAGTTTGCCGAAGACACGAAGCCCGCCACCGAAAATAAGCCCACAAGTAATCTCAAGACACTGACAGAGCTGTACCGTGAAGCCAAGGAGCAGGAGAGTCTGATTTCCGATCCTGTCATGCCCGCCGACGAGTCACCAGAGGATGCTCAACTGCGCGAGGACATGATCTTGTACAACAAGGAGACCATGTTGTACGAGATGGCACCCATCGTTGCCGAGTTGCAGCTCGAGGAAGGATCGGGCGATGACGATGACTGGGACTACGATGATAGTGAAGAGGACGAGGACGATGACGAGGACCAGTGGGGACGATCGACGTCTGGTGTCGTGGATGACGAATACAGACGGCAAATGCTCGAGCTGAAGGAACGTCTCAGCAGGCAGACGTTTGGCAATCCACAGACCGATGGCGACGATGAAGATGATGATGGATTATCCGAAGGCATTGGTCGCATCACCATCAAAGGTGGCGATTCCGGATCTGGCCAGAATCAACCGACATTGACGATGACCAATGCCGGAGGTGCTCTTACCGATCTCGAATCACAAGATGAGGCGAAGAAAAGTGTTAGGTTCGCCCCTAGTCTTGACATTGCCGAGTCCTCATCAGCTGCGCAGCCTGAGCCAGCAGCACAACCAGAACAACCCGAAGTTGACCCTCTGTCCGATATCGTTGAGCGCACTTCTGCTGAAACATCCAGACCTACGCCAACATCTGGACGAAAAGTATCCAAGTTCCGCAAGGAGAGAGCGAGCGGTGGTCCCACAACGCAAACACCGCCCATCGCCCCCGAAAAGCCGACAGGCAACCAGAGATACGCACCCGCGGGCCCTGAAGGCCAGACGCTGGCGACCGAGATCCTGGAGAAAGAGCCGACCGACGAGGTAAAGGAGCCGGACGAGCTCGACGCCGACCTCATGCACCAGCAGGTCACGGAAGAGTTCTTCAAGATGCGCAACCGCATGATCGGGCGGCAAGGCGGCTTCCTCAAAGAGGACACGAACCCCATCCAGCCGCTGTCGGAGGAGGAGGGCGGGCCAAAGCGGCTCAGCCGGTTCAAGGCTGCGAGGCTGGCTCAGTCGTAGAACTTGGACGGCGCATTGTGGTAGCTCAATGATTGTTGGGTTTACTGTACTTTGCTCGGATCTTCTTGTTGTCTGTGTGTGTGAAAGTGAATATGTGCTTACTGACGAGTTGGCGTGGCCAACGTTTACTCAAATCGTACACTATCTGGCGATGCTCTCTATGGGTTTTGCAACCCATTCTTGTAAGCAGGACTCGCTTATGCCATGAGCTTGGGTCCATACCATATCGAACAGATACCGCAAAGTTTTGACATGGCATAAGTAAGGTGGGTGCGACCTGGCATGAGTGCAATTTCACGTAGATGAAGGTCTCCTTATCACATTCTTCTCACCTACACAAAACGGAACGCTTCGTCATCTGACAATCGATGCGTAGCAGCTGCCAATCTGCTATGACACTACTCGCGAGTCCAAGAGTAATGCACTATCGGGGCTCTCTGATGCCTTTGCCCTTTTGACGACTTCGTGTCTGTCACTCGATGGGATTGGCTACTCGTTTCTCCCTGAACATCTCTATCAATATCCAGTCTTCGTCTAGGTTATCTCATCTGCCTGGTTGTGTGACAGCTACTCGCCTGCCTTGGTATCAGACTTAGACTTATCTGAGACATCAATACAAATACATTCATATCGACGCTCTATTCAACGCCCTTGCGTGAGGTGATGTTCCAACCCGGAGCTTTGAGCATCATGCCTACCTGGTTGACACCCGTACAATCATCACACAAACCCAGTGCATATTACATCTGTAGGCAGGGAGGGTATCTTCATTTGCGTCTTGATTATCTCTTTTTCGTTTTCATTTTCAATCATCAACAGCCCCCTCAGTTGATCTTGGCCTTGCTAAAGTCCATCTCGGGGTGCTGCGCCTGGAAGTTCTTCAATATGTCCGCCTTCTTCTGGTCCTCGGAGGTCGGCAGCCCCATCTCCTTCTGGCGCTGGTCGTACATCATCTTCTCCACCATGCCGCGCGTCTCGCCGTCCAGGTCCGACAGGCTGCTGTTCTCGGGCTGGATCTTGGTGACGTCGATCTTGGGCGCGCTCGTCACCACGTGCGCCCACCACTCCATCTTGTTCGCCTTGTCCAGGTGGATCTCGATCGTCTTGGTGCCGTCGGGCGAGGTGGTCAGGGTCCAGGTCGAGTCTTCGGTCAGGATGGCGTGCGCTAGGTCGCCGGAGAGGATGGGCGGCTGTCCCTTGATACCTGCGGAGATCTTCTGCTTCTTCAGCTCTACGACGAGGTCTCGACCTTTTAGGTTCCCTGGGATCCCGCTGATCAGGATGTCCAGCTCTGCGATTGTCTGTGTCCATTTGTAGGGTAGCGCGGCTTGCTCGGCGGCTTCGCTGGCGCGGGCGGCGGCTTCTTGCTCGGGGGTGAGATCTGGATTTTGGGGCAGCGTTTGTTAGTGTCATGCGCGTTGGTTTTATTTCGTGGGGGAGCTTTTGTTGGAAGGGTGTGGGACATGAGAAGGGAGAGGTTCTCGTTGATGACGAAAGAAGAAGTAATTTGGAAAGAAGTAATGTGTGTATTCATACCTTTGTCGGCCATGGTTGTAGATCTAGCTTCTCAGTGATTTGGTGTTTGTTGTGAAGTGGAAGGTGGGATAATAATCAGAAGGGCCTCGACTTCCAAGGTTAAGGTTGGTTTGGAGTGACGATGGAGGGGCTCGAGGGGCAAGCTGCAGCCCTGGAGCTACCTACCTCAGCTAGCTGCCTTAGCATCCCTGCAGTGCCACCTACCCCTGCCAACCTGCCCATCCCGCCCGTGTACAACGGTACTTCTTGTATAGTGGGTCTGCGTCTGGGATATCCTCCACCAATCACGACGTGCCTGATCCAGGGTCTTTACCTCATGTCACTCAACTTTCCTTCTGTCATACAAGCGGAACAACTTTATTCTTTCCCAACCTCAATCTCATTGTCGCTTCTGTCTCTGCATATACAAGCCGCCACTCTCCTCTCGCCTCCAGCGAGTGCGGCGCTCCCAATGCGCTATTTCAGTCTCCCACCTTGAGCCCGCAGAAGCTAAACTTTCAGCCCTTGTCACCGCATCATCGCATCATCTCAGCGTCTCTTTTTCAGTTACAATAATCCCAAGGAGAGAGTGTGCGGCACAACATCGCGAATCGCCATGTCTCGCAAACCCATCACCAACGGCGGCTCGACCGTCGTGCGCCTTACCGCGGGGCCGACGACCGCGATACCGTCCGACATCTGCCCCGTGTGCAAGCGCGTGCGCTACCTCAACACCGACATGGAGTTCCTCATCAACCCGGAGTGCTACCACCCCATGTGCAGCAACTGCGTCACCAACATCTTCAAGTCCGGCCCCGCGCAATGCCCCTACGCCACCTGCATCAAGACCCTGCGCCAGCGCGGCTTCCGCTCCGCCTTCTTCTCCGACCTGGCCGTCGAGCGCGAGGTCGACATCCGCCGCCGCGTCGCCGCTGCCTACAACATGGTCGAGGACGACTTCGAGACCCTACGCGACTACAACAACTACCTGCAGGACGTTGAGGACCTGACCTTCGACCTGACCCAGGGCACCGACGACGAGCGCCGTGCCGCCGAGCAGAAGCTGCTGCACCGCGAGCAGGAGTTCCGTGACGAGATCGAGCGCAACAAGCGCCGCGGCCGCGATGCCGAGCTGAACCGCCAGAAGCGCGAAGCCGCCGATGCCGAAGCCCTACGGCAGCGCCGCCTCGAAGAAGCCCACGAGGACGCCCGCATCCGCCAGGAGGAGGCCTCGATCAATGCCGAGGTCATGGAGGCCCTGTCACGCGGCGAGCCCGGGTCCGCCGCCGAGATTCAGGCGCGCATCGTGGCGCAGAAGCGTGCTCGCGTCGCCGCCATCTCCAGCACGCACTTCCCCAGCCTCCTAGACAGCGAGGCCAAGAGCAGCAATACGCTGTCGATCCGTGGGCTCAAGACGAAGAAGAACGGCGACGACGACGCTGAGGACCTCAGCAAGCCGTATGACCCCTTTGCGGGGCTCGGCCCGGCCCTCGAGCCCTCGCGCTACCAACTCCGCGAACCGTACCCCAACCACTGGCTCGATGGCGCGCGCACCAACGACGACCACCGCGTCCCGGGCTACAGTATCACCGAGTACGTGTCGCGCGCGATGCTCGATGCATTTGCGGGCCTGGGCGTCAATATTGCCGATGAGAAGAAAGATGAGGCGCGCGGACCAGGCACCATGGGGGCGGCTGAGGCGGCGGCTGCTGCTACGAATCATCGTGGTCCGGGTCGGATGGAGGTGGATAATGTCTTTGGCTGAAGAGGCGGAAATTCAGTTGCGCCTTCGTCGCCCTCGAGGACGCAAGTTACCGAACGCGATATGTCAAGTGGATGGTCGGGTCTCACGAGAGTGGCGACACCCACCCGCGGTCTGGAAGCAGCACAACAGGAAGTTGAACCTGCCATAATTCCCAGCAACGTAACCAGGGCGCAAATCGCCGAACGCAACATGCGGACTGAATTTTGGGCCGACACAGGAGAGGTGACGCCTACACGCTGCATCGAAAGAGTAGAACAGCATGTTAGATCCTCCCTATCCAACAACGCAATGGCGGATGTTGGTCGGCGGGTATGGTGAGACCTTGAAAATTGGGCAGCGGAGGAGATGAAAAAGGACCCCAAGGACAGATTTCGGCGCTAGGTCGACAATACCGCACAACACTGCCACCATCGCTCTCACAGACACCCGACAAAGTAACTACTACAGCACTTCGCAGCCTTCGTTCTATGGAATACTCGTCATCGTTATCGAATATCCAAAAATTTTCCAGTTTCTTCAAAGCATAGCGCCGGCGTTTTCATGTTTTTTTACGCCTGCTCTACGAGATTCCTATCTCCTCGAGAGACACTGGCTGGCACTGCGCCAACTGGCCAATCAACCAATCAACCCCAAAAGGACTGGTGATGGAATGGGAGGAGGGAGATGCAGGTTTACCGTATCTATTATATAAGGTGAGAGGATGATGAAAAAAAGCAACGAGGATACATACATACGTACATACGTATAGGAGAATAGAATAGAATATATCAAGCTAAAGCAGGTCGTGGCGGTGATGAATGCGAAACGTTTCACCACATGGCCACGTTAGGTATTGCCTGTAGAAGATTATTTTCCTGAGAGGAAAAAGGAAATGAAGCGGAAAGGCAGGGAAGAGAAAGGAAAGGAAAGAAAAAAGGAAACATTGAGCGAAGCACCTTGGTTGGCGACGGATGATACTATGCATGCATGCTTTAGATCCCACCACCAATGAGTATGGTGAAGGAAGAGACATGGATTTGAACTGACATACCTACCTAACTACCCTGGCCAGAGATAGAAATAGATTGAGATGGAGATGGGTTTGTAAAGAATGAATGAATGAAACGAATGAAATAAGCTCAAATGAACTGTGAAGATTTTAAACCCTAGACTACCTATATGCATGCATCTTAATGGACCATGAGTGATTGGGGATGAAGGATGAAATGAGAAGATTCTTGAATTTCATCTGGCCAACGGCAATACTTATTGGCTTATGCCTATGATGGATGGATAGGTAGGTGAATAGATGTCATGCTGCGGTAATGTGTCTTATGTCTGACCTCGTCGAAGTACCTGCCTAGATAATTACCCATCTCACCTTATTAGATAACTATCTATACATGAGTGCCTAATTCATGTATATATGTTACAATAAAGTAAGAGTGGAAAATAAACCAAAAAAGCCTGAATAATGTAATGCCGTAATAAATCCCATGTAACCTCATATAGTCAATCTCATTCAAACCTTTCATACAAAATATTATAAAGGGATGGATGCCTGTAATGACTATTGCCTACTACTTTATTATACACTAATGGTTCTCACCTCCTCATGATATCTATAATAGTTGCACATGTATGGGTGAAGGACAGTGACCTTCTTCGTCTACCTTTCATGGCTCTCATCTGCGATTGTAATTCTCCTGTGTGTATAGTCCCAAATATGATAAACAAGAAATATGAACATGAACATGAACATGAACATGAACATGTATGTATAGAGAGCACGGCCTGAAGAATTACCGGCTTACTTTCAGTACCTAGGTACCTAGGTAAGGTAATGAGAAAAAGGATGCGGATAAGAAGGCAACTTTAGGCAAGGTAAGGCGGCAGGTGCGGTACCCTCACTAACACTTCATCATCCTCATTAGAACCAAAACATATTCTGTTCCGCTTCAATCTACATATAATAATACTCATACAATATACGTAATCTCGACCCCACAATTGGATTGATTGGTTGATTGATTATAAAGAGTTAATTCCTAGTACGCTTGTGTTTTATAATAACTTTCTTTCTTACTGTCAATATTCGTAAGACAAGACAAGACAAGACAAGATAAGGCAAGCTAGGACTCCCCCTCAGCCAAGGCAGAGAAGCAGAAGAAACTCCACGCACCCATCCCATCTGTCGGTTCATCCACCCTTCTATACTGGATTGGTTGGTTGAATGGGAATAATGAACACCAAACCCTCCCATGACACGGGAAACTAACTAACTTCCCTATCTGGTAGGGAAAGCTAAAGCCAAAGGCAGAAGACTAAACGAACGCCCCCCCATGCTTTGTTGCGTCTTACAAGATCACTGCCCCTCTCTCTCCCTTGGTCTGATCCCTTCTGGAACCTCATGTTATGTCCTTTACACTCAACACGCGCTCCTCCCAATCCAAAGCCCGAGGCCATGACATGCCTAGGTTACTCGGCTACTATTGCTGCTGCCACTGCGTCTGCTGCGCCGGCCGCGGGAAAATCGGCTGTGTCTGCAACTGGTCCAGGCCCCCACCGATCGGCATCTGATTATGCTGCCACCCCATGCCCGTCTGATGATTCACGAACGCGCCCTGGCGGAATGGATTCGTAGCCCCCGTAGCCTGTGGCGCGATGCCTCCGCTTGTTTGTGGCCTCTGCTGCTGCTGCTGTTGCTGGGGCGGTGCGAAGTTGTTCTTAGCAAATGGATTAGTCCCCGTCGGCGCGGGTTGCAGTGGCGCAGCCGGTAACTGCCCAGGCGGCGGTGACTGGAATGGTGACGTGGAAGTAGGTAGTTGAGGGCTGGCGAATGGCGGCGCGCCGGCCAGTGGTGATGATCTGGCGAATGGGTTGGTGGGTTGCCGCTGGATGGCGTTCGGGGGCTGGGCCTGGGGGCTTGTCGGGGGCGGGAATGTATTGGGACCGCCGACGCCAACCCCAGGCATGCCCGTCGGGTTAGCCATCATCATTGACGCTCGGAACGGGTTGGTTGTTTGTTGACCAGTCTGCAAGCCCGTCTGCATCGGGGGCGAGAGAGTCCCTGTGGGGAATGATGCGACGCTATCTTGTGGTATGGAGCCTAGGCTGTTAGGACTGAAACTCGGTTGCGGTGTGTAGCCACCAAAACCAGCGCCTGTGAAGCTTGGCTGCATTTGAGGGGGCATTTGAGGGGGCATTTGCTGCGGTATCTGTTGTGGCATTTGGTAACCGGTAGGATTAGGTTGTTGATATGGACTGTTGTTCGGGAACCCTGTGGCCTGGGGCACGAAACCGTTGCCTTGTAGTTGAGTAGCAGGTTGCTGCATTCCTGATGGCCAGGGGTTACCTGTGTTGTTCATCATCGGCATCTGAGGTTGTTGCTGGGTTGGCTGAGGGTTAGGCTGGGTCGCCATTGTGGTCTGATTCTGCTCTATTGAATCAAAGAAGTCAATGAGATCGGGATCGGGCCCCTTCGTGGCCTGAGGTGGTCTTGTGGCGGATGCGGAGCTTGAATCGGGTATAGCAAACAGCTTCGCGGCCTCTGCTCTTGCGTCCGATGCACCTGTGCCTTTCTCCCCTTTCGAAAGTCCGCCTTTCTTCTTGGCTTGCTGTTCGGCTATGTACTGTCTCCTGTTTATCTCAAAATCAGGATCGTTGAGATAGTCCTCGAGTTGACGACGTAGGTTGACCGGGGCGTGTTTCAATTTAGGAACCTCGACCCTCGTGTGCGGTTCCCATTGCCGCGCCACACCCAGATATTGTACGATAGCATCCGTTGTTCTGGTGAATTGACGGTAGATATCCATAGCACGTTCCGCATCGACCCTCGACATTTCAAAGAAGTGTCCTTAGGCCATGTCAGTCTGCGATGGAGATTGCGTGCGACACTGCAAAACTCACCTAATATGTTGATCATGGCTTGGTTCAGTACTTGGAACAAGCTTAGCAGATCAAGAACTAGCAGCCTGAAAACGGTAATCGTAATCTCGTTCTCAGGTTCGTCCAAGACCTTCATGTCGGTTAGTCAATCGATCGTAACATCGGCCAGCGGTGCATATACATACATCACATTTCAGCAAGGCAGTCAGTTGTCGCTGGACACACTCGGTTTCCCGTAGGAGGCCCTTTTCGACGGACAGACTCTCCAGCCGCGTCTCCTTGGCCCGCACCCAGTCTATCTTAGTATCCTTGAATGCGCGCACCCGCTCGGCCAGATACGAGGCATAATGCCGTATATTTCCACCCTGTATCTGCGCTGTGATGGCAATGTTATCAGCGTGTGGTGCTCAGTGACTGGATTCAAAGTGACGAACCGTCGGTGAAGGAGCTGATGGCCAACTGGTTTCGGTTCCTGGCGAGGTATGATAATGTGGCATCGGGTGAGCCCTCTCGGATCATGAGATGTACGGTGATCAAGCTCTTGAAAACGACAGTCCATGTTGAGTCTCGCAACCTGTTCTGCAGGGCGCGAAAAACTTCAGCAACTCCCGCCTCGCCCGCATGCGTAGCTACCAAGATATGTTCGATGTACTTCGTCTTCGGGGGAGCAGCCTGTAGGGGCCAGATCGGTCAGCACTCAGGGCGGATACAACGGGATCGCAGCACCGAGGTTCAAACTCGCCTTGATCTTGGTTGCGCCCTTGACGGACTTCTCGAAAGAGCTCGACATATCGTCTCACGGGTCCGGCGAGGACTTCAACTCGGGGACAAGAGTATAACCGTGGTGGATGGCGACGATGGATATTCGGTGGTCGCGGGGGTGATGACCGGCGATCAATGATCACTGCCGCTCGTCGGGTTTCCTCTTCTGCGTTACGCAGACCAGTGAGAATGGGTTGGAAGCGATGCGACGTAGGACGAGGGCTCTAAGCCACGACTGCGTGCGATGGTACGACGTTGCAGCAGCAGACTGTCGACAGCGGTTTGTTTCGTCGCAGTGACGGTCGAGGGTCGAGTGCCGTGGGGACAGTGTCCGGCTGGCGTGAGAGCCAAAAGAGAACAGTTGCCTCGGGCGTTGGGCGGCGTTGGACGGTGTTCAAGAGGACAAGGAGACGGGGCGGGAAAGTCAGCGTCGTTCCATGACCGTCTCTGGTTGGCGCACGGGAGTCAGGACGGTGATATGAACTGCATTAAACAATACAATTATCGATTCGGGTATGTTTTTGACGTGGACCAGTGAGCCGGTGACAGTTGGTCGACAGAACGCTGGGGTGCGTGGGCAAGATGCCGTCGTCGGTGTCGATGGTCACTGGTGGTTTACCGTGTCGTGTCGGTCGTCGTCTTGGGGAAATTGGGTTGGCTCGACGGGAGGTCGGGTTCCTTGGTCGGGCAGATACCTTACCTACGGGCCTAGGTAGGCAGGGACCTTGGTGTCGTCAGTGGGGTCCGATCCGCCGTCTCACCAAGTAAATACCGCTAATAAGTACAGGAGCCGGCAGGAACTAGGGGGATTCATCTGCATCTGGAATTATGTTGAAGCTAACCCGAATAGGAACTCGATGCCCATCGTCATCGCATATAATTGGATTATCCTGGCTCCTGACGATTTGGGGGGGGGGGCCTTAAACGCCCTACTGTAAGTAAGTAGCCAGTAGGTAAATTCAGGGTAGGACTTTCGAGCGTCGTATTTCCTATCTCGCCTCCAGCTCTTGAAGCTTCGACTTAATGCAACTCAACACCCGTAAGCAAGCAGCTAAATAGGACTCCGATGAAAAAGGGCAAGTCCTAAGCGGATATATGACTGACTTGGCATAATGGCCTGCAAGCCAAGCCGTCTTTCGTCCCCAAATTTTACTCAAATTGCATCAAACTTCCGAAAGCTACCGTGAACCTCAATGAATTTGACCAAATGTTCCATCAGTCGAAGCAAGCTTATAAGCGCCGCCATCTTTGATTATTCAGGCTTGACTCATTTTCGGTCGCAATACATTTGATGTGCTACCAGATAATAGAGATTTACTCAGCATGCAGATGCATATATTACGAGCATGCCGTCGACAAGTGCGCGTCCTTTTCGCGCCCAAATCATGAAGTCGCCAAGAGGACGATACTAGTGGGCTATGCTTGCGCCAACCATGCGAGGGCATCCCTAGGTTCGACATCTGCTCCCTCTCCAATTGGAGACGGCCAGAAGAGCACAGGGAAAACTGTTGAGAAAAATAACCGGACAAGT
Source organism: Astrocystis sublimbata (assembly GCA_022453515.1). Taxonomy (NCBI): domain Eukaryota; kingdom Fungi; phylum Ascomycota; class Sordariomycetes; order Xylariales; family Xylariaceae; genus Astrocystis; species Astrocystis sublimbata. The sequence continues at coordinate 94,795 of JAJNNY010000046.1, read as the reverse complement.
CATAAGAAAATCAAAACGAACCGTAAGAGGGAGACCATTGGGGAAGGCAGTCGGACAAGGAAGGCCAAAAGAAAAGTTGAAAAGTCGGAGCCGGAGCCGGAGCCGGAGCCGGAAGATGTGCAACACGAGATTTCCTCAACAGCGCCCTCAATCGAACACAACAATACCTCCGAGACGCATCGCGCAGCTCATGACCAGGCCAAAACAATACATAGTAGGGCCACAGAGATACCCAAGTCTGTTGAGGTGATTGCGGAGGATTCCGAATCAGATATATCCACCGACAGTAGAAGCATCATATCACAAGCATCCACTGCAACTACAGTAGACGAAGACGCGCTCGGGGCTTTGTTCAGAGGTCTTTTGAATCATCCCGGTCTTCGCCATCTCTGGCCGCAGATCATTGCAGGGCAGGCATCTCGTGAAGATGGGAGACAAACCATCGATAGATTCCTGCGGCGTTTCGCCGAGGATCTCGAACGTCTGGCCGACAAATCGTATGGTACTGGGGACGTGGAATTGTACCGCATTGTCCTCTCATCCAGTCGATTTGTCAAGAGATATCGAGTTGAGATAGCCTGGAGAATATGCCAGTCCCACGAAACCAAACACCAATCACTAGATTCGAACACTGCCAATGACGACACTGGAATTCTTGCAGCAGAAGAAGCGGCCGATCATGACGCTGACCCGTTCATATTCTCTGTAGCAGAGGAGTTCATTTTTGAGACGGAGCCTATTTTATATCTGGAGGCCAACGTCGTTGCGTTCGTCAGACAACGGCAGCAAAAACAGTTTTCACGAGCTGCAACCACTTTACGCTCATACATATCCTTAACAATACAGCATTTCAATCAAGCACCTCTAGCAGCTGGGAAGAGACGGATAAGTTGGAAATGTGTAAGGACTTTTGTCTTCTTCCTTTGTCACTTTTTTCATCTGAGATGAGTCTAACGCAAGACTATGCATTCAGATATGTGGTTGTCAGATCACCGATGACTACGATGAACAGCATGAGGGAGCGATTCAGAACTTCGAGGACGGCCTCAAAGGGTACAATCAAGCAACGCCCTCTGCTCAACAACAAAACAATACAAATTGGAAAAGTACCATGTCCACCACTAAAGAATGGTTCCGCAAATCCTTGACAGAAGCCAAGTCACATGGATCATCAAACAGACTACCAAGCTATCGACAAGGGGCCAGTAATCTATCAACACAGCTAGGGGCATGTGCCAGGTCTGCAAGCATTTCCCAAGCTTACCACAACTTCGTGCTTTTGTGCATTCCATATCTTCGATGGGGACTTCGACTACACAATACCGAAGTGTGTAGGATCGATTCCGACCAGCAATATTTCAAACTTCTCCGGCAATGCTACCTTGGTCAACGCCGTGGGTCTGTTTGGAAAGCCCTTCGGAGATTTAGAAAGGTGCGAGCGTTGCAATTCGTCAAAGTAAGTCTTGTCTGAGCGAAAACGAGAGATAGGTTTCGCAACATGAATCTCACCTGAATTGTCATTACCTAGTTCGAGGTCTTCCGCAACACACTAGTCGACGTGCGTGTCTGCCCCTCGATGCCAACCACGAACAACGACTACGCATATGACCCGATGCCGCCCGAAGTCGTTCCACCCATCGGGCCAAACCTACTGATGCATCTCTTCGAGAACCCAGACCACGCAGACGTGACCTTGTTCTTGTTTCGCCGCTTCCCAAAGAAGCTGCGCACACAGCTTGAAGCCTGTCCAGTAAAGGGTAGCTCTATCGGCTGGGGCGTCGAGTTCGTTGAGGGCATCGACTGGTATGCAGTGTTCGTGACAGGGTGCATTGGTTTCCTCTTCTGCTTGATCTTTGGCGTGGCTTGGTCTGTGGCGAAAGGAGATGTGCAAGGAGGCTTTGGCATTGCGAGCTTTTTGCTGGCTTTTGTCGTCTCCTGCGGTGGGATCTTGCACTATATGATCTAACAAAATCGGCGATTATATCCTTCGTTCTCAGCTTTGCGGAACAACAGTCGTGCTTACTTGAGTTTTAAGCAAAGCCGATCAAGCTTGGGTCATTATACATATTTGCACTGTACTTCTTGCCCGGCCCTTGCAATTATTGGGTTATCGCTTAAAAAACCATTTAACTAGTTGAGGAAAGAAAGACCAAGTAACACGGAATTGTCCTCGTCTAGAAAGGTGCGAAGGTCTCGGTTGTCGCTGATACTATGATCTCACCCATCACGAGCCTAGCTTTCAAAATCCTACTTCGGTGCGCGTTTGTCGCACTCTGCACGGTACTGGTTTCTAACATTGTCAGATCTCAGAGCTCGACACAAAGGGTACTACAACTATATGCTATCGCGCATTCGATTCCCACGATGCAAAAAGATATGGAATCTGCTTAGGACCATGCAGTATGATATGATTCCTCTATGGGGTGTTGAATTAAGCATCCTTGGCGCTGTGTTAGGCTGGAAACCCCATCCGGGGCGAGCCGGGGCATCAATTCGTCCGACGGGACAACGTCAATTGATGATCTTCGAATGGGAAACACTCGTTTCAAATTACCACTCCAGATGCCAGAGACTAATTAGTCGAGCCATGTCCTAGCGTTTCAGTCCGTTATAACGCCACAGCTTTTTAGCTCATTTCAAGACACTTAATGTTTCCGCTGTTGTCCCGCGCTGGATTGCCTATAAACCATCTCACGAACCTGCTAACTTACTGACTTTCACCATGCACGAAGCTTCGATCAATCGCATAGCTCAAAGCATCTCACAACATGGAGCAGCTTTCTCAGCCTCTCACGTTAAAATGTGGTCTCATACTGCCAAACCGCCTCGCCAAAGCCGCCATGTCGGAAAACATGGCGGATAAAAATAACCTCCCAAACAAGAAGTTTCAAGATGCTTATGGCGAATGGGCGCAAGGGGAATGGGGTATGTTATTGACAGGTAAGTCACCCAATCAAACAGTGTGTCGTTCAGACCACTCACATGAAGCCCAACTACCTAGGCAACGTTCAAGTCGACGCTGCATACCTGGGCAACTATCGAGAAGTATCAGTCAATCCCTTGATTGAGACTGAGTTGAAACACGCGTGGAAAAATTGGGCATCCGTCTGCAACCGTCACGGAACACCCACCATCGTGCAGCTGAGCCATGCCGGACGGCAAACGCCTCTAGGCGCCGGGAAGCGCGGGATATGCACCAAGACCCTTGCCCCGAGCCCGATACCGCTGGATATGGGAAGCGGTCTGGTGGCTAAGGCAATTGTGCCGGTGATTTTCGGCAGCCCTCGCGAAATGGTCTTGGATGACATCAACAGGGTGATCGAGCAGTTCGTCTACGCCGCCCGGCAAGCCGTCGACGCGGGGTTCGAAGGCGTGCAGATACATGCCGCACACGGCTATCTGCTTTCATTGTTTTTGTCTGCGAAGGGAAATAAGAGAACTGATGCGTACGGAGGCTCACCTTCTAACCGTGCACGCTTGGTTGTGGAAGTTTTACAAGCGGTTCGGAAGGCTGTTCCGGCAAGTTTCTGCGTCGGCATAAAGTTGAATTCGGTCGATCATCAGTCTGTTGAGGAGTTGCGAGATTGCATCGAGCAGCTGCGCATGATTGTTGAGGCTGGCGTCGACTTCGTCGAGGTCAGCGGCGGGTCATGGGAAGACCCCAAGGTAAAGATCAATAAAAGAAGATTCAGAGTGTCGAAACCAGGATAGATGTCTAACCGCGTTTATAGATGATGGAAAAATCAGCACAAGTAGCGGTGGTGGTGAACGAAAAGTCAGACCACTCAAAGGCGCGAGAGGCCTTCTTCCTCGAATTTGCCAAAGCGATCCGACACGAATTTCCTTCGGTGCCTCTCATGGTCACCGGGGGTTTCCGCACACGTCCGGGCATGCGAAGTGCCCTAGAGAGCGGAGATTGCGACCTGATTGGCATCGGCCGCCCGGCAGTTCTCGATCCCAAGTTGCCTAAGGAGATTGTCTTGAACACGAATATCTCGGATGCCGAGTCGACGCTGCGAACCCAGAACATCAAAACTCCCTGGATAACGAAGGTCACGGGAATTCAAGCAGTGAGCGCTGGTGCGGAGAGTGTAGGTTTTGGAAGTTCCCGACAGCGAGATTTGTGCTAACGATAACTAGCGCTGGTATAGCTCTCAAATGCAGAAGATGGGACAGAGCTAGCAAGCAGTATGGCTTGAGATGATAGAATGCTGAACCCGGTAAGTGAAAGAATGTCCAAATCATGCATTGCGTCATAAATCTAACCAATGTATAGGCGATCTGGCCCATCACTTATTAATATTATCCTGTCACTGCTAGAGGTTTAGCAATAGACATTTGTTGTTACACAAAGAAAGGTACTCTTGTTTCACTATCTATACTTCCTTAGGAGGTGCCCGAGCTACTAAGGTAGCTGAGAAGCTAGTAATCACATAATTACTCCGTATGCAGCTTCCGGAATAATATGCTATAGCATCGCCAAAAAAAAAAACATGTGATCAAATAGCTTAGTAGTCACTGCCAGCATCATGCTTAGATAGCCTTTCGTCGTATTCCCTTGTTCTAAAAGGAGAGTAAGCTCCTATTGGTGCTTGCCTGCTGCAATGTGTTCCTTCACTTAGGTACTATAGTAGCATTTTATAGGAGTCTTCGACAGACTACAAGTTCTAACATCTATTAGTATAACGGCTCGTCCCCTGAACCCTCGCGGCTCCGTAATAGACTCACTCGCAGCTGTGATTGGTACGCATGTGGGCACACTAAAGAGACCAAGAGTTTTAGTTAAATTGTTAGGCTAACACACATAGGTACTATGTAAGATAGAGACTCTTTCAAGATTCAAACATCTTGTAAATCGTCTTTACCTACCTAACTGTGATGTTGCGGTAAGTATACAACATGCAGCATTCGGTGTATAGACGTTCCTACCTTTCATTACTCTTGAGTATGTCCAAATCTGGACTTTGCCTCGACTCGTGTTAAGGGAAAGGGTAGGAACTACAACATAACTGCTGCATCTGGGCCTGAGGCCCCATTGCGGTGGCGTTGCGATGTTACGCTGCATGCACATTGCGTACCATAAGGATGAGCAATTGCCATGGCTATCCTGGGAAGGAATGTCTATTCGTTCATAGCACCGGCAGATTTGATTTTGCGTTAAAATCCTCCTTACGATTGACTGCTAAAATGCGCAGACTCCGCTCTTCAAGACTTTCACCAACAACACGTCGCGTTGGGAGGAATTGTTTGCGGTAGCTCGAAGATGGAACATTACAGCGACCTAGAAGTGCGACCGATTGAGACGCTTATTAAAGGGGATACCGAAAGGGTTTATCCGCAGATAATACCGGAAGACCCAAACAACACTGCTCCGGAAGCTGTTCCCTGGGAGCGCAAGCCATATGACGCACAGGCTGTTGAAGCAGAGTTAAGACCAGGCACCTCAACACTAGAATCATCGAACGAGATTGACAAGCGCGGCAAAAAGCGATGCGGTCTCGCCCCACGGGCATTCTGGCTAGCTCTGATCGTGTTTGGATTTCTGGTCGTTATTGCAGTTGTCTTGGGCGCTGTCCTCGGCGTCGTCTTATCGCCTCGAATGAGTCGAGGCGCTGAGCCGGAACCAGGCAATGGCGACAGCTCCTCTACGCCCGATGGAAATCACACAAGCGATGGCAATCTTGTTTTCGCAACATCTAAGCTCACATCAGCAAATTGGACAGATCCAGATGGATACCTTCACAGATTTGTCTTTTTTCAAGACACGTCAAGCGCGCTTATAGTTCGGAGGTGGAACTCGCAAAACAAGACTTGGGCTACAAACAACATTACGGACATTCTTATACGATCTAATAATCCATTCGCCCCATTGCCGCCATCAACTGCGTTAGCTAGTGCTGGCACGAGCTTCGACCCCTTGACAGCAACGCTGCACCTCTACTACCTGACCTCGGACGATACCATCAGCGGCGTGGCGATAAACAATCTAGCAAAGAACCCGGAGCTTTGGGAACCAGATGATCTCGGCAATACCACGATCGCAACATGGCCGGGATCGCAACTAGCTGCCGCGTGGAACCGCTGTTGGAACAAGAAGTGCGATGGCTTCATCGCCGTGGCCTATCAGCGACCGGGTGATGCTGCCATCAATGTGGCGAACTCAAGTGACTTTAGCAAGTCAGCCCTTGTCGTCGACGCAAGCAGGATCGCGCAGAAGTCGAGCATAGCCATGTTTGCCGATAGTGCCCGGTTGACGATGTACACCGAGTTGCTCGTGTCGCCCACGCTGGGGAGGGCGCAGGAGAATATATTTGGCGGCTCTTTTGGTGCTGGTTGGGTTCAGGGTGTGTGACACTACACTTTCCCTAGTCTTTCATCTCGTTGGAATCACACACTTCGGGAAGGAAGATCCTATATGTCAATGCTAGGGGCTGACCAGACGCAGAATCGCAACGTTTCGAAGTGCCGCCGCCTTCTGACAACGTCCAACTGGCCTTGGGCGCACTGCAAAACTACGCCGGGTCCATAGCCCTCGGCCTACTGTCGAACGGCACGGTGACTGGCGAGTATTACGTGCGAGGCCTCGGCAACATACCAATCGCCAGTGTCCAGTTCCGGGACGGTCCGGCAGACGTGAATTTCTCGATGATCGCAACTGGCGAGGACGCTTTGTTCTACGGCATCTCGGATGGCAAGATACTCCAGTACTCTATTAGCGACCTAGATCCCTCGGTGTTTGATTTCATGGAAGTTGTCTACCCATGAGAACCCGCTTGGAGTGTCAGTGCGGCAAATCTTTGTCTAACGTTGTAGGGATCAGCGACATTGCCACTACAACATGGCACCACGACCAATATATGGAAAGGAATGGTGACGATGAGGTCGCGAGGTTCGAGTTGCCAGGATCAATAGCGATCAATGAATTGTATATGATGTATTATATAATACCCTGACTAGATATGTATATATGTTAAGAGCATATATATCTTGACTTGTTATCAATGCCTGCCTAGGTAACTTCTCGATTGTCTCTTGATTTGCTGCGAAAACTGGCCTCGATGCTGACCTTACCATCGTTGCATCCCCCCTGGCATTGAACCTGCAAGAGTTGTGTTATGCATGGGCCAGGAGAGGTAAGGGTATATTGCTTTTATCACAATTCCAGTACTCACGTTGAGTTTTTATCCCAAGTCTTCGGACTCATATAATACGTAGACGTATGCATACGTGGCATTGTTGAGCTTCGTTTCGGGGGAAGTAAAGAATACGTCTAGAGAAAATAATCAGGCCAATATGTCTCTCTCGCAGGGCTTACATCGGTACCCTTCCGGGGCAACAGAGATGCTCCGTGGTCTATACTAGCTGAGAGAAAAGGGTACGAGAGATGGCGGGTGTGGTTTTTATCAGCAAATTGTGGTTCATAGTTTCACTTGGAATTTTCCTCCCTATGCGTCTTCTAGTAGGTACTCATTCTCCCACATCTCTTTACTTTTCTGGTCCTGGTAGAATATTTGACATAGGGTTTCCCGCGAAAACCACCATTCCAGCTTCCCAACCCAAGAGATGTAGAGACACATTTCAGACATAGGTTTTGGTGGATCAGAGACTCCGACGCCATCCACGAAATAATAGGCTTTGTCCCTTTCATCACTTTCAAGCCTTCCAATGCTCAGCCACATCGTCGACGAGGTGCCTACACTTATAGGTGGTGTAGCACGGTCGAAGCGAAACTGCCCTGCACAAGCTTGGTGGCCATCGGAATAACGAAAAAGCAGACCGATGATAAATCGTCGACCACTGAATATACTCTCGCACGCTGTGATCTCAATTATGTTCTCCAATTTCACAGACGAGTAAAAATAATATTGAGGGTCTTCAAAAAAGGGCATCCATTGAGGGTGAGGAGATAACGGCGTTGCAATGATCGGAGTTTCATCTGAGCGAACAGGTTCGGGGGTGGGGGTGTTGAATGCCAATTTGAAAACTTGTGCTGCTCCAGATGGCGAAACATCGAGAAATACACGGCTTGGCTCTCCATTAGACTTGTACAGGAGAGTCCAACCATGGCGTTTAGGCAAAGCCCCCAGCAGGTGGGCACGGCCTTTACTTGTCACCATCTCAGGATTTGTTAGTCGTATCTTAGCAGGCAAAAGGAATACTCACGAGTAATGCTCTACTAAAACACATCCAGATCTGAGAAATATATTCGCCTTTGTCTATAGGCACATAGACCCACATGGGCGAATCCAAGTCCGTGGCAACCTCTTCGTAAAAAGCCATACTTTCGCCAGAAGTATGCGCATGCAGATAGCATATGTTGCTTTTCAAACAAATATCCAAACAAACCGAGTAACCAATGGTGCGTGCGTCGTTGCAAGTGAATGGAGCCATTCGTAGATGGTACTGTGGGCGATAGCAGTACTCGTGGAAGCGAACGAGGTCTGGTCGATGTTCTGGCACGAGCCACGTAACGTACTTAGCCAGGTGCGATATCGCATCACCCGATACAGCCTCTAGTCGTCTTACCTTAAGGCCCTGCCACAACTGTGTGTCAGTAATACGCAGGTAGGTCAAGGAGGTGTGAAATTCACATCGGAATAGACACGCAATTGCGCGCTCTCATGTATAGCGAAAGTCCTCCACCACAGATTCATATCACGTTTCCCCGAAGCGTGCGAAGTAGAGTTCCCAAAGCATACCCGCCGAATACCTAGATGGTCCTCGGCGACATAGAGTCTATCGTCACTGGTGACCTTGTCGATACTCAGTATGAGCTGTGCACCTGCGCTCGGCTTGTCTGACAACGAGGCATAATACCGGACGCCGTCTATTATAACGTAACGAGCCCATAGCCCACGAAGTACATCGATAGAACGAGTATGAGAGTCGAACATTGGGGTCGGCACAGCTGCTATTGCCAACTCGCGAATGCAATATTGAGCGATCATAAAGCCTAGCTCGGGAGGCAGACTGCGAGTGCCCAGTGTGAAATTTGAGACGAAGGTCGATTCGAGGATCTGGAGACGCCGCTTTTCCGTAGTTTTCAATGGCTTAAATGCATATTGCAGCAAATAAGACATGATCCTCCCATGTTTTATAGAGGTGGCGAACTCCAGGCACCCGACATGGCATACGAACTTTTTCCCATCATTATGTGGACATGATGGAGAGCATGGGATCCAGAAGGAGCCGTCATAGTCAACGAAGCCGGAAGTCGAAAATCTGTCGGAAAACCAGTCATCGTTGATAACTAAGAAAGAGACTTAGTATTCTTTTTTTTATTCTTTTTTATTTTTCACAAATTGGAGAGGGCTGATGGACCAACGCGCTACTACGTCCCACTCCCCGGGCTTCAGCTCGAAACGGCAAAAGCTGCATCTGCGCTCAAAGCAGTAACACGGTTCGATGTCGCTCATTCTGGCTCGTCCGACTCGTCCGGCCGGCGTGGCCAGATGTCAAAGAGCTGGCGGCTCGTGAGTTTGTCAAGAGAAAAGTACTTAGTAGGTATGGGGTAATTACATGTACTTATACTGACTGTATGACCGCTTTGGCTTACATAACCAATAACCTGCCAAGGATGGACCAGGCATGCCAGCCCTGTATCTCATCTAGCAGCACCACTTCACCGGTGCACGAATGTGTTCTAGTGGTGTTAGTGATGCAACCAGGTGTGGACCACCCTCGACCACAAGATGGACTTCCATTGGCCGAGCAAGATAAGCCAACGACGGGCAAGCTAGGGCCGCTAGGCGTATTAGCGTATTAGATAAGAAGGTTAGCTACCTCTGCTACCTCCCGCAATCCCGCAATCCCGCAATGCTACCTCAATACCACCTGATTCCGCTTGGAACCATCATCATCGAGTACAGCCACGAACACACTTGCTTCCACACCATCCAGAGCTTTGGTCCCACCAAGGAATGCTTATATGACCCCATGGTTCACGCATCTTCATCTCTCGAAGAATAAGAACGAGCCCGCAGCGGCATGTAACACCCGGTACGCCGCGGGGCACCAAGCAAGCTGGTGCTTGTTCACCGTTAACACCACCAATCCTCGGCGAGCGAGCATCGAGATCGACCAGCATACCGCATACAGCATCACGATACAAGACACGATCCCATTGATCGTGCGTCGGCAACTATTGCTCTGTCCAAAACACCATATCTCATACAGACAATAACACCAGCCGACGTGCATGACTGACCTGGCCCTCACCAACATCGATTGACCATACCCGACACCATGTCGCTGCGAGAGCTCCAGGCCGACGTCGACAAGTTAAGACGCGGCGGCAAGCTCACCGCCGCCATTAAGAATGTCGACAGACTCATAGAAATGCTTGAGACCGCCAAGGCCGAGGCTGCAGAGGGTACGTATCATCCAGAACTCTTATCCGCCTCCAAATCTAGATAGATACAAATGCATTTGCGCATAAATGCTGACAAGATCTGCCCCCTTCTCTCAGCAAACGACCCTCATACCTCGAGCCTAGCCTTGGCGAGGTTGCAGAACCCCATCAGCGCCCAGCTAGAAGCCATCAACGGCGATCTCGGCCGCGTCCACAAGAGCCAGAATGTCTTCTACAAGGCTCTCGGCAAGGCCACACAGAAGACTAAGGGCTCTCTGCCGACCGACCAAGACCCCATGGCCGGCCACACCGCCCTCATCAACCGCGCCATCGCCATGCATCTGCTGCGCGAGGGGCAGTTCGGCGTGGCTTCCACCTTCATAGCCGAAGCGCAGCCTCAGACCGACACGTCCCCGGAACAGCACGAACGAAACCGACCCCCTCCCTCCATCATCCTCTCCCAGCCCGACGAGTCCCCCGACGCCATGATCACCGACGCCGACATCCCGGCCGACGACCTCACAGCCGCCCAGTCGCAGCAGCTGCAGGCGCGCTTCGCCGACATGTACTCGATCCTCGCGCAGCTGCGGGAGCGCAACTTACACCCCGCCATCGCATGGGCGCAGGACAACGCAGACGAGCTCGAGGCGCGGGGTTCGAACCTCGAGTTCGAGCTGTGCAAGCTGCAGTACATATGGCTGTTCAAGGGGACCTCCAGCGACCAACTGCCCCTCCCGAACGGCAACGGCAACGGTCCTCGCCTGTGCCAACCCAACGGGCTCGCCGACGCGCTAACCTACGCCCAAGCCAACTTCAGCCGCTTCCAGGAGCGGCATCTGCGCGAGATCAAGCGCCTCAGCTGCGCGCTGCTCTTCGCGCCGAACCTGGGCGTCTCGCCCTACAACTTCCTCTTCAACACAGAGGCAGCCTTCGAGGAGGTCGCGGCCTCCTTCACGCGCGAGTTCTGCTCCCTCATGGGCCTGTCCGCCGAATCCCCCCTATACGTAGCCGCGACGGCCGGCGCCATCGCGCTGCCGCAGTTTGTCAAGTTCCGCGCGCGCGCCCGCAACACGGAGTGGACGGCCGACGAGGAGCTGCCGTACCCGACGCCGCTGCCCGCCACCATGATGTACCACTCCATCATCGTCTGCCCCGTCACCAAGTGCCAGACCACCGACGCCAACCCCCCCGTCCGCCTCGGCTGCGGCCATATCATTGCCAAAGAGAGCCTGACGCGCATTGTTAGGAATCATAAGTATAAGTGTCCGTATTGCCCTAGTGAGGGGCCGGTTAAGGATGTTAGGGAGTTGGTTATTATGTGAGGGAGGGATTTGGTGTGGTGGGGTGATGGGGTGGGTTGGGGTGGGATTAGACGGGAGGAGCTCAGATGTGATGGGATATTACTTGCTTGCTTGCTGCGTTCGATGGGATGGTTACTTATGGGCCAATACGGGAGTGAGAATGGGAGAGAAGGAGAGAGAGGATGAGTGAGCGAGTGAGTCGGTGGGTGAGTGATAGGGGTGCAATCATGACATTGTTACGACTGTCTGTCTGTCTGTCTACTTGTCAACATATTTATTTTAGCTGGGTGGTTTGTTCAATTTGTTTTCGACGCAGGCGTTTGGAGTATGTACATCGGTTAGCTAAGGTTAGGGAGGTTAGGTAGGTTAGGTAGCCAAGCCAGGTGGCGTTTTGCGGGTTTCAATACATCTCATCTTACAAGATCATATATCATATCATCTCATTTTTACAGAGTTGACTTCAAATCCTGGAATGTGTGTGTGTGTGTGAGTGTATATGAGATGTTACAGCATTTCTAGGGTTTCCTGTTTGCAACCAGTGTCCTACCTAGTAGTTCATGCATGAGAGCTCATTATCAAACAGCATTCAATAGTCATTCATGACTAAGTTTCTAGGCTCAGAACAACCTAGGTACAAGTTGTATATCACATGTAGAACATACCATATCACACACACCACGTAACACGTAACACCCAGCAATGACGATTTCAAGGTTGGTTCAAAGTAGTATTTACTACTATATACTTCACTTCACTCTTGAGTTAGGTAGGTAGGCGGGCAGCTTCAAGGTTAGCAACCCTGCTAATTACCTAACCCTACACCTCACCTCACAGAACACCTAACCCGACCGGGATCATCTGAAGGACTGGAATCACATCATTGAATTATTCAAATGATGTATCAACAGCAAAGTAAACAAAATCTACCCCCCTCCCGAGCTGCCTCTCCTGTCCCATCCAACTCCCGCGACGGTTTTAGTGAACCAGAAAGACATCGTATATCCCACTTCACTTTTTCTAGTCCAACGGCCATGCCAGCCTAAACGGTGTGTGGTATGTGATCCAGTCCGAGCCAGCGCACCGGGAAAAGCGGTCCGTCGTAGTTAAAAATAGTTATTTATGTGCCATTTGTTGTATTGGCATGGCGAAAGATAAGAGTTGTTGAACATATTCATCGATCTGAAGGAAAGCACGATAGGGAGGTAGATGGGTCGGGTGGGCGGCCGTTAATGGGTCGGTAGGTACGTAATCGCCAGAACGCCGCTGTGGATAAACAAGATTTCACGGGTCAGGTTGGTTTATTTTCCCAGGTCCTAATTTCCGCATGGCCTTCTTCATGGCCGGATATCTGATTGAGTAAATAGAGAGTAAAAAAGACAATGCTAGGAGAGTCGTATCAAATCGTGCCGCTTTTGTACATCTATATCAAAGTCGCGAGGACCACACCAAACACGTTTTGTAATTCTTGTTTCAAAAAGTCAATACAGACGACAATCTAGTCGATCGTCATCCGACTAGGTATCTGGGGCTGCTTGACGTCGTGCATCGAGTAGCTGGCCTGGTCCTTGTCCATTTCGCGCTGCGGCGGCTTGAGAAGGTGCTGCTTGAGGCCGTGGCCGAAGTTGAACAAGCAGACTAATGCATTGATGATGGTAAGGACGATCAGGATGATAGTCAGAACTGCAAACGCAGTCAAAGACTTTTGAACAGGCAGATAGGCCTCGCGCTGAGTAGGGTCGTAGATCCGAGCGAGTTTGTAGATGAAGTACGTCAATCCACCGAGATAAAGAACGCCAACAATGAACATGCCGACCTTGTTTTCACGGCGGGTAAACCAGGCGGCGCAGAGGAGAATAGCAATCGTGACGGGGATGGCGGCGGCTGTCAAACCGAACTCGGTCGGCCCACGGCCTCCGACCACGACGAGGAACTGGATGGTGAACCCAACAAAGAAGAAGAAATCGAATTTCAACAAGGCGATGTAAATCTGCGACATGCATTAGCAAAAACATATCGATGTGAGACAGTGTCCTTCGCCTACCTGGTAGTGCAGGAACCGCTTCTTCATTCTGTAGTCTGCTCCAATCTGCTTGAGAATATCCCAAGCAAACTCCTGATAAAGCTTCCACGCCATGAAGCTCAATCCGAGGGTGATCAATCCGATGATGGCAGGGATGGCGATCAGCTCGGCCCGGGTTTGGGGCCAGACATCCATGTTGGCGAAGACATCCCAGCCTTGCAGAATACCAATGGCCATGTGGATCTGGTCAATCTGAAGTGCGCCGTACACCAGCAAGGCAAGGTTCGCAATACACACTCCGATGATTTGAATGGTGTTCTTGGCAATGAGGGCATCCCAAGTAAGGATGACTTCGTAAATGAAACCCAGGATAAACAAGCCGAGGAAGGTAGGAATTGTTTTCAGCTGAGCCTGCACCTGTTCCTCTTTAAATGCGGGGGCGTCTTTCCGCAAGCCAACTTGAAAGAGGCCGAATGTGTAGCTATATGGAAGCCAAGTCAGCAAATGCGAAGAGGGGGCCACTGCCCGCACAGGTGATGGATGGCACGTACGCTTCGAAGACCATACACACGATAGCCTGTGCTATTATGGAGAGGAAAAACCATCGCGGCCACCGCCTCGTGAAGATCTCGATGGTCCCCCTTTTGAAAACCGCCAACCGACTGGGAGGAGCCATGGGCGGCGGGCTGACGATGTTGTCGTACTGGGGTTGCGAAGGAGAAGTCGGGTACTGGGGATACTGGGCGTACTGCTGCTGGTCGTACTCGGGGGTGGATGGGAACTGGTCGAAGCGAGCCGGGGAAAGCTGTTGGAAGCCTGAGTTGTCGCCAGCCGCGTAAGGCCGGTGCTGCTGATTGAAATCCAGCTTGACGGCGAGGATGTGACTCCTCGAATGGGAGGAGTCTACTTGTCAATAATCGAGCTGTATGTAGTGTGGCGAAGGGGGGCGTGCTAGTCGGGGCCTTTGTTTCGCTGACCCAAGAGGACAAGTGTGAGTTCAGGCAGGCGGCGTGTGGGCGTTTATGCGTCGCGCGGGTCGGACAAAAGGGGGCAGCTGGGATGAGACGGAACAATAGAATCAATGAAGTAGAGGACGAGAGTCGAAAAACGAGTGGTCGAATGGTTGGAAAAAGTGGTAGTGATGATGGTGAATGATGGGTAGGATGGGAAGCGACGGAGAGGATGGCGTCTGTGTGTCTGGATGTATGTGAATGAGTGTGGGAGGGTGCAAGTATGAATGGAGTAGGTAAGTAAGTATGGAGTGTGGTGAGTGGTGAGATGCCGAGCGAAGGAGTCGTCGAGGTTTGTTGCACCTTGGCCGGGGGGGCTGTGGCTGGATTGGCTGCCCAAGGCCGGGGGGGTTCTTGGTGCAGTGTCGGTGCAGTGTCGGTCCAGGCTTGGTGTCTTGGCACACTTGGTTAGTTGACCAGCTCGACCAGTCCTGCGCTAGTCCAGGTCGGGGCAGACAGGAAGGCAGAGATAATGTGGGGCGGTGACGGGCACGAGACGGGGTTGGTTGGATTGGCGGGATTGGCTGGGACCGGGTCTGGCTGGGCTCGGCTAGTGCCAAGTGGTTGCTATGAAAAGACCAAGCCCCGTCAACTCTTGCGCTGTTGGGTTTAGCTGAAACAGTCTGATGGGTTTGAGCCGCGGCCGGCGACCAGGGGCACGAGGCAGGGGCTAGCCAGCCGGCACGATTCCTGTTTGTCTTCTTGCTCGCTGCAGATGCGAGTGTGTGTTGTCTGTCAACAAGAACCGCACCACCGAAAAAGCAGTACATGAACTGATGATCTCGCACACGTGGAAGACCATTCAATTGTGAGGCAGACAGTCTGGACTGAGGTCGGAAGTAAGCCGAGGTGCTAGTCTACTAGAGCGAGGTAGAGCATGCACGCAAGAAGATGCCTTACGCCGCTACTGTTAGGAAATGGTCGAAAAGGGAAGATGATCTTCAAATGTGAAGTTAATCTAAAGTATCTAACCCTATTGGGGGCCGTTGACAGCTCGATCAGGTGGGACACACCAGGCGCGAGGCAAACCACGGCAGCTACGATTTACCTAGGCAGGTACCTCTTGACGCGCCCACTCTCGTATTGCTCAGGTTGTCTCGGTTGTGTAGGCACTTTATAGTCACCCTGGCCTCACTGATCTGACCCAACCTTTATTTATGTTGTTGATTGACGGAGGGCATGAAGCAAAGAGAAGAAGCTGTCAAGTGAGAAATAGAGCCATCGATTACCTAGTTGGGTTTCATTGTTCAATATCCTCACAATCAGCAAGAAATAGTCACTTTGTCAGTATGTCGCGAAGGTCTAAGTCCCACGATGGTTTCCCAAATAAGGGACCAAATTAAAGTTCAGCGGGACGAGCGAGGGCGACGCAAGGGACCAGTGGGCAGAGATGGGTGCAGCTAAGGCCTGTTTAGAGCCTGTTGTACACGTAGGCTGAACGTTCAGTGAGAGGTACCTATATATGGCTGAGGGACGACCCAATCTTCCTAGACCGGCCAACCCAGCTCAGTGGAAATTTAGATTGGCGCGAGCCACCCGTGCCACCAAAGGGCTGAGCTCGCGGGCTAATGCAGAACAGCGTTCAGCCCTGGAGCCCTTTCTTTGGCGTGAACTCAGACCCTGCTCCAAGAGGGAGCCAATTGCTATATTTGCACAGCCATTGCCCATACTAGGTAGGTAGTATGCTAGCTACCCAATGCGCATCATATCTACGGCAGAAAGAAAGCAGCGCACACCCCTTCCGAATAATAGAGCAAAGTTTATAGCGATGACGTTATCGGCACATTCCACCATGGGTTTTATACCTAACGAGGTGGGTGATACAAGGACCCTGAAATCAGAAATATTGTTCCGTGCATTTACGGTCGGGACGGATATCTGGGAGCATGCCTGTTACGCTCACATACCACAGGTGAAGCAATGAAACAATGTCTTACTGGATTTCTACTGATGCCTGAGGCTGCTTTTTCTAGAAACATGACGAGCATATCATGATGACTTGAACATCTTCGTGCCCATTCAAGGCGATGCGAACCACCGGGACTTGGTGGTGCACCTGCTTGTGTTCAATGCCAAGCGAGGCTATGGCGTCTGAGGAAATAGCTGAGCCACCAACACCAATGCAGTACCTCTACCCTCCTCGGCCGTTTCTCAAACTCTGTCACGGAGTGTGAGAATTAAATCCAAGTGCCCTTTGAACATATCCCCATTTACAACAATTTACTAAATCATCAACAAACTAGGACATATGTCCCGTTACTCATGTGATTGTTGAAGAGATAGAACATATTCCAAAGCAGTCTGTAAGGTAGGTTCTACGATAGTTAGTTGTACAGGATTAGGCAGAATATTGATTTAAGTCATGTGCAAGTAGACAAGGTGCCAATCATCTGTTTTTCATACCCACTACCTATAAGTCTGTATGTGCGAGAGTCGGCAGCTCGGCAGGTGCAGGTCAGAGTCTGAGGCAGTCGCGAGACACTGTATACTACTTCTAGCCAAGCCGTGGACTCGCCCACCTTTATCACCAATACAACATATATCCTGCCTACTAAGTATTCAACATCTACCTATCAATTCGCGAGAGAATTCGACCCAATTGCATGCCAGGTGTTGTGGCTTACATCTCCAATATTGCATTAGGGTAGCATGTAGGTGCCTAGACAACCGGTGTCGCCGTCTCCCTCCGAGGACATGCAGAAGCGCCGACAGTGCAACGTCGATGGCGTTCACTTCAGCGTCTGATAGCCAGTCTTTTCGACAGCTACCTGAGATGGGCAGCATGGATGGGTACATACATAGTCACGGGGGGCCAGCAATCTAACACCATCCTCCCTCATTCAACATCGCACGACGCACTCAACAATCCCAACAACGAGCTTTTGACAGCCTTTTGCGGAGAGTCATAGCAGCAAGCTGATGTGACACTTATTCATGTCGAGAAATAGTACTGCCTCGTCTAGCCACATGCCAACCACTAACGATGTGGCGTGGCAAACAACTACCAACTCGAAGCGAATCCGATTGACAATCAATGATTCTGCTATTGATGGCTATACGGCTGAGGACTATACAATTGGCTGGATCACCGCACTTCCTTGCGAGACGGCGGCCGCTCGGGCTATGCTTGACGACACCCACCAGAAATTGCCTGTGAAGCAGCACGACACCAACAGTTACACATATGGCAGGATTGGGGATCACAACGTTGTCATCGCAACTCTATGGAGATATGGGACCGTCAGCTCTGCTACCGTCGCAAGTCATATGCGACGGTCCTTCCCTTCCATTCAAGCTTTTTTTATGGTTGGTGAGTGCCAAAAAGTCCATTGGGAAGAAGCCAACATGGACCGTGAACATACATCACTAATCAATCCATCGCCCTTTGCAGGTATTGGGGGAGGTGCACCCCAGCATCCCAGCGCCGATTTGCGATTAGGCGATATTGTTGTGAGCAACCAGGTGATTCAATATGATCTCGGAAAGATTGAACGTGACGGCCGTTACAAAGTCACGGCTATTCCGATGTGCCCATCTTCGCAGCTTGCGAACGCTGTTAGAAATCTGGAAGCACAATACATGTTGAGGGTTAGTAGACACGAGTCTTTTCTTGTATATTGTTTCAGACTAGCGACATGCTTTGCGGACAACTCGAACGATCATCACGAACTCAACCCCCCTAAGGAGCCAGGGATACTAGAGATCGTTAGAAAGGTTGCTGAAAAGAGCCCACAATTGAAACGAACCCTATGTCGAGATCAACTGGAGGATATTTTATTCGAAAGCACTTATGAGCATCCTGAAGGCGAGGCCTCCTGTCATCGGTGCGACCGATCGAGACAAGTCCACCGACCAAACAGAGATGGTAATCACCCCATGATCCATTATGGCGTTATAGCCTCAGGCAATTATTCCAGGACAAGAAGCGACAGTTGGTGGCGTCCTTGTCCTTTCCAGAAATGTCCTCCCGGGTCCTAAATATTGAACCAGCCCTCGCCACCACATGTGAATGGATCCTACGGCACCCGGACTATTCAGCTTGGATGGATCCAAGCCAATACCCACGAACCCATGGCTTTCTTTGGATTCGTGGAAAGCCAGGTGCCGGCAAATCTACTCTTATTAAATATGTTTATGAGCATACAGCAAGGAACCAGTCCCTAGTGATCTCCTATTTCTTCAACGCAAGAGGTGCCAACGAATTAGAAAAATCCGTAGCAGGCTTGTATCGATCTTTGATCTGTCAGCTGCTCGATCGAGTACCAAATCTCCTCCTCCTTGATCATCCTTTACTCCGCAGTTGGGATTATAAAACTAGTTCTGCATGGGATGATGGCGTTCTTCGCGAATTGTTTTCCCACGTCGTTACTGGTCTAAGCCAGAACCCATTATTCTGTTTTGTAGATGCCCTCGACGAATGCGACACATCCCAAGTACGGGGAATAATTAGATGCTTCGAAAGTCTCGGCAGATTCGCCCTAGAGAACAATATACACTTCTTCGTATGCTTCTCCAGCCGGCACTACCCAGCAATATCAACACATATTGGCCTCACACTAGTACTCGAAAACCAAGACGGCCATCGCCAAGATCTCGAGAACTATATTAGTCGGCAACTTGATATAGCAGCGGAGCAGGACGCAAAAGGCATTCGAAACGCGCTCCTGGAAAAATCGGCTCGCATTTTCATGTGGGTTGCCCTCGTGGTCAACATCTTGAACGAGGATTGCGAAGGCGGTCGGGCTTTTGGGCTAAAGGACCGACTGGAGCAAATACCCCCTGGGCTCCCTGACCTATTCAGAAGCATAATAGGAAAGGACAAAGGAAAAGGAGGCGACCTATTATTATCTATCTTGTGGATACTCTACGCAGAACATTCTTTGAGCCCTGCTGAATATTACTACGCTATGGAAGCTGGGACAAGAATCGAAAAGCAGCAATTATCTGACTTCGGCCTCCAAGGAGCTACAATTGCCCAGATGAAGAAGTATGCCTCATACTCCTCGAAAGGCTTAGCCGAAGTTACGGAGTCTAACACAGTGCAATTTATTCACGAGTCTGTACGAGATTTTCTGATCAAGGATAGAGGTCTCTTCGAACTTTGGCCTCAATCTGAACCCAATCTTGAAAACAAAGGCAATGACCGATTGAAAGAGATATGCTATGATTATATGCAGAGGCAATCAATGCAAGTGAATAGACTCTATGCTACACCCACAGCCGAACATTACCAGACGGCACCTTTCAAAGAGAAACTGTCGTTTCTGCGGTACGCCGTGAAGAATTGTCTGTATCATGCCAATGAGGCAGCTATAACAGTGTCGCAAGAAGACTTTCTCAGAACGTTCAACCTCCAAGTCTGGATTGAGACATACAGCTCTCTGTGTGCAAAGGATCATTTCTCCTCGTCCGCAAGCATATTCTATGTGCTTGCTGATCAAGGCCATGCCCGCCTCATCGGCGCTGCTGTTTCACTCTACGGTCCATGCGTACACGTCTGTAGCGAGCGAGAACCGTGGAAATATCCCCTTTTCGTAGCTCTGCGGAGAGCTTATGAAAACCTTATGAGCTATGACCAAAAGGCGCGCTGGAGCAAACACAGGATGAATGTGATCGACGCTATTCTGCGGGCAGGAGAAGATCTCGAAGCGACAGATACTGTATGCCCACAACTCCTATTTGAGCACGCCAACTTTCAAGTTAGGGATACTACGCCATTGTGTTTAGCCGTAGGAAGTGGACACTGGGGAGCTACAAGACTATTACTTGATCTGGGTGCGAACGTTGACGGGAAGAGTTCCCTCGGCTTCACGCCGCTATCCCACGCAGTTATGAATCAATCCCTAGAGCTGGTGGAGCTGCTCCTAGACAAAGGAGCCGATATCAATGCGAAAAACAACGATGGCGGAACAGCTTTGATTTTAGCAACTCTCCTACGGCAGTTAGACCATGCAATTCTACTGCTTAATCACGGCGCAGATGCGAATTCGAAACATGATGCTCATGGTAGAACAGCTCTACATATCGCTGTTGACAATGGAGATGAACATCTTGTACAGCTACTGCTCAAGCACGGTGCTGACCTTAAGATGGAAGATGATTTCGGTAAAACACCTGGGCACCTACTACTGATTGAATGGGGTGCCGAAATAGATGTTCGGGCAGTGTCAGATCTCGATTCGATGCTGCTCAGCCCAGTAATCGATTTACGCGATGGACTTGCTGTTAAGCTCCTTCTGGCCAGGGGTTTGGACGTTCACGTCGCGGGTCCGCTTGGATTAACAGGGTCACTGCTTATCTTTGAGCAAGGCAAACTAACGATTGTGATTCCAATGCTTCCACCATTCATTGGCGGGGTCTCGATCCCGCGATATCTCTTTTCGCCGCCGCCTCTCTGACGACTTCGGAGATTCTTAAATACTCCAGCATGCCTTCTGGAGTTCGATGGGTCAGGTTGGTAAGCCTTGTCTCGACGTCAGGCTTTTGCAAGACCGGCCGAGGCGCCACGCAAAATAGATGAGACGGTCTTTCGTACCTTCCAAGTTACATAGCATATAGTATATAGAAAATCCCCTTGATCCCAGAATAACTATCGTATATATTACTTTTCATAAAAATTACGTATACTTAGATAGTGCCTTATCCTAAAGGTTAAACTTGTATTTCGTCTTTGGTACCACCATCATAACGGGGATTGAAAAGCGTCTCATCTGTTTTACATTGCACCTCGGACAACCGTTCTTATAATCTTACTAAGATCATTGCACTGTGGTTGTTCCTAGAGATACTAGATTTATCCGCTACCCGCCATGCGCCGGCGTTGGAGGTAATATATGGATTTTAATAGATCTGATCTTTGTCACTGCCAAACAGAGGGTGTAACCCGAGTGTCCGCACTAAAAGACTGTTTGTCAGCTGCAAAACCTATGCCTCTAGCTCGTCCTAAATCGACAAGTTGAAAGTAAACTTGGTTCGTGTACGTCTTATGTAGTCGATGGGTAAAACCTCCCAAAACTATTTTATAAATTGACCGATCGGCATCTGCCTAAACTAGCAAAGTAATTCAGGCCGGCATCAATTGATAAAGTATTGTTTTACAACCTCGACATCATGCAAAGACAAACTGATTGCCGTTATTGCCGTCTCCTGGCCGCATGGGTATCCAATGTAGGGAAAGATCATCTTTTTCCATGATGTCCCTGTAGGCATACATGTGACATGGCGAGATAGCGAGATAGCAAGCATGGCGACCAGAGATGAGGTAATAGAGGGTCTGATCTCTGACAGATCTAGCCACAATGGGTAGTACCTCGCCAACTACATGTAGCTTTGTACCTACTTGCATTCTGGAAGGTGGGTGGAGCGCTTTAGCTCCCCTCCAGCGGGTCCCAGATGGTTCTGTAGGTGACGTACAGGCGGGTACGTTCCGAGCCAATTATTTGGCGCACAACGTGCCTTCACGCGACGAGATCCACCAAATAATCTTGTACTCCAATCATAACTCGTCGCTTCTGCTGGATTGTCGCGTGGGCTGGGGCAAGGTCGGAGAGCTACTGCCGCCGAGGCATGTTTGCATCTCCATCTCCAACTGTGATTGATGTGAAGCTTGTCGCAGCTTCGCCACTTGCGATTCCCCTCCATCCATCCAGTAGTCCAGTAGTCTAGTGTCGACGCCCACGACAGCTTCAACATGATGGAAATCGACGACGACGATCTACTGCAGGCGCTCGCCGCAGGCCAGGGAATGGACTAGTGAGCTCCAATCCGCGCAATCCATCGATATCTTGGACCACTTGAACACCATTCTGACTCTCACGCTCCCAACAGCTCTGCCTGGCCTGCTTTGCAGTTGTCGATGATTTCGCGCATCGAGAAGGTCTGCGCTTACTTCCTGGGGACATGCTAGCTAGCCATCAATATCTGACATGCCCCAAATAGATTGCTCACAACGAGTTTCCCATACCGAATCTCCCACCACCACCGCCGCCGCCACAGCCTCTGTCGTCTGCGAGCACGATACCATCGTCTGTCCCACGTGCGCCTGAAGCCGACATTTCAGAAGAGTTCTTCTCCGCACCACTGCCTTCATCGCCTACGAACCCTACAGAGCCCCGACCAAGTCCTCCATCGGATACCAACAAGGAGAACACCCCCGCAGAATCGTCAACAACAGCCGCTCCTCCTCATGCTCCTCCCACTCCCGCCCCTGCTCCCACCGCCGTCTCCGCCGACGACAATGCTGTATCCGCCTCAGCTACGCTCCCTGCCGACACTCTTCCGCCACAGCTCGGTTCTATGCTGACTGGCATCACTTCTTACCTCGAGTCCACGTTTCCCTCACACCCACCACATACCATACAGCGCGTCGCCGAGCTTGTGATAAACCCCAAGCAGCATTATCGCTCGCTGCCCAACTACCTCCACGCCCTCGATCGCGTGGTTCGCGTGACGTCCGGACTCAACATCTACCCGCTACCTGCGACCCACGAGGAACTTCCGGGCGGCGTAGCAAACGGCGTGCTCGACTCGGGTTCCCGTCCGTTTTCATGGGCGTCACCCGGCAGTGACGAAGCGCTAGGAGGCGCTCTTCTCACACCCATACCCTGGATCGCCCACAACCAGCGCACCCCAACACCGACACAATTATCACAGGCGCAACAGCAGACGCAATCACAGTCACAGCAGCAACAGCAGCAGCAGTCAACAGCTTCCGCGCAGGAAGTGTCGGCGGAGTTAGAAGGCGAGGTTCGGACCGAGAGCACCGAGACGATTGATGGGCCCAATGGCGTGGGCACGGTTGAGACGGTCTCGGTATCGATTGTGAACGGCATCCCGTCCATGGGCGCCCGCGGCGTCAGCGTCACCCAAGGTGAGTTATTGCGCCAGGAGCAGGAGGCAGGCCTCGTCCCCATCAGCCAGCTCGTACCCAACAACCACCATCATAACCTCAACGCAAGCGCCGTGGCACAGCAGCAGCAGCAGATCCAAGCCCGCATCCACCAGCAACGTGCACTAGTAGCACAGTCTCAGTCTCAATCTCAGTCTCAAAGCCAAAACCAGAATCAGAATCAGAGACCCCAACCTGACTCGCCAAATACTATTTCTATGTCTGTCTCTGATCACGATCATGACAATACTACAAATCCAAATAATACAAATCCAATGTCGCCGTCGTCCTCCTCCGCCACTCTCGACGGCGAGAGTGCGATGGACGCCGCTGCTGACAAGATACTACTAGGTGCTGCTGCTGCTGCCAGTTCTGGTGCAAGCGCAGGCTCGGGCGCAGGCGCAGGCGCAACAATCACCTCGGTCCACAGCAACAACGCCGAGGACGAGGACAAGCCGCACGCCCGTGGACCTGAGGAGATCGGCGCGGACGACCTGGGCCCGCAGAACGCGGCCTCGGCGACGATTGCGGGGAGCATGGGCATGAGTCAGGGCATCGACATCCAGGCTGCTGTGGGAAGGAAGCCGATGGATATGGATATGGATGTGTCTTCAAAGAGCGACGGAGACGCTGAAGCTCACCCGGATGGTGGAGGTGATAAGATGGATATGGATGCCGAGGAGCCGGAGAAGATTGTCAGACCTGCGACACCGAAACGGGAGGCCGAGGACCTTCCGGGCGAGGAGACGCCGGCTAAGAAGGTTAGGAAAGAGACGAGTCCTGATGGGGGTGACGGCGAGGGTGGGGAGAAGAGTGGGGATAAGAACGTGGGTGAGGAGGAGGAAGAGAAGGGGATTGAGAAGGGGTTTGAATCGAAAGATGTGACTGAGAGCGATGAGAAAAAGGAAGAGAACGACCAAGCAGAGCCCAAGGACGAGGATTAGGAAACGCACTGGGTATTGTTCAGTTCTAATGTGCCGCTGGCGGAACGCGGGCCGGATAAGCGAGGGCAAGGGCGATGGCGAGGCTTAGGCCGAGGCTTTGGTCGAGGTCGAGGTGGAAGCCAAGCGCGAAGTCCAGGACAACAGGGTTTAGTAGGGCATACTCTCGGGCAGTCACAGTCACGCCTGATGCGTTGGCGGGAGCGTCTGGAAGTGCTTGGAAGAAGAGAAAGAGGAAGAGGAGGAGGAGGAGGGTCTTGATGGCTATAGGAATGAATCAAGGGCTGGAGGAAACTAGAGGGTTGGGTGGATGGGAGGATGGGATGGGATGTTGCATTGTTTGAATTTGGTATGGTTTTCGTTGCGGAGGTGTCTCGGCGAAAAGGGGCATTGATCGTGTATTTTTTCATGAACGGTAGCTACCTACCTAGCTAGGTACTTAAAGTATCTGGTATGACTGATTGGCAGGCAGGCAAGCAGGGAAAATGAGGTTAATACGAGATGAGATGGGACATTGTTGAAGCCTTGTTTGTTTATACTTATGTGTAGCTGGTTGCTACTATATTAAACCTGAATTGAATTGGTTGTGGTATTATGGTAGTCTACTGGCTGGCAAACTACATACTTACCTACTACCCATCGGTAGCAAGCTACATGGTTGACAGTGGCACTTGTGCTCCGCTCACGGTGGCACCCGTGATGGGACATGATCTCAAGCTTTGGTACGGAGTGTATGGAGTGTATGAAGAGATATGTTGGTCTATGTCCACCAGTTGAGTTAACCAGGGGCTACGTATAAGTGGTGGTGTTTTACGAGTTGTGTGATTGAATATAGCTACGTTGAGAACCTGAATAGGAAACATAGTTCACTTTGTTTACCCCAGACTAGGTAGCAGAAACTACCCTAAACCGGGAGAAAACATGACAAAATTCCAGCCGCCGACCTACCTCTAACTAGTCTCTTGTATAATTAATTGGACCGATGCTCGTATGCCCACAGTTGGTGTACTGCTTTCACCCTTTTCTCATATGATATCTTTTGATACCTAGGTAGGTAATTATCGGAATATCACCCATAGGATTTGGCGCCCCCTTTCCAGCATCGGCAGCTGGGCACATGGAAGATTCCCGCAGCTGCCACCACCAAGGCGTCTAATGCCACAATATAGCTTCCTAGAGTAAAACCGGCCGATATATCGCCCTGGGTACGCGCCCACCATAATGCAAGCACGAAGCTCGCCACGATCCCAATGACGAGGCCGCTGAGGAGATAGTAGCACGCCCTCTTATGGCGTGGCGGCCTGATCAGTATTGGTACTGTGGCCACTGCATGCCCAGGTTGCGCAGAGACGGGAAAGGCCTCCGGGGTCACAGCCGTGTCCTGCGGAGGCAGAATCAACCATCTCCGATGGGAACTGCTCTTCATCTCGCTGGAGTCAGTAATTGCTTTTAATAGCAAAGAAGTCGCCCATGAAACGAGGTCCGCAGATGTCTCGAGAGCATAGATGACTACCCATTGGGGTAATTTATGCCCCCAAGACTTGCCAGAAAAGGGATTGAGTGAATACAAAGAACACATGTAATCATACCTGGGATAGTTCGTAGTTACTGTCTGCTTCGCCGTTAGTCAAAACCCTCTGCCCCGGGTTATTGACGAAGGTGGTGGTCGGTAGGACCGGGATTCGAGCTGTCTCGATGGCGGACGTGAGCGATTGAATCGGGGCAATGAGACTCTGGGTGATAGCTTGCAGATAAGCGTTGATAGAGGCTGGACCGGGCAGTGTCTGTGTGTGCAGTGGCGTTTGCGGGGTTGGTTCTCCGTCTAACTCCTCGGCGGAGTGCAAAGAGGCTTCCGATTGCGCGATCGATACGGATAATTCATTGGTACCAGAGCTTGGGGTGTTGCTGGCATTTTGGTCGGGACTGCGATCCTCAACTGGTGGGATTCCCGCCGTCGATCTTCGTTTAGCAAGTCCGAAACCTCTGAATCTTGAGTTCAATGAGCTAGTTCCGCCGGCCCCTCCATAACCCGTTGATGAGGAATGCGTGTTGGATGAATAGCTAGACGCCATTTCTACCAATGCAACGCAGTCGATGGTACGCAGTCATCCAAAAAAACACGAGAGCGTTTGAACGAACCACCGCATGTGTTTCTAACAGCGAGAAATATACTCGTAGTAACAGGGCTGTGGTAGTTGGGCAGTCTGGTGTGGCTTGTCGGATAGGCGATGCTGGTGGCTATGCTTTGACGCAACATAAAGTAGGCTTAGGGGAGAATATCTCATCTACTAAGATTCTGTTATAACTCGCAATGCCCAATGGCATGAAATTACTGAGCGCCTAGTCGCGAGTGGGCGCCGAGTAAAGATCCTATTTTTAGATAGAGTGGGCATCAACATCCCACAAGTGCAGTTTATAATTCAGGATGAGCTGATCGATCAGATCCCAAGAAACCCGGTTGATTCCTACTGTTCTAGCCCCCGAGTCGCGGCAAAGGTAGGTCAACGTATAGGCCCCATCATATCTGACGTGCCGGTGCCCAGCTTACTAGATGACGTATTACCATTCGTTAGAGCAAGTATTAGATGCGAGGGCGCAGGTGAGGGGAAGGACAGAATGACACCTTGGAACATTTTGGGTGTAATCCCAATCAAAAAGAGACTCCATTTACCACTTGAAGAAGCAACACTACTCGTTGCCGTGATGTGTCATTTTTATCGACTTTTCCTTAGGTAGGCCAGCAAATCAAAGGAGTCGGGCTTAGCATCATTTGCGAATACCCTGAATAGCGCGGCCCTGACGACATGAATGGCATGTATCGACGCGTAGGACTTTCTACCGCTAACTAATGCTTTTTGTGCATGTAAGCGGCTATGTTGTCAAGGTCGTTTCTCATCTCCAATAGCTCTGGTTAGATTTCGAGCTCCTTTTCCCTTATTTTCAAGATAATGTTGGGTTTCAGAGAGAAAATGGGGCTCGAAAAATCATGTAAAGAGGCGCGGATATATACCCATTCAATCTGCTAATCAAGGTTGCCGGCAAGAGGGCAAGTACAACTTCTGCAGCGATATCCCAAGCTGAGGTCTTTTAGCTAGAATCTCTAGTGTGTAGGTTCTATATGAGTAGCATACCAGCCAGAAAGTAATTGAAGTCCGTTTGAACTTGGGGATCCCAGCATGAAGCCTTGAGTCCCAGAGTCCGGATCGCGCGGGGGGGTTGCATTGTACGAATGTAAAAATCACTCCAAGGGAGTTGATGATAAAGATCGTAACGATGACAAAGTACAAAACAATCTTCACCCAGAATGCATCGAGGCCTACAAACCGGAGCGTCAGAGGTGTCACGGAGGCTTTTCCTGGCGCGAAGAGAAATATGGCCGTTGGTTGCGAGATCTGGCTCCATTTGAGTGCTGATACGGTTTGTTCTGGTGTCAAATAGAAGACATGCCTGGCGCCTCCAACGCTTGCTAAATAGGTGACAAAAATTGTAGTTACGACGAAAAGAATCTAGGAGCTTGTTAGTCTGCTAAATAACTGTATTATGAGCAACCTACGCATATTGATGTTGTAGGTTCAATTCAAGGAAACCCTGGTGAGAGGACTAATAGTAGCAGAGGTGAATATTGGATAGTTGGAATTTATTGGGAAGCAGGCCTGCGGCACGAATCTTGTAGTCGGTTACTCTTAACGGTTAATATCCGTGTCTACGGCTACAAGGATATAATGCTCACACATTCAGGCTGGCGTCACGCTTATTGCTGCCAGAACCAGAGTCAGGCTGTCAGCATACCACCAGCTTCACTGAGCTATGCTAAAATCGAGGCATGCCATGAACCTGTGAAAAGTCTGTTAGAACAAATCCTAAACGATGCTTGGCTTTCATGCATGCATTGAAGATCCATGGTATCTGAGAATACAATCCAGGCTTGGGTGTCATTGGGGCTCCAAGGTATGGCTCTGGTTGAGCCCCGTCGGTACTTGGCGCCCGCGGAACTAGCCGAAGCGCAGAACGGATGTCTGAAAGGTCACGAGTTGTTCCTGCCAATAAGATGATACTGTACCCTTGCCCAGACATGGCTTTGTGGCCCGTTGTGCTTCACAAGTCGCCGTCAAAATACGAATATATCGTGATTAACGACGAAACCTTATGAGTTAGCGAGACGGCCTATTTCTGTCATTGTAGTTCAAACCGCGTGTCTCGCGTGCGTGTTTAAGACAGTTTCTTGCCCTCTCAGAACGTGTTCGCCAAAAATGGTAGGAGCCAAGGGAAGGGCATCCGCAGTGAGCGTTTCAATGGCTCTTTACTGTTCTAGTCCCCACATATACATCTTCTCATGAGCGGCACAGCTCGACAGTTACCCTATTTTCACCTTGCACGAACCTGAACTATTGACATGGCCTTGATCTATATAGCCATATTTATGGGTGCTGTGAATACTGTTGAAGCGGTAGCAAATCTCTACTCACAATGCCATACGAACAACACATGTCCGCTATGGTAGTGTATATGGCCTGTGAGCGGACATCTATCCGCGGAGTGCGCCGAGTCCTATGGGCGATATCCGCCACCTGCTTTCCTGTTCATCGTAACTCTCAATGGACCCGCATTCAGTTCCAGATGTCTGGGAACCAAGTCGTATCTCCGTCTGCCGAAAGCTGCAGTTCGTAACATCCATCAGATAGGTTATGCTTGGCTATATATAATATACAGTTGCATGCTCGTGATGATTACATGGTTTCGTGATAAGTGGGATGTTACCACATAATACTTCAAGTTCTCCCTGTGTCTGGACTTCGCATGAACCACGGTTCTGACTGTAATCGTATGAGCATCAAGGGATGTCATCTTTATGTCGGTCGACTTAATGCAGTGTGCCGTGTTTCGATGCAGAACTTGAGCCTCCTCGGGGTGCACAACAATTCCGGAGCTCCGACACACTTTGGAACGAAGGATTGATGTGTACCTAGATACATAAGCTGGATACTATGAGATAAAATGATAAAGCTCACTGATACAATAGTTATTTCTAACTATTAATATGCTGTGAGTTTTAATATACTATTAGTAGGTGCTGAACGTCTCGGTTTTAACAAACAATTAACAGCGTGATGGTGATTTTCTTCACTTGCTTCAAGAACCCAAACTATTGCTAATGCTCTAATTCTAAAGTTGCATAATATCTATTCCGATATATATTATTGTGAAAGTATCCGAGATGGGTACTATCAATAGTGTCATGCAAGGATAGACTAATACCTTGACAGCGCTAATAACCTGGAGAAACCTTGCAAGATCTACATATATCAAGAGCTCTTACCAATACATTATAGGTTTATCGAACAACTCGCTCGTCAAGTATTTCTCTTCAAATTTCGCCTCTCTCGGTAATATGCTAAAAATGGCAACTAATGGCGGGAGCAGCCTCTTGAACAGAATAATGTCAAGCCTATCATCTAACTTGCTTACTTGAACGAAGTAAGCATTCCCATTCATAGCCATTGTGTTTTCAGCTGTAGTTACTTACACTTGAATCTAGATGCACTCATTGCAGGTCGTTCACCTTCTATAAGGAGTTTGGACTGCCAAGCGTATGCAACAAATGACCCCGATCCAGCCAGTATGCTTGAACGGTCGGTACCTTGAACAAAACCCTGAAAGGATTGTGGGGTAATAGCAGCAAAATGTTTCCGGTGTCAACTTCCCTTCCCCTCGAGGCAGTTCACCCATCTGGAAAAGAGGAAGTAGTTGGTGATATCTGTCTATATAAATCAGTTTGCCCAACATGTATCGTCTGCGAAATGGACCATATCCATTTCGTTGCACTTCATTAGCTCCTCCCAACGTATCTCTAGCATTATCGTCCGACGTCCACGTGTGATTCTTATACTCCGGGCCCAAACCATGAAGATACAAATAGCAGCACCGTTGTGCGGCCTTCTCGCAGCCACCGGAGCCCTTGCGCAGGTCCTGAACAGCGAGGGGCCATTTAACTTGCGAGTCAAGGGCAAAGCCAGCAACAGCACAATTGACGGTAAGCTACCTCTACAGTCCTGTTTCCCTGCTTCCACACACACAGCAATAACACCAAAAAATTGTCCATTTCAGGATATCTCTACGTCAGTCACATCGAAGGCTACACCAACGCGAGGACCATCCTGTACTACGACCCCGCTGGCGCGCCAGCAGTGGACGACACATCGTACCATGTCTACTTCAACTGGTCGTCGACCATCCCGCCTGGGCCCCCCTGGCTGGGGTTCTTGGTGGGCGAAATCGACAGGGAGAACAGTAACAACAGCCGGAATGGCAGAGCCCTGGTCATCGAGCCCAACACCGTTAGCAACGTCGCCGTCCCCAGGTTCGGAGCAGATTGCGACGCCGTCGATCTCGGCGGCTTTGACGACGAGGATCACTTCTACCTGACCTCTTTATACGACGACACGGCCGTGGTGGCGAATGAGCGGCCCGATCTCAGTGTGTATCACATGTATGGTGAGTTCTGGAGATCTGGCCCGGGGCTTTATGAAGGCTCGTGTACTAATGACTTGGGTAGACAACTGGGCCGTGTGTTGGCAGTTCTGGACGTCGGCTACGCAGTGGAGTCTGGCTTGGATCAACTATGGCAGCGAGGCGAGCAACCCGACTTGTGAGCCGGTCCACCTTATTAAGACGAAGCTATCAGATTCGGGGAAGCGGTGATTGGACATAATTATGCCAATGATAGGCGCGCAATGATCAGCGACCTGCGTCCGCAGTCCACTAGTGATTCTCATACTTATATGCAAAAGAAAGTCGTTTATGAGAACTCAATTGGTGCGCAATGAAATAGTGTTCAGCTGTCAGGGGTTCGGGGGCTGTGATGACTGCTGATAACGCCAAAATGAACTTCCCTAATGATTGTAGTGGTTTACAACATTATCATTGCGTACCACGAATAAACCTGTACATCTGACTGGGATCAAACCTCATCGTGAAAACGATTCGACCGCAAGGTGCATCGCGATGATAAATCTCAAGGACGAAGTAATCGTGGTCATATAGGCCAGCTTTAAGAACTCACACATGCACATTACAACACGCAGCACTGCCACACATTACACATGCGCCTAGGACTTCGTGCAGGTGATTGATCCAGCCCCAGGTATGCACTGCCTTCTCATCGCTGTTCACACAAGCCTAAGTCGAGTAGGTAGGTAGGTAGCATTGCGGACCCCTCCTTGAATTTCCAACCTCTCTCACTTGACCTAAATCATCAAATGCCGCGAAACAATGGAGGCCCTCGCGACCGTCCAAACCATCTCTAATATCGTCCAACTCATCGAGGTCGGAAGAAAATGCTTATCAAAGGGGGTAGAGCTGTACCGATCAAACGACGGCGTGCTAGATGACAATGCGGCGATTAAGGACGCCGCCACATATTTGGCGACATTGAGCGACGCAGTCAGAAGCGCAGCTTGTTCCACTGCCGACGAATCTCTACGAAGTATCTGTACCAAGGTCGCAGAGGCCGCGGCTGAATTACTCGGTGTCCTGGATCGCTTGAAGGTGGAGGGGACGAGGACGAAATGGAAGAGCATGCGGAAAGCGATCAAAAGCGTATGGAGCAGAGAGAAGGTCCAGGAATTAGACGCCAGACTAGCGAGATTCAGGGAGGAACTTAACCTGCACGTCTGTGTAGAAACGAGGTAATCACCAACTAGTCTTTGAAGCGATATTGTTATTTATGTTTTTGTATATCATTTGGCTTGTTGCTAATGGTTGCCTGTCTTTCCTGTCCATTTAGACAACAGCTCAAGTCTCTAGAGACACGCGTTGCGCCATACTTGGACAACTGCGATGCGCGAACCAAGGAGATTCTCGACGCCATACTCTCTGGCGCCGACGTATTTCAACGCACACTGTCAGACCAAAGTGTTCTGATCCGCGACGAACACGAAGCTACGCGAAGACATAGCGAATTACACCACGCGACCACACGTCAGGAGACACGCCAGGCTTTATTGCAGATAGAAAGCAATCTGAAAGACATAGTCTCACGCGGGACGGAAATAAATCGCACCCAAAACGAAGAGACACAATCCCATATGTTGCAGGTGATGGAGGCACTGCGCCGGATTTCCGAGCAATCAAGAGGCTATCATGAAGAACTACGGAGTCTCATCATTGCACGGGAACAGCCCGCGAGCGATAAGACGCGCGAGAGGCTGCGGGAGCGCAGCCGCGCTGCCACGGCGGCTATAATAGCATTGGAGACGATGGACCGCTATCTACAGGTGAGTCCGGTTCAAACACACCTCACCGACGTGCGTTCCCAATGTACTGATACAGTGCACACAGGAACTCCTCGAGGCCTTACAATCTGGCGTTAGCGAGTTGGTTCAGAAAGCGCGATCAAGTGAGCTCTGGCCAGTGATAAAGTACATGACAGCCGCTTCAACACCCCCGCGCGACGGCGGTGTTGAGATGCTATCCGAGACAAACCATGACCGCCGCAGAAAGATCCTAGGACCAGATCTACATGAACTTCTCAGTATCCTATCGTCACAAGATCATGACGGTTTACTATACACTGCTCCATTATCGAGACAAAGGGTTCACGCTTCGGACGCTTCCGAACGCTACGTGCGGCGGCCGCTTTCGATAAATTACCTAGGTAACATGGTTCATTCGTGATGTAACATAAAACACATATGGCATAGATAGCATTGTTTCTAAAAGGAGGAGCAACCAAGTAAAATAAAGGGTTTTTTATTATAACTTTCTATGATATTGTTAGTCATTATATGACGATTACTAGTATGTACTTGGGGCACCTCAAGTATGCTTCGCCAAGAATGGACGACATGAAAATATCACAGCTTCATGAGTATATAAAGAATAAGAACACATATAACATAACATAGCCTGGGTATTCGTTTTCTAAAATAAGGACTGCTGCAAGGTAGGTAATAATATGGAATATCTAGGTAGCTACTTATACACCACTAGTTTCATCTGTGCCTAAGTAAGTATTCATACGTCTCCAATGGCCAAGATATAGCATCTCACTCACCCACCTACTCACCCACAGCTTCTCACTACAATTCTCAACCCCCCTCACTCACTCCCCCCTCCCCCTAGTAATATTCGCCCCCGTCCCAACCCCCGTACACCTCCTGACAATCCAATGCAGCCAGCCTTCCATCTCAAGCTGTGCCTTCAGCTCATCAGCCCTCATCTCCACCTCCTCGACCTGAATCTCATACTGCGCAGCACTATCTTCGACTTCCTGAACCCGTCCCAACAGCGCCGTAATCTCATATTCTAGCTTCGCGGCCTCGCCTTCGATCCTGCCCAAAGACTCAGTGAGGTTTTCGCGGTAGTCGGCCAGAATCTCCTCGTGGTCGTGTTGGGCGCGAGAGAACAGGGTTGATGAGTCGGCGTAGGTAGTCTGTAGGCTCGAGGCCTGCCGCGCGTATGTCTTGCTGCTGGCTTCGAGGGCGCGCACGTGGCTCTTGGCCCAGGGCGAGAGGGTCTTGGAGATGTTATTGATGGAGAGGTACATGGCCTGCGCTACTTCAATGGGAGTATGGCTTCTTGTCGTTGATGTTGATAATTGTTGTCCTTGTCCTTGTCCTGTCTTGGCATTTGGAAATGTATTTGCGTCTCCCTCGACACCATCCAGAAATTCAGTAGATAGTGAGCCTACCCCTACGCCTACGATCTCTTCCCATGTAAGAACAGCTTCCTCGGCATCGCCAAACGATAGCCTTCGAGCCCAGCGGGCTTCGGCCATCTGCCTGTTACTCAAGTCTGGTTGACACCCAGCCAAGCTATGACGGCGCCGTAAACTAGAAAATACCGGCGAGGAGCGATACGCCACTGCTGCTAAAACGTCTTCATTCTCCACTTCGCTCATTGTCCGCTCGCCTGCCACGGACCCAGCAACAGACGTGCCCGCCGTGGTAGGGTTGTCCTGGACGTGGTGTTGGATCTGAGACAAATGCCTCTTATCATTTGAAGCCAACCTCTGAATCGCCTCGTTGATCCTCGCAGGGACTCTCGACTCGCCTGTTCCGGTCGGAGTCTCATTATCATTCAAGGGTATCGCCGTAGCAATATTATTAGATCCCGACCCTGATCCTGGCCCTGGCGTAGCAGCAGCTGTAGAGCCCGAGGAATCCTTGTCCTTCCTTGTCGCATTCGCGTATTCCTCCGGCTTATTCTTCCACGTAAACGCCCGTCCAAGCTGCGCCGAGCCCGTGATTGGCCCCGGTGTATTGACGAAGCCTGCCGAGGTACTCCCGGACAGAAACGAGTTTTGCGAGCCGCCGAAAGGAAACTCAGCAGATTCATCCCGGGACGGCCGGCCCGCATGTCCGCGCAGACCAGTCCCGCTCGTCATGGCGTCTTTGATGCGCCCGAGCCCCGACCGCGCATCACGGGCCACGCTCTTGAACACGCCGCGGCGCAGCGCATCTTTGTCGCCGGGGCTATCGGCTGCGATCATGCTGGCCGACGAGCCAGGCACAGGCGTCGCAGCGTATACCGCTGGGGAAGAATCCTCTTTCTGCCGCTGGCTGGGGTCTTCTTCGAAAGACGCCCGTAGATCTTCCTTGCCGTCTTTACCCAGTAAGACAATGTCAGGACCGGACTTCTCGTGTTCTAGCATGGGCGTACGCTTCGCTTTCCCATGCCACAGCCATTTGGCACGTTCTCCTGAAACAAGTCCAACGAAACGGTCGAGATCGATGGTTTCGATGTCGCCAATGGCGCCTTTGTCGCGGCTTCCGACCATGCCCAGGACCATCTCGCCTCGCTTGCCGCCTATATCTGTGACCGTCGACTTGACCGCCTTCTGCACACCCCAGCCCTCACCCGCCGCTGCCTTGGCAGTGAGCGTGTGGAGTTTCCGCATAGTCTGCCGGTTCAGTTTGCGTGTCCTCTCAATTTTGTGATATTTCTGAAAATGCGAGATGCCTCGCTCCATGGTGTCGATGTCGAAGACATCTTTCGGGACGGGAGCGCCCCAGTAGCTCAACCGATTCCGCGCTCCGGCCAACAAGCCCAGGACTGCAGCCACGGTCGTGGGCCCGAGTATGCCGTCAGTTGGTTCCACGTTGAAGTACTCGACGCCGAACTCGGTCCACCAGTCGCCGACAGAGGTCTCTGTTACATCGCAGAGTAGGCCATCGATGTAGACCTGGTCCAGCTTGCCGAACAGGTAGAGGGCGACTTGGCAGAACTTGACCAGCTCAATGACGGCCTCTTCGGTCGATACCTTGATGCTCGTCTTGTAAAGCTGGCTGAATTTCGCTTTAGCAGCGGGTATGGGTTCGGATAGCGCAATGCCCGAGCGGCCCGAGCAGCCCAGTCTTTTGAGATTCTCATTAACGATGAATGTCCGCCGCTGATTCTTAATGTTTCCACCGGGAACGGACATGACGGTAAGAGCGGAGGGGAAGCTGCTGAGATTCGTAACCATCAGCTCGCCCAGCTCCGTGTCTCGCGGTCGGGCATGGTATTGGTGGATGGCCTTGAAGTAGATGCGCAGTCGCGGGGACCATGCCTTCTCGTCGGCTGGAACGGAAAGCACGCCGATGACGACACCGTGGTTCGCATCGCCGGTGTAGGTGACGATGACGAGGGTCGGCGTTTGGCGCGAGCAGGCCCATTGCTCGACGAGGTACAGTTCGTAGCCTTTGAGCTCGGCTTTGCGCTCGACGACCCTGACGCTTTTGTCCTCCTCCAGGTACCTGAAAGCGACGGGGTCCGGGATCACGACATTGCGGCGCTCGGAGTTGGGAGAGGCGGGTCGCTCGGCAGCGGCGGGGGCTTGCTTCAAGGTCGAGGGGTATATGGGAGTGTCGGACCTGGAGACGCGGGCGGCGGCGTTGTGGGAGAGGGTTCGGGTAAGTGCGGCGGCGGCATCGTCGTCTCGGGAGTGGGTGGTTTCGTCATTGTAGGACGCTATCTTCCTTGCCGACATGGCTCACTTGCATTGCATGGCCAGATGGCCGGCCAATCAGTCGGGCTCGATGGATCACGGCGCGTCGGGCATGTTCTATCATCACAGCAAATCTAAAAAGTTGAATGAATGAGTGAACGAGTGAGTGAGTGAGTGGATGCAAGCAGCTGGGCAAGAGCTTGAGTCCAGGTTGCAGTGTATGTCGCTTCTTGCTTCTTGCAAGGGATAGAGCTAAGGTTGACATGTGAAGGTGAGCAAATGGCAACCCCTGAGGCTTGGGCCAATCCAGTGGATCAATCTACGGATGCCGGACGAGCTAACTGGCCGTACCGCACTTGCATTGCATATATGTACCTAGGTACTTAGTACCACAAGCGGAGCATCTCTGTTCTACCTACCGGAATCAATTCAGCACCCGTTACCATACATAGGAGTTTGAGCTACAATAGCAGAGCAATAGGGGTGAGGCCAATTTAAGTACTTCTACACAGAAGAGTGTCTTTTGCCTTTGTATGACCATTGACGAGCCATTACTGAATGCACTTCATCGTAGCTTGTCGGGTTACCACTTTCTTAGCCCACTCGCCCTTGAAAATAGTCATCGTGTTGGGCCAACGTAGGACCTTGAATTTGGGGGAAACTGAAGTGGGAGTACGTTAACAGTCAACGAGACAAAATTTGGGGGGGTTGATATATCAATAATTATTAGCTACTAAGTAGGTACCAGCTAAGATGATGAGCCGAGCTGGCACTGATCTAGTAGGTAGGTTTATGTCCTCATGATAAATATGCCATTCAGCCAGTCAGCCAGTCAGTCAGCCAGCTCCTTATTTCCCTCCTAGTCTAGATGTGAACCTAGGTAAGGTAGTCTCGGTAGAATCAACCCATAAAGCAAAGATCCTCAACTCTCAGAAACGCCTTGCTATGCATGTAGATGCCCATATAATCGCCCTTCCCCCGTAATAAATCCCAGGGTAGGTAGGTAGGTGATTAGGTAGGTAGATCAAAGTAAAATCACGACCCAAACAACAATACGCCATATCACGTACACGGGATAGATGCAAATGCGTAACACACACACACCACGCCCCGCCCACTCAAACAATCGTAGAAATACTCTCCCTATCAATGCGACTATTCTGCTTCTCATCGCGACTGACCCTCCAGAAATCGTCGCAGAAGTCTGAGCAGCGCATATGTCGCAGGAAGTCCTCGTCGTGCGTAATCACAATGAGCTGGAAGTTGCTCTGCGCCCTCCGTGCCTCGATGATCCTGTGGAGCGACATGGCGAGGGACTTGATGTTCTCTCTGTCGAGGTTGGTCGTCGGCTCGTCGAGGGCGATCAGCCCACAGCCGACGCCGAAAGACTCGGCCAGCGCCAGCCGGATGATGATGGAGGCAAGCACTTTCTGGCCGGCTGAGCACCGCCCGCGCATGTCCATCTCCGTGTCCTGCTTCACCATGCACACGCGGTAGTTGTACGAGGAACGGCCCCCCGTGGCCTCGCTGTCCGACTTGATCAGGATCGTGTCGATGTCTGTCCCCTGGTACGTGTCGCGCCACAGCTCGCCCGCGATGCGGTTTACCTCTTCCATCTTCATCGCGTGGTACTGCATGATGGCATTGTTCAGTGCCGTGCCGTAGCGCCCCAAGTCCTCGATGGCCGCCTTGGTGGTCTCAACGCGGATGTGCGTCTCCCGGTATCGGTCCGCCGCAGCCTTGTATGTGGATTCCCACTCGTCCAGGAGGGCCTTGAGCTCATCATCTTTGGAATTCATAGTCCCTATAATCGTTCCCCTGTTGGCGCTCTTGACATGCCGCTTGGACTCGAGGCTGTTGGCCTCCCCTTCCAGACGCTCGTAGTCTTCATGGGCCCGTCGGTCCTCTAGCTCCACAACGGCCTGTTTGAGAGTGTTGACGTCACGCGCTGCCTTGCGGTAGGTCAGATTCTCCGTGATGTTCTTCTTCCTCCCGTCGCTGCTGGCCATCTCTTCCTTCATCTTGTTGGATCGAGTGACCAAGGCATTCATGTCGTCATCGCTTCGTCTGATGCTTTTCTCAAGCGCATCGATGGCCTGCTCGTTGTTCTTGAGATTTGATGGTCCACCGTTGTTGATGTAGTTCTGAATATTGGTGTCAATCATCTTCAACTCCTTGACGGAGCTGTCAAGCCTATCGCGCTCCCCGGCAGCTTTCTTCTCTTTCTCGCGGCCTCGCCTCTGGATATCGTCCTTGATGGCACGCGCTTTGGCGATCTCGGGCTCCACGGTCTCCAAGTCTTGATCAGCTTCCTGCACGGCTTCTTTCTGCTTCACAATGTCATCTTTCAGGTTTTGAATCTGATCCTGATAATCCTTCTTCTTCTCAAGTTGCCGGACCGCATGGCTTAACCTGTTTCTCAGTTCACTGCGCTTGAGTTCCAAGGAGTTAATTGTATCTCGCATGTGTTGCCTGTCACCAGCAAGCTTGCTGATTTTGTTCTTGGCTGCCTTGAGCTGCTCTGCGCATTGATCCTGCAGCTCGGTTATTTCCTCAGTGCTTCGAACGGTACCGCTAGAATTCTGTTGAGTCTCAATGCGATCGACTTGGGCCTCGGCATCCACGATGTCTTTATAGGTCTGGGTGATGTCCCTGACAGTTTTGTCCATCGACTCAAATTCCTGTTTTTCCTCTTGTTTCATGCGGACGGCGTCGTCCATCTCTTCCAAGCGTCGGAGGGTGCTGGCTGCTTCATTCTGCACATCCTGCTGTTCCTTTTCGGCCTCCTTTTTCTCTGCGACCAGACGCATGTAAGTCTCTCTCTGAGGATGGACTGCTCGAAGTTGACTCAGAGTCTGCTCGTGCTCAGCTAGTTCACGGGCATATTCTTCTTTTGCGGTGTTTTCAAGGACTCTTCTGAGCTTGGCCATGAGCCTCGACTTCTCGGCTGCATTGGCAAAGGATCGGTCGCAAAGGTCGCATTTGTTCTGCTCGTTCGCCTTTTTCTGGCAACCGGCATAATACTTGGCCAACTCGCCACACAAAGCCAAGTCGCTCTTCACTGTCTGAATGCTCTCCTCGACCTCTTCTATCTCTCCAGGAAGTGCGTCGATACCCAGCTCCGTATCTGAACCTATGCTTTTGAGTGCGTCAACAACAGCGGTCTTGCATTTTTTTATTTCTCTTTCGCGTTTTTCGGCAGTTTGTTTAACACTAGCCATGTTTGCCTGCGCTGTTTTGTGCTGCTGCAGGACATCGTCACGCTCACGAGAGGCTTGTTCCAATGCTCGAGTCTTAACCTCCATACGTTTGCGGAACTCGTGGTCAAGTGTGGAGGGGTCCCAGTTTTCAC
Source organism: Astrocystis sublimbata (assembly GCA_022453515.1). NCBI lineage: Eukaryota > Fungi > Ascomycota > Sordariomycetes > Xylariales > Xylariaceae > Astrocystis > Astrocystis sublimbata. The sequence goes on along the minus strand of JAJNNY010000046.1, from coordinate 55,007 downwards.
CCACCAGCGCCGATAATCTTTGGTCCCAAGTACCCTTCAGTGTTGTTAGTGCTCGGTTCTTCACTGAAAGCTTTTCTTTGTGTATTCTCAGTTCGGCGCGTCCATCTGATAGTCTCGTCGACTCCACCAGTTCACGGCTGAGCCTGCTGCTTTCGGTTTCTAGTTGCTGCAGTTGTGTCTCCTCTTGCTCCAGCTTGCCGTCGAAGTCAGCCTTCTGTAAGTCTTGCGAGGCCTGTTGAGATCGCTGATCTAGATCTTTCGACTCTGCATCGAGAATCGCTTTGGCACCCTCATCGACCTCCACAGCGTTCAAATCTCTCTGGAGGGTGACGATGCTCCTTTCACAAGTCGTGATTCTTTGCCTTGCGTAGACCCGGTTCTGAATATATCGTGATTTGTGTCCATCCAAATCAGAGATTGTACTCGCCTGCTCGTCGACCTTGGTTGCGTATTCCGTCTGCAGATGCTCGAGCTCTTGCCTCTTGTCTGCCAGCAGTCTCTGTATGCGCTCGTAGAATGTATGTACTTTCCGATCATCTAGAGCACCCTCGTAGCCACGAATACTGTGCACTCGTGCAGCTTGCTGTACAAGCTGAACGCGGGACTCGAGGTGTCGTTCATAGTTCGCCTTGTCAGATTGATGTCGGCCTTGCTCTGCCAGCTTCTCCGATAATTGTTTGCGAGATGCGTCGAGACCATCCTTGTGCTGCTGGTATTGAAGCTTGACCTCGTCGAGATCTTGGGCATATCGAGCCACGCGCGCTTCGTACTGGGTCAGAGTATCTCGAAGCCAATCGTCTGATTCGGTTAGCTCCTCGTCCATTCTGTTTTTGGAATCGTCGAGGGTTTCTTTGCGAATGCGAAGTTCGTCGGTTTTGGTCTTCAGATCATTGACAATGAGGAGATAACTGTTGGCCTGCTCCCGCCGCTCTCTACTCCTCTCGGCGAGGCTGTTGATTTCAGCTTCCATCTTTTCGAGTTGGGCCCTAGAGTCGGCGATCTCATCTAAGAGCTGGACCATGCGTGCTTGTTTCTTCTCGGCCAGGTCCTTGTCCCGTTTCTCGCCGGGCTCCCTCGCTTTCAGCTTGGCCAAGGTCTCGCCCTGCTTCTTCCTCAGCATCTTGAGGTTCTCGATGGCCTTGGTATACTTGAGGGCCTCGAAAATCTCATCGAATCGCTTCTTCAGAGCGGCGGGTTCGCTTATGGGCCACAGAGACTCTTCCTGGTGGCAGAAGATGACGGAATCGAGAACGGCGGGGGAGACGCCGAGGGTGTCGGAGACCAGCTTGTTCAGGTTGGCCTCCTTGGAGGAGACGGACATGCTCTCGCCATCGTTGGTAGACTGCAGAGTGCCATCGAGGGTCTTCTGGGAGCGGGTGGTCTTCTTGACGGTGAGCTGGAGCCTGCGGGAGGCGATGTAGGTGGAGTGCGGCGGGGTGTAGTAGCGGAGCTTGACGTGGGCCAGCACGGTGGGTTCGCTGATCAGCTTGGGGTCGTGGATGAAGGCGCCGCCCTTGCTGTTGGGGGGCAGCTCGCCGGTGGTGGCATATTTGAGACACTCGATGATGGTGGTCTTGCCGGAGCCGTTCTGGCCGACGATGAGGGTGAGGGGAGTGGAGAAGGAGAGGGTTTGTGCGTCGAGGGGGCTGAAGGACCTCACGCCCGAGACTGACAGTTTGTCGATGGTGGACATGATGACGGATGGGAGGTCCAACGGGCGAAGGCGAGGTGGAATGGCTCCTGGGTCAGGTTCGCAGCCTGCCCCATTCGTATGGGGGTTCTGTTGGGACGGAACAAAGCGCTGTGGTATCGATGACAGACGAGCCTATCCTGCGGTGGTGTCAGAGACGGTTGACTGCACAAGATGTCGTATTGGTGCAGATGTGGGTGGAAGTAAGACAATATTACGAAATAGGTGCAACGCGTGCGAGGTTGCCGATTGAACGTGGAAGACGCGCTTAGCTTCCCGGGCTAAGGTACTCGGCTAGGCAAGTCCACTGTAACCCCGCTTAGCCAGATACCTAGCACTGCCTAAGAAGGTACTCCAGGCAGCAAGCGCTGCCTTGATCAGGTATGAAGGTTGCAATTGCCTAATTCCCAGGAACTCTGGCATCTGGTTCTGCGCCCCGAACAATAATGACCAAGAGATAAAGTTGCAATTAATTACCACCTAGTTCACACTGCATCATTGCCCTTGCTCAGTCTAAGAAACTACTTACCCAGCTAGCTAGCTGGCTACTAAGAACAACAAAAGAAAAAACCCTTGAATATGCTTTTCATTTTATCAGGCCTTGATCTCAAAAAAATTGAAATTATACCTACCTAGGTAGGTAGGTAGCACCTACAAATAATACCTATGATATGTTTTAGATCAACATACGATTACATAATTAATTGCTTATGTGCCAAGTCCAAAAGGGTTGTGGGCGATGAGAAGCCTGAGGAGCTTCATACTAGTAATGTTTTCCCCTCATGATGTCAGTACTAGCTTACATTATTCATATCTCTACTCTTATTTATGTAAAGTGGCCCTTATATATATATGTGTTCGTTTTTGCGCCTACCTATAACATCTGCTATTTATCACGTAAGAGAGCGCGCTTGTTTAAGGGAGGAACAGCTACTGCACCCCCTCCTCATAAGGGGCTATGTAAACTAGATTCAGACGCAGTCAAGTTGAAGTTTCTGTTCATTCAAATGCAATAGATAAAGCTTTTCACAAGGAGAGAGCAAGTTGAATAATTGCCAGTCATCTGCCAGTGGTCATATTTCTTAAGTGCACTTGCTAGACCCCATTTCTCGGCGATGATTATCTGTGAGATGGGGATGACATGTCATTGTCTCTCAGTTGGAGCCTAGGTACGAACTCACTCATAAATGACACCAGTCACTATTAATTAGACGTATGAGCTTTACCTACTTACAAAGCTGTATTGGGCATGGCTGAGTATATTTATATAAGTGAAAGCATGCCTCTAATGAAACATCCAAAAGCTCACCCCTTTGATGGCCGACAGTTTTTGGAAACTCACGCAGTTATTTAAAAAGCGTTGCTTGCTACCTTGCTTCAGACTCTAAAGTACGAAAGTTTTATTTGATGCAACAAATTTAGGTTTGAATGCCACCTCATCTCTTTTGACAATGTTTCCGAAATGCATGGGTCGAGCAATGTCAACCACTAATTGTTACGCATGAAATTATCGCGTAGGAGACAACCGAGCTCTAATAAATCACTCAGACCGCAAATCGAAGGTTTGGACACAACACTTAAGCATCATAATATTCGTGTTGGTAAATGAGTGTGTTATTTTCTATCTACTGCAAAAACAATCAGAATCTGATATCATAGCAGAGCCTGCCGCTGGAAATCAACGCTTGCATATCCTCCTCGTCGCTACGAAGCTTCCCATTTGAAAGCATGCCATACTTGTCTTCGTTGAATTGTGTTTGTAGCCAACAATGGGCCCGGTAACCAAGTGGCACCTGCAATAATCCCCAAGTTGGAGACTAATCTTCCTACTCATCTCTAGGAACCCACAACTTAGAGCGTGGCATCCCCAGCGGGCGACGGCGGCGGCGGGCTAGGGTTAACAGGCGTGGGCCCGTTGGGCTTAGGTCTCGTGGGTGGCTTCTTCCCGAAGAACAGGCCCAAATGGTAGATTCAGCTGTACGTATACAGGTCCATTAGGTCTAGGCCTTGGCTTTGGCTTTGGCTTTGGCTCCTTGGGAGGGCAAGTTTGAGGCTCCCGACAACTGTCGTTGTGCCGAGTGATGTTATGGAAGATAGCCATGGTTGTGGCTACGGGGATCGATTGTGGTTTGTTGGAATTGCTCGAGTAATTTGTGTGTTTGGTAGTTGGTGTGGTTGCGGTTTTCTTGAAGATAGTTAGCTTCAGTCAGGAGGATGGACTGCTCTTATATAGACAACTACTCATGAGTTCAGTTACACAGCCATGCCTTGCTCTTTGCCACCAATGCAATCTTTCCAAAGAGGTTTGTTTGCTAGTCTCAACTTTACTGTTTATTGGAGGCCAGGGATTGGATACTTATAGCATAATACTCCCCCTTTTACACAGCATAAAGGCATTGTTTAGGGATAGCACAGAATGAAGACAACATGTGACAGTTCAGTTCTGCCGCTCTAAAACACTATACTGTCTAGGGAGATCAAAAGATAGAACATTGTCAACTCGGAGGAGTCGACCGTCTGCAGCCACTTGTATACGGAACCGTAACAATCACAACATGAGGACAACAAGTACACGTTCCTACAATTACCAATGACTTGCTGTTTACTATCAATGCAATTTTTGAAAGGGGGGTCTGTTTGTCAGTCTCAAAGGATTACGGGGTTGAAGACCCAAGGCACGATACTCTCCCTCGTACTCAACACAAAGATCTAGGAATGACTCATAAAGTAGCACAACAGGAAGACAACGGGTACAATGTTGTAAGTGCCCTAGTACTAGTCAACAGATAGAGAGGGCAGATTGTTTTGAAGGGTCTTTTTCAAACATTGAACCCTCAGACGTTGAATTAAAAGACAATGCGAGTTCTAAACTCAAGTTGGAATGAACAATAACGACAAGGGTTTTGAATCAGTCTATCAACCACGTAATAAGCAAAACAAAGCACATGTACGTAGCTGCAGTATCACTTCGTTTGCTCGAAGCCTCGAACTCTAAGTAGCAAGCCTATCTACTGGCATTTGCCCAAATTTCACTAGCTGGTTCCGCTTCACTTTTGACTCTTTTAGGGATACTTGAAACTAGCATCCTTACTTCAAGAGCACCCTTCCTCCTGTCCAAGTAGCAATCCAACGACTACTGCACCGTCTATTGCCTACTGTCTGTTGCATCTAACAAGGGATGTCACTGAAAACTTCAACAGCCGCCCGTCAAATTCCCAATGTCACAAGAAAACCAAGGCAGCTCCACTATAGCGGCAAGCAATGATCACAAAGAGCTTCCCAGCAAGCTTGTAATACTCTTTTGACAACTGGCATTGGAGCTGTGTGAAAGAGCGGCTGCGCACATTATCCCAAACTAACAAAAGCGCGCGTTTGCGCCCTTGCGAACGGACCAAGGGGGTAGGAGCTCATCACGAGCAATTCATCCTCGGCCGGTCAATATCGAACCTGCTTCGAGATGGTTGCCCAGGACAAGAAGGAGCCTGGTCCTCGCCAGAGTTTGCTTACCCCACAACACTGGCATGGGGGAACGTGTCGTACTCCATCGCACGTGAGCTTCGCACGGAACTTCGCAAGCCTTAGCGCAGCTTTATGCCACTTGTGTAACTATGTAATTACATGAAAGCCTAGGCTCGCAGTTTGCCGCTGATGTTGGAGCTTGGGACGCCGTGAATAAATGCTGTTGGACTGTTTCTAGAAAAGGACACTTGGTAAGATATTAGTTTCAATGTCACCGAACTGCATGTGAGTAATATTTCTCTACAAACGTAGAGCTGGAGTGGCTACTTAATTTTAGACTACGGCGAAGAACATATCATGACCCCGTGGACCATGGTTGAAACAGAGCTTACGACTCGGTATTTATTCCAATAGGTTCAACCACTTCTATTTCCATAAAAGGGGAACCCATCATTAGAAACTTGGCCACGGCTGCCAACGAAGGGTTTGAGGAGGCAAGCCCATTTTCGAGAGCGGCAAAGTACCTCACTGCTATTGACAATGCCGGAAGCAAGGGCACAAGCACTAGGCTGGCAGCCGACGTATTCTTTTAACAACATGAGGGATATCGACCCCTTTCTCTAGGTGATACAGCAACACAAGGATTATTTCACCTGAGTCACATGGGTCTCTAATATTCTTGCAATTAACGTAAAATGCCCAATAAACCACCTGCGAATAAATGATCAGCTGGACTTATAGCTAAGGCATCTGAATACAAATCTAGACACAGAATATCCTAGTCGATAGGGGCTTTAACTCGGTTACCGTCAATAGCTAGGAATTCGCCCAGACAGCGCCGTGGCAGGTCAGTGCCTATTACATCGCTCTAATCGCGGATTCCGATGGCGACCCCGATAGAAGATGTCCTGCGAGATACATATCACATGACGTACGAGAAAGTGTTTCGCCAGGATGCTACTGGAAGAATCGAAGAATCTATAAACGGGAAGTTTCGAGATGCCAAGAGCCAGCCCACGGACAACGGCCCACGAGGATCGGGAGCTAGGACCTTGGATAGCGTGGGATTAATCATATTTGGTTGGTTTGAGAATCTAGGTCGTTTGCTTTCGACCAGGTGGAGATCACACGACTTGCATATGGCCTGAGTACCTAGGAAGAGCATATTCATTGTTCAGAGTACCAAGTAAATGCATTGCCTTTGATCAGACATAACGGAGAGGTATAATTCACAAAGGCTTTCGAAGTCGAAAGTGTGGAATCGTTCGCTTGACCAAACGCCTCGATACAGGTATGTATGTTCGTTTGTGTGAGCCTTGGGGCACAATGTAAGCATTGTTCAACGCGTCAGTGTAGGCAATGGCCGAAATCCAGGCACAAACGCCAAGGTCGGATTAGTATGTGTGAATATGCATGTAGGGTAGGTGTCATGGTCCCCTTGGCCAGCAAAGTCGCGTGGTCAAAGGAGGTGACGAGGTGACGAAGTGAGGTGAGTCGAGACTATTGATGTACGATGATGTAGGCAGGCCAAGTAGCGTCTCAAGCGCCTCGAGGGAAAGACTCGAGAAATGTGCGCTGACGTATGCTTGGGCTAGGTATCCCCTGCGTCGGTGCTGGTAGCCCCATGGGGCCCCACCTTTTCCCGTGGTTGCATGTACGTACCCTAAGCCCGCTCTTCCTTGAAGTTGGTCGAATGCCCCCCCTCCAATCAATGACCGAATCAATGACTGACCCAATCAACGACAGTGGTGCGAGGTGCCTGGGAGGGGGGTCTCGAAGCATGAGGTGCCTTGGTACCTAGCAGCAGCAGCATGCTACAGCATCCCTAGCAGACCATCTGCAGGTGCGTGCTGATCCAATTTGACTATCGGCTTTGAAAAATCCCATTCCACTCTCCACCATATTTCGGCTCTCTGTACTTCCAAGGTTTCCATCCGCTCCATCAACATACAATTATATTTATACAAATACATGCCGCCATCCCATCCATCTCGCTTCACCACGCCACTCCCACCTCGCCAGTATCCCCGCAACGTGTCACCCGTTGCATCGTAAATCGGACGTCGCATACCCGAGCGTCTTGGGCTGCTATCTGCCACTCACTGAGGTCCGTTGCGCCTGGCGTTGCACAGAGACCAGACCTGGACTGGACTAAAGAGAGACAGCTGCGCAACCACGTCGTCGCATTCCGGAGCTTCTTGAACGTCGGCCCAAGTTTCCCCGACGAATATCACTTCAAGATCTCCCCCTGCCTACACCAGTGTATCATTCTACCTATCCAGGTATCTATCTAGTTCATCCTTCGCGGCCTACATGTAGCAGATAGCCAGGGGTTGGACCGAGACTGTCGCAGCCGTCGCCGTCGCCGTCGCCGTCATTTACTAGTCGTCACTCGCGCTCCGCCTACGCCGGGAGAGGTGCATTGTGCCGTACCGTACCGCACCGTACCGCACTGCATTGCGCTGCATTGCGCTGAATCTCGTGTACCGCACTGCGTGGGCTGCTGCACTCTACCCGCTGCGTGCATCGCCACATCGCTACATTGCTGAATCACTGCATTGCTGCACCGCACCGCACCACGCCGTCACCGCACGAGTAACCCCCGGCCGATCCCGCCCAAATCCCTACCCGTCGCAGTCGCAGCCGCAGCCGCCATGGATCCCGCACAGAACCCCATGTACTATGGCTTTTCAACGCCAGGGTCCATGCCCACAGTACGTCAGCCCCCGTACTGTAGCTCGCCGCCAACTGTCATGATGGCGCCCGCCACCATGCTTTTCGCCTCTAGTTTTACACTCTCCGTATTTCTGGCAGTAGCACTGGCTGGTCACACACACATCCCCAATTCCGACTCTTTGTCCCAACCGCCGGCTCTTTCGCACTCGCTGATCATCCTCCATAGATAGACGCGGACGCCCAGGCCGACATGATGATGTCCATGTTCGATATGGGCAATTTCGACGGCATACCCATGAACATCGAAGACCTCGGCGAGATGAACTCGCCCCTAGACCAGACCTTCTCCCATGCCTCGAACCCGACCCCGCCAAGCACCCTCGCGCCCAGCGATGGCCCTTCGAGGTTCTCCTCCAACACCGATGACAGTCCCGTAGGGGCTGGGCCACCGCCCCTGAGCGCCGGTCCGATGCAGCAACCTGCACCTCCGGCTCAGACTTCCCAGAGCGGGAGTGCGTTGACCGAGTTTACCAAACGCAGGAATTGGCCTGCCAAGGTTGTCGAGGAGCTGAAAGACATGCTTTACATCCTCGATGCGAACGGTCGTGTCAAGTACGTTTCGCCCAGCATAACCTCGCTCACTGGATACGCAGCAGAGGATATCCTGGACACATTCTTGAAAGAGATTATCCACGCCGACGATATCGGCACATTTACCACCGAGATGAATGAATGCATAGCTACGGGCAATCCCTTACGTTTGTTTTACCGTATGAAGAAGAAAGATCAACAGTATGCTATTTTCGAGGCCGTTGGACACGCACACATAGCAGCCGCCAAGTTCGCTCCTAACCCCAGCAACCGATCCCCCTTCTGCCAGGCCGTGTTTCTTATGGCGCGACCCTACCCGACGAGAAACGCTCAGCTGCTGGACTCGTTTCTAGAACACAAGATCGAGAACGAAAGGTTACGACGCCGCATTGCCGAGCTACGCAGGGAAGAAGACGAGGAAGAGGCTTCCCAGGCAAGCTGGCTCCAGGAGAGTATGTCCGACGTGACCCCATCAGAAACTACGACCATGTCCAACACCATGGGTGCCGCCATGTACAAACCACTCACCACCGATGGATTCGCAATGCCGCCGCCCGAGAGGCCGCTGAACGGCGGATTGACGAGAGAGAACCTGGAGGATGCTGCGGTGAAGAGCAGGCCGGACTCGATAAGCGATAAAATGGCTCGGTACGAGGGCTCCGGCTACGCGGACCCGATCGAGATGTACACTGGTCTGCGCTACATGGCGGGTGAACGGAGCCGCGGCGTAACAACAGGAAGTCCCAATCTGACGCTGGTCAAGGGCGATATAGGAATCGCCATACCCGTCGATAGGGACCCGAAGACGGGCGAGAAGAAGAAGAAGCAGAAGATTGCGGAGGAATATGTGTGCACAGATTGCGGTACGTCTCAATTATGCATTAGTATATGGCAGGGGAATCTTACTAATTCTATTATGATTTTGTGTGTGCAGGCACACTCGACTCACCAGAATGGAGAAAAGGTCCCAGTGGACCCAAAACGCTATGCAATGCATGCGGTCTCCGCTGGGCCAAGAAGCAAAAGAAGGTCAACCCCCCGAGTGGACCCCCGACGGCCGCCGCCTCAACGTCTATGCCGACTGGTGATGCATGATCAATACGCCCTCATATGAATAGCCTGACCTCTCTTTGGGACGGCAATTTATTCGTCACATCGAGGGCGCTTTTGTTTTCTTTTGTATCTTTTGATAAAAGCGTTGTACGCCGGCTGCTGCATAAAAGACTTTTCCGCCCATGGTGTTGATGATGATGATGAAACGACCATGGTCATTGGCAGGCCAAATTCCGCTCCATTTACTACACATTCAACTTACGACATCTAACGCTTATTCACACACAAGAACTTAACGAAATTTTAATTCTCGAGATATCCATCCGGCTACGATCTATCTGATTTACGATTGAGCTTTGTTGTAGGTAGGTAGGTATTACTATACTATTGGCTTGGCTGCATTCTTAACGGCGGGAGGGGAGTAAACGGATAACATATCTCACACAAGGCAACAATTACTTTTACAGGAAGAACAGGAGTTATATTTATATCGGTTCAAGGTTCCGAGGAGAGGAGAGGAGAGAAAAGGATGCTTTTTTGACACGGTTGTTAATTGCATCCACATTCACATCAACAGCATTATCTCCGCATCCTCCTCCGGCACCAGACCAGATCGGACCAAACCAATTAGACAGAGAAGCAGATACAGACGCAGACACAGACATACACCTTCGAGGTATTTATGGCTTAGGTAGTCGAAGAAATTAAGTTTATTAAACACACCAAGACATGCTTTTTTTTTTCTCGCTGTGTAGGTAGGTTCACGAGCATGACACGGTACCCAGTCATCGCAAGCATCGCATCACCTAAAGCTCAAATTTAGTTATCGCCGGAGTGAGTATGAGTGCGAATATGTGCTCAAATCGGAGTTCATCATTCATCGGATTGTATAACACTCGTCTAAGATTAGAATACCGATAGCTGGGCGATTAAATCGAGGTAGCTTCCCTATCATTGTAACCGACTGACTGATCTCTTACATGAACTTCGAAGCCAGGCTCAACAGCCCGGACGCACCGCCTCCGCTACCAGACTGCTGGGTGCCCTGGCTCTTCATGTACATCTTGAGCGCCATCTCGCCGGCCTGCATGACGGCCGACTCCTTGCTGCTGTCGCTCGAGACCTTGCCTTGGGAGGCCTTCTTGTCGAAGAGCTGTTATGCATAGGTGCATGCATTAGACTCCCGGCGCAACAAACATGGTGATGAGGTTGAAGTGGAATAGGGGGAGGGGAGCGGGGGTGGTTGGCTTACCTTGCTGGCTTCGGCCATGGCGAGGGCTACGAAGGCGCTTTGGCTGCTGGTTTTCTAGAAGTACACGAATTGGTGTCAGCAGAAGTGTTTGAGTGTCAATGCGTGTCGTTCTTGATAGATAATATTTGTTTTCGAATAATGGAGTGTTGAAAACTGGGGAATTTGGGGGAATGAGGAGTGAGGAAGCCAAGGTAAAACGTACACCAGTGTTCCCGCTCTCGCCGCCTGTGAACATCTTCAGAGCCTGCATGGCTGCCGCAGAACCCATGGACCGGTCGTCGGCATCGCGACCGTTGTCGTCGTCGCCTTTGAAGTACTGCTGGTGCGTGCGGACGGCCTCTTTTGCGTGTTGTTGGTATTGTCAGTCTTCTAGGCTTTCATTTCTCTTTCGTTTATTTTTATCCCTTTTCCTCTTTTTCTATGACACAGGGTATAGGAATGATGGAACTCACCCTCCTCATCAAGGTCCTCATCAGCTAGCTTCTGCTTCTTCTGCCCCAGGGCCCCGAGCAAGCTGGAGAACAGGTCCGTGTCGCCCGAGCTGCCGGCGTGGTTGCTTGCGTGCTGAGCCGCGTCGCGCAGGTCGTCGTCGTTGTCGTCGGCGCGGGGTCCGCCGGCGGGGTATGCGCCGCCGTGGGTCGCTACATTGAACAAAAAGAGGTGTGTGAGCTTTTACGCGCTTTCTTTCTTTCTTATCGTGCTGGGGAGGGACTTAAGGTATCATCTTATCTCGACGACCAATCGCTTTATGCATTTGATGTGGGTTTTTTGGGGTTGTCTTACCATTACCGCCCGCACCGCCGATGAAATCTATTTGTTATTGCAGATCAGTATTCTGTTTGTGTCTGTTCGGATCGTCGGCAGCGTTCCGCGACTATCAGTACCAAGATCTCGTCTCCCAAGATCGGGCCGCATGACTGACTGACTGTATCATGGCGGGGTATCTATACGGTGTTGCGGGGTAGTTCAGGGGTACGGTACGGGACTTACCTTGTAGTCTGTCCATGTTGTAGGGTAGTGTACGAGCAGAGATCTGGGTCAAGTGGGTTTGGGCAAAGGACCTGATGTGAAGTTATAGTTGATGGGGTTTGTTGTTATGTTGTGGGTGAAACTGAGAAGATTAACAAAGCAGGTAGGTAGGTTTGGATTACTGAGGTCGTTGGCTTATAGCTGTCGATGATGAAACACTTACCACTTAGATGCCCGCCTAATCAGAGGCAAGCTGCGCTGAACGTACCACGGCAGCTGAAATCACCAGATGACGTGTGCGGGGCAGGGCGGGCTGCCAATCAGTGTTGCCTTTGCTTGAGTCCAGCAGGGAGTCTAGGCGGCACTAGCTGGGCATACGCCTTACAGAGCTCTGTCTCTGTCTCAGGGCTCTCTCCCCCCAGTCTCTTGGCTCCCTTCATATTTACAAACCTGGCTTACAATTATATGAGATAACTATACACAATCTGACGCATCCACATATTGCTTTGCCTTACATGTGCACAGATTAAAAAGTGCAGCTGCGGTCCAGAGATTCCATTTGATTTTATATCCCACTGACACATGGTATCAATACTCTGCAAGTAAGATGACGACGCAAAGCCTCGCAAGTCTGGTTGGTTGTATGCTGCCCAGGCCCGTGCATGCATTGTTGCAGGTGCTGTTATATGGCCTCCAATATACCCAAACTGATATATATCTGGGTGCATAAAATGCAACCACATGGTGGTAAGTGGGTGGTAGTAGCCAGTTCGGCTACCACCTCGAGTGGCATGATACATACATATTCCAAGCCGAAAATGAGAATCGCTTGGGTCAAGATAACGACGACAGGAAAAGAAGGGATAACGCTTGCAACTCCAATCGTCGACATGGCTTACTTTCTGGCCGCCTCTCAATATGAGACAAACAATATCCCATAATTTTTACATGTTGATAAAATGTCTAGCGACGAAACTCACGTAGACGTCCTCATCGTCGGCGCCGGCCCAGTCGGCCTCATCACAGCATACCAACTAGCCCGCTTCGGCGGCGGCGTCTCCGTCCGCATCATCGAGAAGCACGCCAAGTCCGTCCAAGACACGTACGGCCGCGCCATCACCCTCTTCCCGCGCACGAGCGAGCTTCTCGATCAGCTGGGCTTGGCGGACGAGCTACTGCAGGAGGCCTTTGCGTGCCGACAGACGGTGGCGTACGATGCGCGGGGTAACGAGGTGCATGGGCGGGGCTGGAGCTTCATGAATCGGATGAACAATACGGTGTTTGACTTTGCGCTGGTGCTGAGGCAGAAGTATCAGGAAGAAATATTTCGCAGGGCGTTGAAGAAGTTAGGTGTTGAGGTCGAAGCCCCTGTTGAACTCGTTGGGGTGGATGTTGATGAAACGGCGTCGTTCAATGATCACTCGATTACGGCAACGGTAAAGTATGGTGGGGATGATGAGGCTCGCAAAACTATACACTGCCGATGTCTCATTGGAGCTGATGGTGGGCGCTCGTCAGTTCGGCGATTACTAGGGATACCCTTCGAAGGCTCGACGAGTGAGGACCGATGGGTCAGGATCGACGGCCATGTCAAGACCAATATGCCCAAGCCGCGCACCTACTGCTCCATCGAGTCGCCTACCCACGGCAACGTGCTGTGGGTTGGTCTGGATCGCGGCGCAACTCGCATAGGCTACGCCTTCACAGATGATCGAGCCAATTCATACGCCGATTTCGACGAGAAAGCCGCCATCGCCGAAGCTGTCGCTGCAGTCAAGCCATTTACTCTCGATTTCGAAAAGGTAGACTGGTGGACGATATACACCGTAGGACAGCGGGTTGCGAAGCACTTCTCCGTTCATAACCGCGTGTTTCTGGTCGGCGACGCCTGCCATACGCATTCGTCGGGCGCGGCGCAGGGCATGAATACCGGCATCCACGATGCCGTCAACCTGTGCTGGAAGCTCTCATACGTGCTCAGGGGCTTGGCGTCCCCTGAACTCTTGAAGACTTACGAGATGGAAAGGCGCCCGAACGTCCTGAAACTCATCCAGTACGATGCGGACATAAGTCGTCTTATGACGAACCGCCTGCCGGAGAACTGGCAGGGAGACCCGAATGCTAATGTCAATGAAGTACTCGGAGTGATTATGGAGCAGGCAGGCACTTTTAGCAGCGGCTTGGGCATCTCCTACGAGCCTAGGGCGGATAACCCGCTCGTCCGTGGTGGTCGTTGGTCTAGGATAGGAAACGTGAGGCCCGGCGAGAGAGCACTGGATATTCCTCTCCTACGACCTGGGACATTTGAGCGGACGCGCTTGATGCGAGAAACTCCCAATAACAGTCGCTTTTACGTCCTTTTCTTTGTTGGACGCGACCTCGAAGAGGCGAAAGAGGCAGGGTTGCGCAAGGTAGAGCAGTCGGAGCTTCTCCAAGGGCATATAAGACGTGAGTCTCTGCTGGGTGCGTGACGATTTGTTGTTATGTTATGCTAAGACTAGTGGAACAGACAACTGTATATCCTACTTAACAATCTTTTTAGAGAGACGTCCATCGGTATATGGGTCTTTGGGACGCGCTTATTTCGATATCGAGATTATGGAGGGATACTGGAAATACCTTGGGCGGAATAAGGCTCTCGGTGGCATATTCGTGATCCGACCAGATGGCTGGATTTGCGCCGTCTTGCCGATTGACGAGAACGCAGCATCTGAGCTGGAAGCTTTGTTCGAGAAGGTATTCGATGTTACAACAGAATAGACGCTGGTCATAAGCACGTGATAACAGATATATTACTTGCGAATCATTATTTGGGTGATTATTGGATCCGCTTATAAATAGCAGGCTCATAAACCAATTCGTGAATATCTCGCGATGCTTTTCGTAAGCCAACTTGTACAAGCCCCTGCCATGTTGTCTCGCCCACTCAAACACGCTGGTCTTGGGTTGGGCGTTCTTCCGACGAGGCCTGGGTATGCGACTTGGCCATATCTTCAGATATCGGCAGCGTTTTCGGCTGAGGCTTATTCGGCGACCACCAGAAGGTCGGATACCTCCGCTGGACGTTATTCGTCAGCAGCGCCACGGCGACCATGACCGTAGAAGACAGCAGCACAACAGGCAGCAAGTACCAGCTGAGCTTATTGATCGCAGGCTCCAGTATAGGCAATAATGCCGTTGCTCCCGCGGGCGGGTGCAGTGTCTTGGTAAGCATCATGACTACGATGGCCGTGGCAGTGGATAGCGAAGCGGCGAGCCATGCTAACCGGTACTCATGCTCGGCTATGTTGTTGATGCTGAATATCCGCGCGAAGATGACGCCCGTCAAAGCGCTGAAGAAGTGGCCGCCGATCACGGCTCGGGGCTGCGCTAGAGGAGCCTCGATTGCGCTGAAGCATAGCACGGCGGATGCCCCCTGTTGCGTGTAGTTGGATATAGTCAGTCAGTCACGTAATTTTTTAGATACATACGATGGTGTAGAAAATGTAGAAATACTTACATATGAGGCTACGAGAGGAGGTACACCTCGTTCGATGAAATATGCTGATTGCCCGAAGATGGCTTGCAGGATTGCAACGCCGGCGAAGGCTCCCACGAACGCCCACACGTACGGAACGTATATCTTTGGAGGACCTTGTTGTTTGGTTGATGTTGATGTGTTGTTGGGGCGGAAACCGAACCAGTGAGGTACCCAAGAAACGTAACGCTTTGCTGGCGATAGGATTTGCATCTTGGGCAAAGGGATCTTTCGGGGTATTTTCGGAGAGTGGCTGGCGAGTATGGATATCAAGATCTGCCAGCTATCCCAGTAACTACGGGAAAGAAAGCAGAAATAAAAACAAGCAGATGTCAGGATAAGAGGGAAGACCAAGCTACTGTCTTTTAATCATCGCAATGGTCACACTCGCAGATTTAATTAGTTGATACATATTATGTAAATGTCTAGCTGGCAAAGATGCAAGCTGAGCTGAAGGCGAGGAAGCTAGACTTAAAACCCGTCAAAGAAATGCAAATGGAGTTTTTATGTGTCACACACTAGCCGCAAAGATTCTAGGTTGCGCCACGACTACGATATTGGCTAGAGCCATCACCGAATTCATGGGGAAGAAGCTAACTAAGTAGCTAACGTAGCTTCAAATGCCCCATTCCAACCCCGAATAGCGAGGTAGGTCCATGTGACTATTTATTGTCTCGACCCCGGGTGCTTTGAGGGCAACGCTTAGCAACCATTCTGCCCTTTCGCCCGAATGTTCACAATTTCATGAGGCGTTCTTTTAGCAAATCTTTAACATTGGGATGCCTTACAATGTGGATGATGAGAGATTGGGCAAAAATTAAAATGGCGCATGGTATCTTGACGAAAAGTAGGTAATCAGGCTTCGCCATCGAAGATTGAGTCCCCAGACTCCTCAGCGACTTTGCCGAAACTTCAGTTGCGGTCACACCTACAAGAGCTCGAGGGATTCTCTAGCCGACCTTCATCACTCACTGCCCCCTGAATTGCAGCTTCCAATATTTTCCCAACTTCTTACATATCCTCTTTCATCGTTATGTAAGAGCCACATCTTTGGTCTATAGAGCACGTATTCGGTGTAGATATAATCACACCTCTGTGGTAAACCTGTTGTATTTGTAGCATTTGGAAAGAGGAGTGATTAAATAGAAAGGATGAGCAGTGAGAACAGGAGGCGATCGGCATCAGTTGGCTGGGACTAGAGAAAATCTTCATTTTTATGCATGCGCTTCGAGATAATACCTTGATCTCAAGCATCGAATGAAATGTAGTATCCACAACACACTTATAGGAGAAACTACATATATATCCTTGGTAATATGGTAAGACTTAAGGGCGCAATGGGGTGTTATAAAACAATTGTAAGAAGAGGTTCCTGTCTCGGTCAGGCTTGATAGTTTTTCGATAAAGTCTTAAACATCAATTGAATTCTATTACTAATCATAACAAAATGAACAGCCAGTCAGTTGCAACTGCGGATGAAACACCAGGGTGACTCTCTCAAGGAGCATGATGGTCGTTTGGGGCACTCATCTGTTACGTTTGAAAATATGTTTTAAGCCAAGACATAGCAATAATTACTGAAGAGGAGCTTTCGTAATTGAGCTGATGATATACTCGCGAACGAGTGGATAAGATGAGATGCTTTCTAGTCTTTCCGAATTGAGTTTCTAGAATGTACCGGCTCTATTTATGAGGATTATTACCTTAAGTTGCAAGTCATCTTATTTGTAATTATATAACTATACAACCATGTCATTAGTTGCTGTTCATGTCTATTTTCTCCAAATCCTTTGCATTAATCAGTTGTATGCACCTCGGCATTCGCTGTGGCGTGTCATAAGCATAGTATGCTATGAATATAGTTCAAAGAATCATTTTGATAAGACAGGTTGTGACAGGTGGATGTCAGATCACGTCACTCGCAAATGGCGGGAAATGGCGTCACTGCAGCTTCCAATTGCGGCTCTCAACGGACCTTGCCTGCACCCCTCATCGTCCGTCCGTCATCAATTGCCCACCCAACCCACCAAACAAACAGATAGATCTGGAACCAATCACGCTTCATAATCTCAACAAACCAACGATCTTATTGAGGTCATCGTAACAAAACAATCGCGAACACAACGACAATCAAAAATGGCGCTCGCCCCCAAATTCGCGGGCCAAAAGCTCGTCTTCTCCACCCCGGCCGTCATCGGCGCCGTGCCGCCCGCGCTGCACACGCTCGAGCTCTTCCTCGACTACGTGTGTCCCTTCTCCGCGAAGCAGTTCAACACCGTCTACAACACGGGTAAGCACAATGAATTCCACCAATTCCCTCAAAAGAACACCAATTCATGACCTCAACCCCAATTCAAAGTCAAAGTCGAACGGAAGCTAACACCAGGTCCTAAAAGTCGCGCCCCTCGTCCGCTCCAACCCCAAGTGGAACAGCCGTGTGCAGTTCATCTTCCGCCAGCAGATCCAGCCGTGGCACCCGTCGTCGACGCTTGTTCACGAGGCGGCCGTGGCCGTGCTGCAGGTTTCGCCGGAGAAGTTCTGGCCCTTCAGTGAGGCGCTCTTCAAGGAGCAGAAGAGTTACTTTGACGTCAGCGTCGTCAATGAGACGCGCAACGACACTTATTGCAGGTTGGCGAAACTTGCTTCCACAGTGGGCGTGGATGAGGGACAAGTGTATGATCGCCTCAAGATTAGCGACAAGCCTGGCGAGGATGGCGGTCTGAACAGTGGCAATAAGGTCACGGATGATGTCAAGGTGCTGGTGAAGACGGCACGGCTGGTGGGCGTGCATGTGAGTCCGACGGTTATTTTCAATGGCGTTGTTGCGGGGGATATTAGCTCGGGGTGGACGAAGGAGCAGTGGGAAGAGTGGTTGGGGAAGAATATTGTCTGAGAGAGGGTTTGAAGGGGGGGGGGGGGGTGCCCAGTGGAAGGTTGACTGGCACGAGTGCTTTGCAGTAAGCGTAGCTGGGTCCTCATGATTGGAATCTTGCCTTTTTCGTCGGGGGTCTTGAACGCAGTCGATACAACATAGAGTCAAGACGAGGAAAGCACTGCGATTCAATCGAGCGTATGGCCATCGATCAGGTGACCGGGCAAGAGACCATGTTGGTAGCAGGTGATCATGATCATTTCTCCGGCGACAGCGACAGTCATGATAACAACATGCTGTGATAGCATGGTGTCCGGAACCAAATTTCAGAAATGGGGATTCCACGGAAGCATCAACTCACAGTACATCCCATCTACATGATGAGGCGTGTCGCAGTATATGCCTTAGGTACTCAGACACCGAGGAAGTAGAGTAGTTGACCGATTGACCGCATTGAATGAAGCCCTCGTAGCCTCTCAGCTTCGCTGCATCTATAATGATCAAGTTCTTCAGCCGCTCATACATACGAGTTGACGCTCACCTGCTGCCACTCCTCTTCAATATCAACCTTTGTTAGTGAGTGAGTGCGCTGGAGTCCATCCGTGGACAACCATACAATCGCTCATGGCTTGGCTTTGATGAACCTGCCTACCTACCTACCCAGAGCCTTCACCGCCGCCGAATCGATCTCATGCAATCGATTATCGACCGGATTGATAGCCTAGCCTGGCAAACCCACTGTGAGGTGCTGGCTATGTCACAAAAGCTTGCTCACCACCCGAGTTCCTGGCTCGGCGAGGAAGGTGGGAAAGAGCGAAGCGCTGGCGGCGCTGGCGATATCCAGTGTAAGTGTGCTTTGCTCATCCGATACCTTTCTCTCGTCGGTGAAGTCCCAGATAACTGACTTGCCAGAAAATTGATTTTCGTGCTGTTGTCGAGTCAGACAAGGATCAGGAAGACATCGGAACTCACAGGTAGGTAGGTCCCTGCCCGCTGAGACGATGGCGGCGTGATACCTCAGGCGAGGCCAGGCACACACACGCCGGCCAGTGCGGTGTGGCAGGTGAAGGGGATGAAGTATGAAATGTAGCTAATGGAACGAGACGTCAGCTTCTAAGGTAGTAGACAGGCCCAGAGATGGGGCAGGAACCCGCAGGATGCATGTTATGTTGTCCCGGGGGTTTCCTGCTGGACAGGAAGATTATCTGTTCCCTCAAGCAATTTCGCAAAATTGAACTGATTGGTTTGCAGAAGGAGGTGGCCACTGACCGTCAGCCAAGACATCCAAGCAAGTATCCCCAACGTAGCTCATGCACACAAACACACAGCAGGACTTATACAGCGCTTTGCGATGGGAAGTTCATACGATCTGCTTCGCAAATGCTTCCTGCCCGGTGACAGTCGAATGAATTAGCACACAGGCGAATCGGTCTGGAAGAGTCAAGGCCCTGGCTGCGCATTAGCCGCTGGCAATGTTAGGCATTCTCGCAAGGGGAATCTTTGCAATGACACACGCCGTCGCTACCTGCACCATTATCAACAGCATCCACTCGATCCTGGAACAATGTGGTGTTCATGCACCTCATACCCGATGCGCCTTAACGGAGGCCTGCGGAATATATTAATGGATAGCTTACATCTTGGGATGAAATGTTGTTTCAACCGGAATCGCACGTTGCTGCTGCTGATATTGATGATTATACAGCGGATGTGCCGGACATCACCGATCTTGGTTTGACGTACCTGAGCCGAGGGACAGGGAGGTTCGTTGCGCTGTACCATACGATAGTCGATATCGTCCCCGAATCGAAGCGTGGAAGGCTTCTCCCCGAAGACTAGGTACCTGTGGACAGGACAGGACAGTCCGTTAGATTGGACTGGAGCTTGGCTGAACTGCACGGAGGGATCAGGAGGAATTCCGCACTCTTGGTAATAGGCGAGTAGTGGCCTGGCTGTAGGAGCGACTGAAACACCTGGGGGTCAACAGTTAGGTGCCAAGTTCTGTGCGGTTCTTCTAGATGGATGGATCGATGCCTATGAGAAGAAGTATAGCTTGGATTGGAGATCGCGATGCGACTCACCGCTGCTGCTTCCCATTCCCATCCAGGATTCCTGCCGCCGCCCACCTGGGGATCAATGATGAGCTGCTGCCTTTCCCTAGGTACTTACCTACCGAAAGAAAGACTGCCCTGCATAATATCTTACCGGCCGCTGAAGTCCGGTCCATGCACTGGAGGATCTTCAACGTTAGGATAGCAGATTGAAGTATGGTATTCGATAGCTGTATGACGACAACCCAAAATCCTCACCCCACTGGGACGAAGCTCTGCCACCGGCTTCGAGGAGGGACGCCTGTTAGTCTGCACCGTCTTTCTCGGGCTTCTGTTCTGTAGCTAGCTATTGGGCGCCATCGAATACTTAATGTTGTTTCGTCGTCGGTGGCGGTCGCTTCCCCATTGCTCCCGCTGTAGAACCGAAGTTCACGAGCCCTGGTAGAGGAGACTTTGTATGATATGAGGGGTGTTGGATGGAGGGGAGGGCAGAAAGCAAGCGGCAGCAGTGAGCAGGAAATATTCAATGGGCATATGGAAGTGATGATAGAGGTACGCTGTCTTTGGGAAAGTGGCAGGAACAGGAACCTTTGGCGCCGTCGAGGCTGCGGGGTCTTGGCTCATAAGTCATCGTTCCCTCCAGGAAGGATATTTCTCATACACGCGCAATGTGCGGCGTTTGTCGAGGGGGTAGGTATGGAAGAGGGCGGTGTTAGGTACTGGGGACGTCGTCTGGCCGTGTGAGAAAAGCAGAACAAACATCGTTTCAATTGCCGTTCGCGCGGATTTGGTGGCAAGGTGAAGGGCCATGCCTTGTGGGATAAGAAAACCATCGCTGAATTGAGAGATGATACAAACTCGCATGTGCGCACATGAGGATGTGCATTCCGATCGACTCTCGGGTCTATGTGGGATTAGCTTCTTGGCCGCACTCGTGGCCCTGTCCTGTCCCTGGGGGAGGGGAGACCTTCCGATGGGTCAATCGGTTTTATTCTGGCCGAGTTCCTAACGGTGGGTGGGGGTGGTCATGTGGATGGGTAGATGCCGGGAGTGGAAGAGGGATTGGAAGTCTCGACGGAAGAAAATGCTCGAGTACGCACCCTGTAGGCTGTCGTCACAATCAACACCCCTTTGTTCAGGAGTAAGCACCATCACCATGGCGACTGAGGCGTCGGTAAGTCTAGCGCGAACTTGATGCTTCATGCGTGCCATTTCTATCATGCTTGTTTCTCATGTGTTTTTCGGAAATCATGGAAGCGTGAGAACCCTTTTCTGCCTGCCATCTCGCCAGTCAGACACCGGTGCTTAGGTGTCAGTCTTGTCTGCGCGCCGAGAAACGCTAGGGGAGTAACGAAATCTCTTAGCAGACAACCTGCTCTAGTGATCAGAACTGGAATTGGAGTGGTGGCAGGAGTCGATACTTGTTAAGGGATGAAGGATGTTGTGTATGTGTATGTGCATGTGTTGGGTATGCAAGGCACGAGGAGAGCTATCGTCTGAGGACTCCCAGCAGCCCTGTCGCTAGTCCGCTTATGAGGCCAACGCTCCCGGTCCCTTGCGAGGTTGCTCTCATGCGGAATGTACCTACGCTGGGGGCACCTTGGCCATTCATACCCGAATCATGCCATTGACTGGAGGCTAATCAGCGGAGTGAAGCGAAGCAATTAGTCCGGAGAGATCACACACGAATCTTCAAAATATCGCAAAAATCTTGGGGGGAGTGGGGGAGGAACGGGTATCCAACCTTTGTGCTGCTGGCTGGGGTCCATTGCCTTGAATTTCACTAACGGCAGCAGTAGAGGATGGCGATTAGTGAGCAGGTAAGCTGTGGGCTGGAATTGCGGGGATCGAGTGAGGGTGGGAAGAAGAGGAGAAGATAGTTCGGTGGATGAGAGGTGCCTGTTTGGTGAGAATGATCGGAGGGAGTGTGACCGGGGGGGTAGTAAGTTCGTGATCTGAAATGAAAAGAACGAGGAAAACGAAGTCATAGAAAAAAATAGGATAGGGGGGCCTGGGGGGGAAGGATGGAATTTAAAGGGTCCAGACACACTTCGGTCGGTCGTCTGTTTCAAATACCACCGTTACGCAATTACGTCGACACAGCTCTTGTGGCAGTTCCCCTCGATCGATCTCGATCTCGACCTTGAAACTTGCATTCCACCGAGGCCGATTTTCGGGGAGGACGCGGTGGCACGGGAAGATTGGGACAAAGACAAGGCCCGAATAGAAGACTATCATGTCCCGTGTTCTGTGCTCGCTTGATCTCCGAGTCCGCGGACGAACGCAGCTGTACAACGCAAACGTCTTGTTTTCGCACCTTGCTGCCGTTTCTACTTCAAGCCGGCCTACTCTCATGACCGAATCACAGCAAGTGCTGGGGGGATAATGGTAGCACGACCAGGTCGGTAGCGAGGACAGGGCCGAATAGAGAAAGAAGATCGAGATTTTCAAGATGTCCCATTTGTTGAGGGTTGACACGTCGTCATGTCTGAAGTCACGTACTTCCTCGATGTCTGAGTTTGCGGACGAATCTTTTTGCCAAGTACCGCAAGAACACCTTCGCCCTTCACACTTTACTCCTGCTTATATTTTTATCTCCAGTCCAAGCCAGTTTGGGGTGGGTACCTTGACCAAATCATAGCAAGTGGCAAGGAGATGAGGTCGTGGTACAAAACATAAGGCCCGAATATACCCTCGAGTCTCGGGACGTCCCACTCGTTGAAGGTTGAGATATCGTTATCTCCCGCGTCTTGTGCCATGTCCCGTGCCGCTCAATGTCCGAGTTCACGGACGAATCTATTAGTGAGTCAGAAGTCTCTACAGTTCACGCAAACAAGCGTCTTCGTATTATTCTGCTTCCATTTTCAACCCTATTTGAAATTCCATCTCGAGGCCAAGTCGGTCCGGTTTCGCGATCACGGTGCACAGCAAGTGACGCGGCCATGTGTCACTAACTTACCATCTCAGAATAGATGCCACTTGCGAGCTTTCTTCGGGCCGGTCTGGTCTGGTCTTCTCGCATCAAGCACCAGACAGCACCAAATATCTATCATTGACTCTTTGGGGTGAGTGATGTAAGCCACACCGGTTGTGACTTGTAATGCCGGGGAAGTATTTGGGCCTAACCGAATACTTGATGAGGAGCATGTTTGTGACATTGATCGGTTACTGTTGGTTTTCCTGCCACACGGCTAACACTGACGAAAGACGGACGACACAGCGGTCGAAGCGGCCGAAACTGGGAGATTAGGGCGCGAGAGAACTTCGCAGAGCTTCAACTAAATTCATGTATCCATAATTAATGCCGAAATCACGATTTGGATATAACATGTAGTCTAGCCCGCAATGTGAAGCCTGAATGAAAGTGTTATACTTGCCCGCAATAGCTTCCAAGTCTACCCAGTCTCAAACGTATCATCAGCTGCAAGAATCTTGCGGAAAGTAACTGTCAAGAACGTCGATTGCCTTGCCTATAGCTTCGTGTTTCAACTCTATACCATATAATGCATAGCATGTAGAGCTATTTGGCGCAAAATGTCTTGTTTTTGTCATGAGCTGGTGGTAGTGGGACATGTTAGACAAACAATTTGAAATGTCTAAGCCTCGCCGAGAACGAGCATTGCAGCGACACACAAGTCGCGACAAACCGACAACTTTTTCACCAAGTCAAAGAAAATCTGATGATAGTGCTTCCATCGGGAGGGTAACTCAGCGCACATGAAATATAAAATGCCAGCAATAAAAGTACATATATCTACACAACTACAGCTGTCTAGGTACATACTCATGCCCTCCTGGTACTGACCGTATTAAAGATGGTCTCCCAGACAAAAGGCGCCTTGGACGTGCCGCTGGGCCTCTGGGCATTGAAGTTGCCCACGGCGCGAAACATGTACCACTTCCTCGCCGCGTTCTCGGCCGCCGTGTCGCGCGCCATGTTCACGATGCCGAAGCGTCGGTTGGCGGAAACCAGGTCGCCAAGCTTGACGATGCTGAGGCGCGGCTTGGCGATGATGCTCATCGTGGTCATCTCCAGCTCCGTCTGGGGCGGCAAGTTCCGCGCATAGCGACGTAGCATGTCCTCGGACTGCCGCGCGAAGGGGGGTAGGCGCATGTGGATGAAGGTCACGAAGGGCGAGGTGCTGTAGGCTACGAATGCGAGTGGCACCACGGCGCAGAGTGCGGCTGCAGAAGATGGGAGTTAGTTGATCGTTCGAGCAGGTGCCGGCGCGGGCACGGAGAATGAGAGTTAGCCCAGTGCATGAGTCACATTGGGGTAGACTTATATCGGCATCAGCAGTAAGTATCTAGGGACAACTTACTGCGCGTGACTGTGGGTGAGAGCCCTTCCTTCTCATAGTAGGCCGGGGTGACTACAAATCCGAAGAAGGCAAAAATGAAAAGCGTGGAGATCTTTAGGCAGGCGAGGAACTGTATCGGTCAGAACAGTTCTACAGGACTCGCTTTATTCTGAGGTACGTGACGGAGCGTGAGGTGCCAAGCCCGATCTTCAATCTGAGGGAAGGCGACAGCCCGCTGCCTTAGACGAAGGGGAATAAAACAAACGTTTTAGGCAAGGGTTCATGTTCACATACCGTGATCCTGCCCGTGCCAGCATGATATACACACAGCTTCGGGCCATAGGCTGTGGTGGTGGTGAGCTAGGAGCTATGGGACGCGAGGACCCTGACCAAGTACTGGGGACATACCATAGTTGGGACCTGGTGGCTTGTCAGGAACCGTGGACTTCTTTGTAGTCGTTGCCGTTGACTGCAGTCTGAACAGGAGCGACTTTGGCCTGGCAGATCCTGAATATGCCTCGGATTCTTGACTGGCTCTGGCTCTGGCGCTGGCTCTAGCTCTGGCTCTGACTCTGGCTTCGAGAGTCAGGGAGCTAAAAGCGGCGCTCTCCCTTCTAGGCAATGCGCGCACTGTCAGGGACCGAAGCTGCAGCCTGCTGAATGTGCTGCTGAGACTCATGCTGCTGCGATCAGCTTCCCGGTCAATTGCCGTTGCCGACGGGTTCCCAAGTCTGAGGGCCAAGAATTGGTATGGGAATATTTGAAGCTGAAGTTGAAGTGGGGGTCGACTACCTAGGTACCTAGGTGCTGTAAGGAGGAGTGCTTGTCGAAAAAGTGCATATGCGACGCTCCACCTCCATCTCTAGGGGCCATCACCTCACTAGCAGGTACCTAAGCCCGCTAAGCCCCTACTTAGAAGAGCTACATAAGGTCGAACCCTTCTGTAAGTGCTCTGATAGAGTCCTCGTTCGCAATTCCTGCCAAGTATCATAACCCTCAACCTCACTCTTACAGACTGACGTCTCTCTTCTTAGAAATTTCCACTTTGGGGCTTCTTTCGGCAGTGGCCTGCACCCACCTGAATGAACAGCAGGTAGGTCGCCAACCAACTTGGTTGTTCAGGCAAATAACAACCAGGACAGCATGGATGGGTTTCATGAATAAGAGCAGGAGCAACAACGACGATGGGGACAAGCAGCAGCCAGGTTTCATCCCGGCCAGATTCCAAGACGCTGCAAAGCAGTGCAGTTAGGAACCAATCAACCCTCATGCTCAGCCAGCAAAACGGAGACTCCTTTCTAGCTAGCTGCTGCATTGCATGCTCTGAGGCCTTGAATATTCCGCTGTGCGCTGCCCATCGTGCCTGTAGTCCCTGTTTGTCAGCAACAGCAACAGTATTCACATATTCTAGACACCAGCGCTGGACCAACGGATAATAAGCGCATCGTGGTCGTTCCTGGGAACCCCCGAACAAGAACAGAGGCCGATAATTTGCGCTCGCTAGTTAAAGCCCACGGCGATGCTCGAGAAGCATCTGAACTGCACCACCGACAGTCCTCGGTGTCGACACAGTCCTGATAACAAAGCCTGAAGGAAGGGAGGGTGTTATTCAGTCTTCCAGCACTGCAACCGGTCGCGTTAGTAGAGTCGAATGTGCAGGCCTCGAGTGGCCGGTCCAGGGCCAGGCCGTGCAAGCAAGCAGTCATCTGTCGTGCAATCGATCGAGGAGGAACGATGCCCCCCCATTTGATGCTTGGGACAGGGCCAAAAGATATGGGTGCGACAGGATTGAGCTTCTATTCCACACCTCGAGGGATGAGAAGCTCCCATTAGGAACGGAGGAGCTACCAATAAAGTACGGATGCCTCGAGGAAGGATACTGGTGAGGATTTACCGGGAAGTGCCGTAGTTGTTGCCTACTACATCCGAGCAGTATCCTATGCCGTCGTAATGGCGCTTAAGGCGTGAGCTTCTAGCAGTTTGGGTTGGAGGGACAGACGTCTTGCACCCAGCCTTCTTGGCATGTCGAACCACACTGGCATCGTGGATATCAGCTCGCTAAGAAGGTCAAACCTAAGCCTGACCGAGCCCAGTCTGTGCTGTGCTGCGTAAACATCGTCATTTTATCCGCCTTTGCGGCGGAGTGGATGATCGATCAATCAGCTCCGGCCCCTCACCTAAGAAGAAGTGCAATTTCCTCCTCCAGTGACTCACTAAGCCTGAGTCTGCGCCAGGAATATGCGCGTCCATTTGTGGAGTGGATGTGCAATGTCGGAGAGCGATTACAAGAGATGTCCATTCATCCTCACGACGGACTCGAATTTCTCTTGGCGCATCGCATTGCGCTGCATATGCTTCTGGAGGGGAGGCGTTGCAGCTTCTTGTTCTCCGATTGAAGTGTTGGTAGCAGCGGCGGTGGTGGTGTGATTGTTGGTGTTTTGCTGTTCGATTGGAGGACGGGGCAGAGATGAGTATGGTCACTATTTCTAGGTAGGTAACCAGCAGACGAAGAGAACGAAGACTGACGTTGCGCAGGAACCACTTTTCATACCATGTCACTGAAAGGGCCCGAGCCAGGTCCTTTTGAAGAGAGAGAACGTTCAGTCTCAGGAGGCCAATGCACGACTTTAAAGTGTTCGGAAGAAGAAATGAAAAGAAGTTGGGAAAGAGAGGATGGGGGGGCCTGGGGGGGAAGGAGGGCCTTTATACCCCCGGCGGAGGGAAAGAGGCAATAAATCGAGGCCAATAGACGAACCAGCAGACGAAGAGCACGAACACGGACGTTGTGCTTAGGAGACCACTTTTCATACCATGTCTCTAGCAGGGCCCAGACCAGGTCCTCTTAGACGACCTTTTATCATGCTGGAGTCTTCGGCGGCTGTAGTGCTTCCAGGCAGGCCCCTCGGGGGAGGAAACCCACAACGACCCGTAGCCGGAGGAGTGTTCTGGCAGCGGAAGTGGCAACGAATGCTAGGTACGTTGAAGAAGCAGCATGTTGTAAGGCATGTTGTGAGGCACGCTGCTTTGATTGTTCAGCTTTGGCGATGGGCGGACAAAGCTAAATGAAAGGCAAACATTGATTTTTGGATTGGATACACTCACTAGACAACATTACATTACCTAGGCTAAGAGGTTGGGAATGTGGTTTCCCTCGAGAGCCCCTTCGTCACGTTGGGTCATTGGGAAGCTTGTTTGGTCCCCGGAGTTGTTCTGTCGTTGACGTTTGGTGGGGGCACGCCTGTGGGCGGGCGTTATAGATACACTCCGCGACGCGACAAAAGTTTAACACTGGCGATAGTTGTCGTCGTCGAAAGAAAAGCGGTGATCACTTCCCCAAAGGTGAAGCAGCATGTTGTGAGGAGCACTGCTTGCAAGTAGGGTCTAATCGATTCCTATATACTTTCGAAGAGATTTGGTTTTCAGTACCTAGGTACGTTGGCAAGGGCTCCGAAGAACGCAGACGATTGTTCTAGTCCTACTCGGCAGGAGTATAGAACTGGTACCCCCAACGGGGCTGCAACACTTCGTTTGTGAACACCCAGTCTCAACGGTAATGCGTCTAGAGACGATTCAGTTTGCTTGCCGAGTTGCTGCCCGCCGGTTCTAGGTCCTAGCTAGCAACTTGCATGATATGTCCTCATGTCAGGCTGTTGTGGCGGATGCTGCCGATATCCCAAGCCCGAAAACCGACCCTCTTGAAGTCTCCTCCCACAACCATCCTCCTATCGAAGGCTCCTCGGCGTTCTCGTCCTGATGTCTGTGGCTCATTGACCAGCGCTGCTCCTATCCCTTCTCCTTCGGGACGTATGGTATACAACTCCCCAGAAGAAGTATTTGCCGTTGAAGGTCTGGTTGCGACTCTGAGCAGGGCTCAAGAGTCGTTGCTGCGACTTCCGCTGGCTGACGTGACCATCTAGGTAAATTGGAGACTGGAGCGGGTTTCGGCTGGCTGGGGAAGGATGGCAGTTTGGTATGGCGATGACTGCATATCATAACCCCATTCTTCGGCTTCGCGATGGATCGGTCATGATTCAGATGAAGACTTACCTGCCGAGCAGCCGCAGGAACTAATCACTGCGCCTGGGTTGCGCATAAACTTGGGTAGGTGTAAGTGCGAACCAAGACGTAACTCGCAGCAGTAGTATCACGGCAATCGCAAGTCTTCAACCTCTGATCCCTAAAATCAGTAAGAGCTGCAACGGAAACAGCGCCCAATAGAAGAGAATATGGTAATGGGTGTCCCGGAGATGGACCAACGGCTTGTATGAACGCCTCGTTTGAGGAAGGTGCCACTATGATGGATCCCCTGTCTGGACAGTGAGATGACGAACTCACTTATATATATTCTCCTTGTCCGAGTCCATACCTGTGCTGATAGTGATCCCCTGTGCGGACCGGCATAAAACGAACTCACTCAGGTATATTCTCCTTGTCCGAGCCCATGCCTGTGCTGATCATGGTCCACTGTCCGGGCAGTGATATGGACCAACTCACTAGAACACCTTTGATGACCAGAAGATAGGGCAGAATGGTTGTGTCAG
This sequence comes from Astrocystis sublimbata, assembly GCA_022453515.1. Taxonomy (NCBI): domain Eukaryota; kingdom Fungi; phylum Ascomycota; class Sordariomycetes; order Xylariales; family Xylariaceae; genus Astrocystis; species Astrocystis sublimbata. The sequence goes on along the minus strand of JAJNNY010000046.1, from coordinate 26,035 downwards.
TCGGCTTGGTGTGAGGGAAGCCAGACAACAAGAACACGAACACGAACTGAAAACGAAGTGTGAGAAAAAAAACAGGATAGGGGGGCCTGGGGGGGAAGGATGGCCTTTATACTCTGAGAGTGAGTGTCTGTAAATGGCAGGGATTCTTGCGATGACGACAACGTGTATGGGCTAGGACAAGGAGAATATATCTTGAGTATAAGATATGCAATGGATTGCGCCAATGATGTGGAAGGCATATAGCGGACGGGCTTCTGGAGATGTGTTTGCCTTCAATGATTTGTGTGACGGGCGGTTTCACTAAGTCGTTTCTTGAACGAGGTCGAGGAGGACGAGTAGGAAGGATAAGATGTGTTAGATGACGATCTTCAGTCTCGGCCGTCATTGAGCGAGGGCGTACAGAATGGGTGTCAAAGTTCGAGGTGAAACCTAGTGGAGGATAGTAATGAGCGAGCAGGCCGAATGTGGATTGAAAGCAAACTAAAGCAAATCAAATCAAGGACAGAGTTTGATAATGTGGACCTAAGGGAGTACCACAACCCAATGACCACCTCCGATCGATCTCAGAGCTCGATTCCAAACCGACAAACCATTCTTCCTAGTGGTAGGTGACGGTGGCTCTGTGAGAGCTCGCTACGATTCAGCCAGTAGACAACTTCGAAAAAGAGCCGAAGTGAGTACAGAGTCGGGCCGGACCGTGTAGCGATGACTCGATCGAGCCAGTGGCAGCTTCTATGAATGAGTACAGAGTTGGACGATCACGATGAATCGCCGGTTGAAATGTAGTTCAGTACGACAAGCTTGCTGCAGTCAACAAGATTGCGTGAGGACCGCACTTAGAAGAAAAGCGTTGACGTGGCCTCTACTACCGGATCTAGAGGAGCGAGCAACCGTTTTCCCGTTGGGATTCAGCACACTTGGATTTGGGCCGCTATTCTTCTGACATGCCACGATATACACAAATCAATTGCTCATCTGGAAATATCGCAGCAACAAATCGATCCCAACCGGGAATGTTGTCGAGGATTAAGTGAGTGCGATTAATATACAGTTCTTGCTGCACTACTTCTTGCTGCAATGCTGCTGATCAGAATGCCAGTTTCTTCCGCACGACCACCATCCGCCACCAGACCGTCACCAGAGCGTTGAGATGCCCTTGCGCTTTACTTGCTTCGTGACCATATATGTACCGAGGTGTGCTCTCTTCCATTTCAAATACTAAACACCGATTTATTGTCACTTACAACTTGATTGACTAATTTAGCCTAGTTATTTGAAAGCCCGAGGATAATAACGCTAAGAGAAATGGGGGATTGGCTCTGTAAGTGATGTTTTACCTCCTTCTCTTTGTACTTTCTTAGCTTTTTTGAAATCAGTACTGAACTTACGCTTTTCAAGCCCTGCTTACATCTACTCTGCTGTGTAGTATTTGATTACAGCTCAAATTCTACTTACCCAGCGACGAGAAGAGAAAAGAGTGCCTTTCGCATGATATGGGGCTGATTCATTGATTTGCTCCATAAACGCTGGGGAATAAACTCGCGGCTTGTTGCGTTTAGGGAAAGTATACCTGCACTTTTTATGCCCAGGTGAGAAGTCTAATATTTACATTTTTCCATTATTCAAAAGGCACGTTAATCAATTTCTAGCTCGGACGTCGATCGTTCATGCGACGTCAGGTACTGTGCATAAGGGATCATGTAAGTTACCGAAATACCGGGATAGCTCCGGCTAAGCGTGGTGCTGATGATAACCTTGGCGTTGAAGATTAGCGGGATTCCCGAGCTGGCGGGCTGCAACGGAGCGACATCGGAACCATGCCACCCCAAAATTCCAGCTAGCCGAAGCGGAATGAATTATCGAGATGGCCTCGCGAATCAGTCCGGCATCAATTGCGGAGTCAGCATCCGGAGGAGTGAGTGAGATCAGCACAAGCGGCGACACTGGGGGATGCATCATGTGTTCCGACACCCCCGCTGTCCTCTTGCCTCATTTTCGAATCTCATCCAGCTGAAGCATAAAAGCTGCTTCGTTTGGCGCACCATGGCCACCCAGGCAGAGACGGGGCGCACTTACAGTGTATGTTTTTACGCCCTCCAGCATCGTGGGATTATCAATTCGGAAAAAGAAAGAGATGATTGAATTGACATTCCGATTAACAATTTAAAAACGACAGGACGCCATCGACGCCCTCAACTCCCTCCAGACGCCCTATGCCATCATAGAGGCCCGCCGCAAGGCCGGCATCCGCCCCGACGCCACCTCCATCGCCGAGATGCGCGCGTACCTGCGGCGCATCGGATATTCACCCGCCGATTTAGACCGCCTTAACATCTTACACGTAGCCGGGACAAAGGGAAAGGGCAGCACATGCGCCTTCGCCGCCTCCATCCTGTCCCAGTACCAACGCACCCACGGTGTCCCCAATCGCATCGGCCTCTTCACTAGCCCGCATCTGATCGCCGTGCGCGAACGCATCCGAATCGACGGCAAGCCAGTCAGCGAAGAGCTCTTTGCGCGGTACTTCTTCGAAGTATGGGACCGTCTAGGCGACGCAGAGCAGCGCGAGGGCCCTATGATCCTAGACGAGCGCCTTGATGTACCTACGCCCCCGAGACCGATCTATGCGCGCTACCTGACGCTCATGAGCTACCACGTCTTCTTGCAGATGGGCGTCGATGCGGCGGTCTACGAAACGGGCATCGGAGGCGAGTTTGATGCGACTAATATTGTGGAACGACCTCTGGCCAGCGGCATTAGTACACTGGGTATAGATCATGTGTTTGCGCTCGGCAATACGGTGGAGAAGATCGCGTGGCATAAGGCCGGCATCATGAAGACTGGCAGCGCGGCTTTCACCATCGAGCAGCTGCCTACAGCGGCGGAAGTGCTGCAGAAACGGGCCGACGAGAAGGGTGTGTCGCTAAAAGTCCTAGACGTCGATCCTAGGCTAGAAAACGTCGCCATTCGTCCCGATGCGCTCTTCCAGAAGAAGAACGCCAGTTTGGGACTCGCGTTAGCTGAGACTGCGTTGCAAAAGCTCGATCCTGATTTCAAGCCCGACCCATCAAGCCTGCCGAAGGAATTCGTCGACGGCCTGGAACAGGTCGTCTGGCGCGGTCGCTGCGAGGTAAAGAACGAGGCCCCTATCGTCTGGCACATAGACGGCGCACATACCGTCGACAGCCTCAAGATGGCCACCAAGTGGTTCGCAGGCGAGTGCGATAACAAACAAGGGCCAAAGGTCCTGATCTTCAACCAGCAGGGCCGCGAGGAAGCTGTGCACTTCCTCGAGGGCATCATCACCGCTCTCAAAACCCATGGGCAAGCGAGGGGTATAGAAGATGATGCTTTTGAGCACGTCATCTTCTGCTCAAACGTCACGCATAAGCAGACGGGATATTCGCGCGACTTTGTCAATCACCAGTACGACCCTGAGGCCATCAAGGCGCTCACGGCGCAGCATGGCTTCGCGGATAAGTGGAAGGAGCTGGAGCCGAAGGCCAAGATTACGGTTGTGCCTACGATTGAGGACGCGATTACTCTTGTGAGAGATCTTGGTCCGTCTGTGGGTGAGGGGCAGACGGTGCAGGCGCTCATTACGGGGAGTCTGCATCTTGTTGGAGGGGCGTTGGCGATTTTGGAGGGCGCAGATGCGCTCTAGATGATAGACACCTAGGATACATCGAGAGGTCATTTTTTTACAGTGAGTGGTCAACGGTGATCGTTTCTTGGAGGCAGTGGGTGTGTACCTAAGTACCACATACCACGGACTGGAGGTTCATGCATTCAACTCGGAGTCGGGCGGCTTGGGGCAGAGGCAGGCAGGATAGATACCCTAGATGGTCTGCATGGGTTCAACCCCGTTTATGTTTTCTTTCTCTTTCATATGGATGAAATGTACAATAGGGAGTGTGTTTTGTAGATATCGGAGATGAATCTTATCTTTGTCGGTGTCGTGCAAGGTAGAGTTTTGGGGCCGCAACTCGACGTAGTTAATTAATCTCATACTCGTACATTATACACAACCAAATCGTATATGTAATTGTTTGACAAGGCACAACTAATAGTGGTTTTAATCCTTATCAAACGTCTAACGCGGGGGAAAACGCTTACCCTTTCCTTACACACAGTTGTATATACACATTAGAATCGATTATGCTATACACAGTTGTTCACATGGGCGAAAGACACGCAATACGACGAGACCAACAACGCTACATCACATGGCCGGCCGTCCGTCGGCCGGCATGACAAAATCCCGCCCTGCCGGAGCGGCGACTATTTCGAGCTCGCCGACTGAACCTTATCAAATAGGCCACGCACACGCAGCCCACCGTTAAGCATGTGCGCAGATGAAAATGCCTGCCAACCAGAAGCATAAAAGCGTGGGCAGAAGGGCAAAGGCACACCTAATAAGTCTTGAAGACATATTATTATTATTCATATGAAAGTCTAGACCTTTGTGTGTTTTTGCTATAGATTTACAGCACTTGCGCTGTTGACTAGAGGCTCTATAGTGCCAATGGACAGTGTGCATTTTAGTACCCCTCACGGCTATTGTCATTTCACTCTTTCCACCATTTTCACAGCACCTTGACTCAAAATCTCAATCCAAACTCATTACCATCAAACCGAATTCACCTTATCATTTTTCAAAATTCCAAGTCTTGGGGTCCTGTGTTGTCCAAAATGTGTTGATCATTCTGTGCAGCTGCTCTCAGCCGATAATCGGATATACGCACAGCAAGCAAACCCGAACCTAAAATCAATTCTCCCTCTTGTACGTACTTACTTCATCAGCTTACAGCATTCATCTCACCGAGGAGGATTTTGAATTCTTACTGCGTTTATCTTATTTCTTGTATTCTCGATTAAAATGAACGACAATGCCCTACCTAAGCCGTCCTGCAGATTATAAGCTTTAATAGCAGCCGCTCAATCAGCAGTGAAAGGGCTCATTTTCATTCCATGGCGACCTTCGCCCGCCTCACTCATAATACCTCCTCGCCACGACTCATCAGCAGCAGCAGCAGCTGGATAACGAGACGAACAACAACAATAATAAACTGGCGAAAGAGAACGCGGCCCTTCACTCCCGCTACTTCAATACCTTCAACCACATCCATCCCTTTTATCGCAAGTTACCACCTCCCCCAAAACACTCGGTCATCATCATCGTCCACCATGGCGCGCACCTACGAATCAGCCCTCACGCACCTCGCCGCGCTGCAATCCAACAAGACCATCGTCTCCTTGTTCCCCCCACCTGAGAATGCGCAGGGCCAGCAGGACATCAACGCCCTCGCGCTCCCCGAGATGCGCGCGTGGCTGGAACGTAGTGGGATCTCCATGCAGGAGCTGGAAGCGTCGGGGATGAAGTGCGTCCACGTCGCGGGCACGAAGGGGAAGGGGTCTGTTTGCGCTTATTTGACGGCGCTGTTGTTGGGGCCGCGTGGATCTGAGGCCCAAGGAAAGAGAGCGGAAGGGGGAGAAGGCAAAGCAGAAGACGGTATCAGCAAAGAAAGGATGAGAATAAGACAGATCGCAGGCAAAGTCGGCACATACACCTCGCCGCACCTCGTCTCGGTGCGCGAGCGCATCGCCATTGACGGCGTCCCTATCTCGCGCGAGCTGTTCGCGCGGTACTTCTTCGAGATATGGGATGCGTGCACCGAGGCTGCGAGGCGGGAATCTTCCTCGCAACCCCTTCCCCCACAACCCCTTCCCTCATCGCCAGAAATACTATCGCTACAACAACTACAACAGCTACAACGAAAACAACATCAAGAGCGGTTAGAACCCCACCTCTCCGGCCCCGCCACCAAGCCTTTCTACTTCCGCTTCCTGACCCTCGTCGCGCTGCGCGCTTTCCTGTCTGAAGGCGTGCGTAGCGCTGTCATCGAGTGTGGTATTGGTGGCGAGTACGACTCGACGAATGTCCTGACGGCGGAGATGGTGTCGGCGAGTGTTGTTGCGCAGTTGGGCATTGATCATGTGGGTATGCTGGGAAATACGCTGCCGCGCATTGCGTGGCATAAGGCCGGGGTTTGTAAGAGGGGCAGGAGGTGTTTTACTAGACGGCTTACGGGGAGGGGAGGCGAAGGGGAGGAAACGATGAAGGTGCTGAGGGAAAGGGCGACGGAGAAAGGGGCGAGGCTCGTTGAGGTTGGGGATGAGGAGGTGGAGAGATGGGGTGGGAGTATGGGGATGGTGAGGGATAAGGGAGAGGGACTGCGGAAGGATACCCTCGATGGCGAGTTTCAGAAATATAACCAGGCTCTTGCGGTGCTGGCAGCACGTGAACATCTACGGGTCTTGGCTGGGGAGTCATCACGGGGATCCGAGGATGATGAGAAACTGGAAAACATCCCAACAGAGTTCACCTCGGCGCTACAGAACGCAAGACTCAGAGGCCGCTGCGAGACTATAGAAGATGAGGAAGGCCCCATCACCTGGCTGATTGATGGCGCGCACACGACGGAGAGCCTGGCCGAGGTTGCGCGGTGGTTCGTCGGGAAGCTGCGCAGCGAGAGTGAGAACGGATGGGGACGGGACAAGCAGATGGCGCTGAATGTCATTTTACTGTTCAACCAGCAGGACCGGGATGCCGCGAAGCTTCTGAGCGGGCTGTTGAATGATATCAAGAAGAACAGCAGAAGCTTCCTCCCCTCTGCTTTTTGCACTTCCACTGCTACTACCCATGCCGCTTCCACTTCCACTTCCATCGCGCGAAGCCCAAAGATACATTTCTCCGAAGCGGTTTTCACACGGAATGAGCTGACGGTGAGTATTTTACCTGCCACTCACGAGGAAGAGGCAGAATCGGGAATAGAAGCGCGGACGAAACCGGAGATCGACCTCTCGGTCCAGGAGGCTGCTGCCGAAGCCTTGCTCGATATGTCCCCTGGAACTGTCACGTGGGTCATGGACAATGTGGCGGACGCGGTGGGCCGGGTCCGGATGCTGGCTTACGACCACCAGGAACACTATTGGAAGTGTCAGGGTGAGAGAGGGGGAGGAGGACGGGGAAGAGTAGAGGGGGCTACGAAGATGGAGACGGAGACGAAGACGCTTGTCCTCGTCACCGGCTCGCTGCATCTTGTCGGCGCTGTGTTAAGGACGCTGGAGCCGGGGGCGGAGGATTGAACGTACACTGCACAGTTAGGTTAGAATAGGCGGTAGAGGAGAAAGAGAAGGAGAAGATAGATGGCGAGAGGGTATCAGGGTACTAGTGATGACGATTCAACAACAGGTGGTTATGGTCGTGCTTCAACAAAGCTAGATTCTTAGTTCAGACGAGAAAAACGCGCGGGTAATAAATAGATGACAAGAAACAAAAGCTCCTTCTATAAGCTTCGAATGGTGATCTAGTTAATTGATTGAAAAGAGCCATCAGAGTTATGCTATCATCTGCAAACACTCGATTGACTCTACGAGAGCCCGGTTGGAGTTTATCTGCGATTGTGAATAGTGATGATAGCTGTCTGGCTTATGGAGTACCTCTACGAAGGATATCTCTAGAAACAAAATAAGGAGTTCGCGACAAAGGAATCGTGGCATCATTGTCCAATATGGAGTACATCTGATAATGTTACCCGAGAGACGAATAGATTAATTAGTCTTTCATACGGCTTCTCACCAACTAATTGTTGAGACCATCATGGATAAGATAATTGTAAGAGAACTTAACCTATGTGTCTTTTGATCTTGAAGACAATATACCTGTTCATCCTCCTCAAGCAATTTTACCTGACATGATGAGATTTCGCAGTAACTTACCTACCTAGGTACTTATAAGACCCGATTGTAGAAATCCACGTAAGACTTGGTATCCTGACCTAGAGCGGATCACAATGGACCATTGTCCTTCCAACTCTATAATCTAGAACTTCAGGACTACTTACTTACTTACTCTATTCTACTACTTAGGTAGCAAAGCCGGCACTTACTAAGCCGCAGTAGTAGCTCCTGGTCTAATGTAACAATGGCCCTAATACCTAGCTGAACAGCTGGGATGTGAGGTCTATTCTCTGTTGTGAGGTTTGAGATGGCTGGGCCTTTATGTGCATGGCGAAAAGAAGGGGGAAATAGGCACAGGTGGCTAAGTACTCTTTTCCTAATTAGGTATATAATCCACTCAATGTGTCTTCATATTCCAACAAGCAGTATAAAATCTTTCAGTCTCGATTGGTCTAGTGGTTAGGATACCTGCTTGTCACGCAGGTGGCCGGGGTTCGATTCCCCGATCGAGAGCATGGTTTTGCTTTTTGAATCCCTTTAAATGTCCGTTCCGTTATACATCTTTCTCCCCCAGAGAGAGAACCAGCGGCAATTCAATAGGACAATTTGGTTATTGTAATTATTAGAAAAGGAACTAATTATGAGGTGGGTGTTTGTGCCAAGGGCTTAAGCTTTTAAGGTACCCCCTACCTAGCTAGGTTGGGGCTGATTCCTCGAGAGTCTTAGGTAGTCGGCGAGTCCAATAATAATGAAACTCATTGCAGCCTCGTGAATTACAGAATCTCTCGTTGCAGGATACTATATGTACTCTCGTTATCTTTTCCTTTGGGGCTAAAAAAGCAGTGCACCTGCAACACACGGTTACACCAGCGAGCGCAACTACCGACATGACATGGATGTAGGAAGGTTCCCTCAACTTGAGCTCACCTAAAGTAATAGATAATAGCTGAGATTCCAGGAGTCCAACCAGGCCCTCTTGGGCGGAGCCCCTCTTCTGGTTCTATATAATATGAGTTGAAGTAGGCAAGGCCCGGTATACGAGATATCGCGATACATAGAAGACCTACATCAACATCAGGTGAGCTAGAGTCATGTAACCTCAGCTTATGTGTATAGTCTTACCTGAGCTATCTCTGACCCAACCACCTCTGAAGTCTGAACAATTAATTCAAAGCAAGATCATATAAGTCGAAAGCGAGATGGTAAAAGTATCCTCAATACTCCCTTCCATTGAATTCAAGGACCTTCCATCATGGTAATTAAAACATCTGTAACAACTCTATCTATCTCTACAACCCAGGCTATCCCCATCCCCGACTCCGACTATGTAGTCGAGTACAGTACAGTACAGTACAATAACCCGTCCTCAATTAGGAGTATGTATGTATGTATATATCTACTTAGGTTAGTATTTAATTGGTAGGTAGGAGGTTGGTAGCCAAAATCACACCCACTGCCCATTTCGCAAAATCACTCAATCCTCTTCTTGCCCTCCTCGGCATTCAGATACCTGGCGGTACTCAGGCCGCGCTCGTGCTTCGCCACAAAGGAGCCAAGCATCGTGCCTTTCCGGATCTTGCCGATAGTCTCCTGATAGCCTTCTATAGCCCAGGGGCGTGGATTTAGTTTTGGCCAGTTTACCTAGGATAGGACACAACGGTTAGTATATATATCTATGTGTATGAAATTTGCGAGATCGAAGATCATGGGTTAATGAGCCTGTCACTTACAAATAACATGCCGTTCTGTAGTATAAAATGCAAGCTCCAGCCGGCCACAATCAGCCAGAAGAAAATGAAGATCCGCATGGGCAGGACGGCCGAGTCCGGCAGCTGCTTGCTGAACAAGCCCAAGAAGACGAAGAATATGCTGAAGGCGAGCAGGTAGGGTATGCTCTGGATAAGAACCGGTCTCCGATCGGCGAAGACGAGCGACGAGCCGATATTAGCGGTGCCGGGCTCATAGGCACCCAAGAACAAATCATACGCATCTTGTCGCGGGCCGTCGCGGAAATTGTTCAGGTAGTACCTCGTCACGGCAATATTGCCATCCTGCAACGCCCCTTGTCTCGTGCGCTTCCCGAGTCTTGTGACGTCCGTCTTCATGGCGCCCGTGCCAGCGTAGGCTTTGGCTACGGTATCCGCGTTATCAGCCCACAGGTTGCGGAACAGGAACTCGAAGGCCGGATCTGTGGTGGCAAAGGTCTCCCCTCGCTGCTGCAGGCCCAGGTCGACGAAGATGCGATCGAGGGTCCAGCGGGCGAGCATGCTCTGCACGACGTTGGTGCGGTCAGGTCAAGCGAGTCCATGCAGTTTGTGCGCACGACGCTCGTTTGGAAATTCCTGGTTTCTAGCCCGCTGTTGGCAGGCATGTCGACGCCGCGGAAGTACTGCTGTGCGATCAGCGAGTCGTGCAGCTTGTCGACTAGCAGCATGGCGCGGTGGATCTGCATCCCCTTGGTCTCGTGATGGTAGTCGAAGTAGACATAGTGCAGCCGATCGAGCTCCTGCTCGGTAGTCTGCGGCTCGACGACGTGGAACTTTTCATCAGTAAGTTGGTCCTTGCTGACGGATTCTGACTTCGAAGACAGTAGCATCTCGACCATCTGTTCATAAGCCTCCTTGATGCGCTTCTCACGGCCTTTCTGGTTCACCAGGTTGACGAGATAGTTGTCGCCATATATGCGGATCTGCTCGTCGAAGTGCTTCTTGGCGGCTGAGAAGGCAGTCTCGATGCCGCGGATCTGGAGCTTGGGGGTGTACTTGAGAACGTTGATTTCGGACCAGTAGACGGGCACACTTCCTCGCGTCTGGACGTAGGACATGACCTGGGTCTCGGGTCCTTCAGACGCGCCGAACTTGCCGCTTTGCATGTCGGTGCTGCCTGCGTATCCGCCCAGTCCACCTCCCGTGTCGTTCAAAACGACGACTTGCTCGGTCTCGTTGTAGTTGGCGGCGTGTCCATCCTCATCGAGACCTCTGGTGAAATATCTTGTTCCAGCCCGATAACGCGCCTTTCTTGTGATCAGGACGATGGTCAAAGGAGTGCCCTTGAACTTGGTCGGCCGGATCTCTAGGGTGCCCCATATCAGCGGTAAGATGAAGGGATCAACGGCGGGTTGGGGACCCTGCTGGGATCGGTGGCCCAGCCTCCGAAAGTCGATGAGGTCGGACTGGACGAAGCGGTTCCAAAAGAATCGGTCGTCGGCGCGCATCCAGAGAGGGGCGGAGTTGTCGATGGAGGCCTGTCGCTGGAAGCTGTTGGTGAGATCGATGGAGTAAGAGAAGTACATGGGGCCGCTCATGATGAAGGTCTTGAGAAGGAACAGGAACTGATCCTCGTCGGGGTCGCGTATCTGGCGTTCTCGCATGGGCAGGAAATCGGTCGATATGACTTTGTAGACCATGTGTCCCTTCAGCCGGCCGATGGGCTGAGCTTTGGTGATGACAATGGCATACTTGTCTGTGCACAGCAGGTCAGCGTCCGACCATGAACACGGATTTTGACAAGAGAAGGGAGCGTACCTAGTCGCAATCGGATCAGGCCAAGGATACCGGCTATACTCGAGACGCGGGCGACACGTTTGGTACTGACGGAGGCAGTCTCGCTCAGCCGGACATCGCCAGTTGGCCTGTCGATGACAAGAGCAGGAGCAGCGGGCGAGGAGGGCGATGTGAAGGTGTAAGATTCGGGGGCGACATGGACATTGATGTCGCGATAAGGGAGCGTCATGATGGGCTAGGTGTTGGCGAGGTGCGGCGCAGATTCATAGTCTTCGCAGAGACAGAAGGTTTTGCTAGGAGAAGGCCACCTGGGCATGGGCAGTCTGAGGCGGGACTGTCTGCTGGGGCTGGCAGCCTCGGGGCAGCTGTGCCGGTCGGGGGCAATCGGTAGGGGTGGCGATTGAAGCTGTCGCGGCCCCTGGGGGGAATTGTCGATGATATTGAAGATCGAATATGGACTCTGTTGGGCCACTAGGTAGGGTGTTTAGATTCAAGACCAGATTCGAGCAGCTCCTGAAGTTAGCCAGTCGCCAGGTACATGTAAGTGTTCACATGGTTGCCCCACCTACAGAGGTACTTCATCATTACCTAAGTGGACTAGTGGTGCGTAGATTACGTAGCTCGCTGCTCTGTACGTAAGGCAGACGTCGTTTGTCCGGCCCCTTGACCTGCCCAGGTCCCTCGCGGCCTGCACGGGGCATGCAGCTCAGCTCACGTCTCGCGCTGGAACGAACGACGCAAGCCCCCCAAGGCCTGGCCCGACCCACTTCGAGCTGTCTCACTGCCTACAGGTAGCCAACTTGCTTCTCTTATTCGCCAAATATAGCAGCCAGCCAGGCAGTGATCAAGTGACGGGAGCGCGAGTGAGCGGCCGACACCACCGACAGACCCCTAACAACTCTACCTATCACCATCACCTACGCTCTCCCTATCACCGCCACCATCCCACTTCTGCTGCTACCACATCACCATCGCCGGCTGCGCTTCTGCCTCGTCCCGTCCACTACCTCTTACATACATCCCGAACTCGATCGACCATCTCCCGAGTCGTGCACCAGAGCTCCCTTCCACCCCGAACACACACGCCGTGCCATCGTCGGCCCTTTGTTCCTTGATCCGCCACCACCGCGCCACCATCTACCTTCCATCTAGGCCATCCTCATTTCACACACTCCCGTAATGGCTTCTCGGACAGGGCCCGCCGCCGGCCGCGGTATGAACACACGCTTTGCACAATTCAAGTTGGTATTACTGGGTATGCTTTATCCCCCCGCTGCTTGTCCATGCATGCCATCGATACTAATCCATCCTTACAGGAGAGTCCGCTGTCGGAAAGGTAACGAAGACGATGTCGATGCGAAACGCCGATCCAAGCTGACACGTATGAAATATAGAGCTCGATAGTGTTGAGATTCGTTAAGGTACTTCATCCCCGTACCACATGCGCATCGTACCTATACCTCCGAGCTCGGCTCGCTTACACCGCACCCGTCTAGGATCAATTCGACTCGTACAGAGAATCAACCATCGGCGCCGCCTTCCTCACCCAGACCATATCCCTCGACGAGAACACCACCGTCAAGTTTGAGATCTGGGATACCGCCGGCCAGGAGAGATATAAGTCTCTCGCACCCATGTACTACCGAAATGCCAACTGCGCCGTTGTCGTCTACGACATAACCCAATCCGTACGTATCACCCGTATTACGTGTCTCAATTCGGCCAACGAAGTACACCGTGATCGACTGACACTGCTCGATTGTAGGCATCCCTGGACAAAGCAAAGGCGTGGGTAAAGGAGCTGCAGCGCCAGGCGAACGAGAACATCATCATCGCGCTCGCCGGAAACAAGCTGGATTTGGTCAACGAGCAGCCCGACAAGCGCGCAGTGCCAACGGCCGAAGCAGAAGCGTATGCGAGCGAGGCCGGTCTGCTGTTCTTCGAGACGTCGGCCAAGACAGCGGAGAACGTGCAAGAGTTGTTCACTTCCATCGCCAAGAAGCTCCCCCTTGATCAGGTCGGCCCCCGCCACACCCGACCCGGCCAACGGCCCGGCGGCGTCAACCTAGGCCCGGTCGAAGGCAGAGACACGCAGGCTGGCGGACCTTGCAGCTGCTAAAAAGCCGCTGCCACATTTTATCCCACGACCACGGCATCGATGGTGACGAGAAGGGATTGCAACCCTTTTCCTCGGAATCTTGTTTCTTTTTAGGGCGCTTGATCGACACATCGCGGTTGAATTTTGATCAACTATTCTGCGTCATTCCGAGAACAAGGACTTCGGTTTACTTTTTCAGCACTACACAACGGTATGGGAGCGTAGAACGAGTGCACGAGTTCGCGGAGGACCAAGATGAAGAAAGAGTACGGCGAAGTGGTTGCAAATCTGGTGTATATTCATTCCATTGGGGTTTCTTTCTCGGCAGGACGGCATCACGGTTCCCTCATTCCCTCTGACATTGTGTTTCTCGCTATTCTGTTTTTTCATGCTTGAGATTCTTGACGAAGATTCTGAAGCACAGTGCCGCATGGGTCTCATATAGCTGTCAGTCGAGACCAGCGATGTGACGGGGTGTGACTGGGTGACGGGCCAGAGAGCACGATGCACGAGGCCACATACAGTACAAGTACAGGTACAGACTGCTTGCTTTTGCTTTCCGTGGCGTTGTGATGGGGGTACAAGTAGTAATACGATAGACCACTAATTGTCTCAGTTTGAAATCGACAAATACCGTTTCCGTTTCATCTTGCATCAGGGTCATAGTCAGAATGTTGGAATTATAGGACCATATCTAGATACATGTACGTCATGCAAGTATGTTTTTGTTCCCTCTCTTTTGAATTTGACAAGGTTTGTTATTGTTAGTATCGCGATAGAAACGACACGGCTCATTGAATCCAAAAAAAATTGAAAAGTGGGAGATGATTGAAGCCCGAGATGAGTATAACATTAGTTAGGTATGACACAGTCGACGTAGCAGGACGGTAGCAAGACGGGCATTTCCCAACGACGGTCTCAACAGCAGTGGTGATACCTACCTACCAAGGCCCCCCAGGTACCTAATGGGCCCACTTGTGCCGTCACTGCACAGCACAGTACCTTGCGAGTTGCTGCGTTCGCCCGGAGGCTTGGAGTGCTATCCGGGTCTGCTAGCTTGGGGCTTGGCGGGTGCAGGCCCGGAGCAAAGCTTGGATCCCGCTCTGAAAAAAAGCTTCCGAGGTTTTTACGTCTCCAGTTCTCTCCCGCTCGCTCTGTCCCTGGCTCCAGGTACAGGCCTGATTCTTTGGAGGTGCACACTGCGGCCAATTAATGTACCAAGGTACCTAACCTAGGCTATCTCATTATCTCATATTGCAACTAACCTCGCATCTCGTCTCTGCCCCAAAACACCATTACCTCAACTCCCCCAACATCCCTCCCCGCGCAACGACCCTCCCGCACCATCTTGACGGCTGCTCGATGCCCTCATGTTGCGGAACTCGCTGCGATCTGTCCGGGCTATAGGCAGCAGGCCCATCGGTGCTGCTGCCGCCCGCCAATGGCAGCCCACCATCGCCGCCAGAGCCGGCGTCCAGCGCTGCTTTGCCGACAACAAGAAGCCCTCGATTGCGGACCCTAAGCCCCCCAAGTTGCCCGCGACCGAGACTACCACCGCCGCTGCGAGTGAACCCGCCACTTCTAGAATCGAGGCCAAGGTCGCCGACTCGACCGTCGCCGCGCAAGATATCCCTCTCACGCCCCCCGCTCCCGAGGTCGTGGCTCCTCCCACCATAACGAAAACAACTCCTCCCCCGCCACCACCTCCATCTGCGCCTATCAAGAAGAAGAAGGGCTTCTTCCGTCGTCTGCGCAACTATGTCCTCACCCTCACTCTCCTCGGCGCCCTGACCTTCGGCGGCGGCGTGTGGTACTCGCGCATCAACGACAACTTCCACGACTTCTTCACCGAGTACGTGCCTTTCGGCGAGGAGGCCGTACTCTACTTCGAGGAGGCTGACTTCCGGAAACGGTACCCCGGCACCCTCAACAGCGGCACGCGCAACAAGGACACCGGTGCCCCGGTCAAGATCGCTCCCCAGAGCGGTGCTTCGTGGCGGGTCGCCGACAGCAGCGAGCCCTCTGGTCGTCAAAATAGTGCTACGACCGGCAAGGAGCCGCCGAAGAAGAAGAGCGCTGGAAAGCAGCCCTCTTCCGCCACCGAGTCATCTGGAAGCGCCCAGTCTCCGGCCCCGGCCGCTACTGATGCCAAGAAGGAGGCGGCACCCAAGAGAAAGAGCAGCCAGTCTGGCTTCAAAGCCCCGGAGGTCGACGAGCCTTCGCGGTTCCCGCCCCCGACTCCCCTTGACCCTCTGAAGGTGAAAGACGCAGACGAGCCGGTCATCCAGGAGCTGGTCAAGATGCTCAACGACATCATCGCCGTCGTGAACTACGACAACGACGACGGCCGCTTCTCGAGCACCATCAGCCTGGCCAAGAACAAGATTGACCGCGTCGGGTCCCAGATCCGGGATATCAAGGACAAGGTCGAGAAGGAGGCTGCCAAGAACGTCGAGAGCCGTGTCAAGGAGTTTGAGAACGCCGCCAACGAACTAGTTTCCCGCGTCGAGACGACCATGGCTGCGCAGGAGAGCCAGTGGAAGGTCGAGTTCGAGGAGGAGATGAAGCGCGTGCAGACCGCCTATGATTCGCGCTTGACCACCGAGATCGAGCAGAACCGCCGGGTGCAAGAGGAGAAGCTGAAGAACCGCCTCCTGGAGCAGGCCGTCGATCTCAAGAAACAGTTTATCAAGGACGTTTCTGGACAAGTGGAGGTTGAGCGCAAGGGACGTCTTGGAAGACTTGAGCAGCTGAGCGACGCGGTCAAGGAATTGGAAATGCTGACCACAGGCTGGAACGACGTCGTCGACACGAACTTGCGAACGCAGCAGCTACACGTCGCCGTCGAGGCGGTGCGCGCCAGTCTCACCGACGATGAACACCCGCGGCCTTTTGTGCGAGAACTCGTGGCGCTGCGCCAGATCTCGGGCGAGGACGAGACGGTTAATGCGGCTATTGGCTCCATCAACCCCTCGGCCTACCAGCGCGGCATCGCGAGCCCGAGCCAGCTCATCGACCGCTTTAGACGCGTCGCGAGCGAGGTGCGCAAGGCGTCGCTGCTGCCCGACGATGCGGGCGTCGCGAGCCACGCGTCGAGCTGGGTGCTGAGTCATGTCATGTTCAAGAAGCAGGGGCTTGCGGAGGGAGATGATGTTGAGTCTATCCTGACGAGAACACAGACGTATCTGGAAGAGGGTAACCTTGATGCGGCAGCGAGGGAGATGAATGGGCTTGAGGGCTGGGCTAAGACGCTGAGTCGCGATTGGTTGGGCGAGGTTAGAAAGGTTTTGGAGGTGCAGCAGGCGCTTGAGGTGAGTTACCCCATCCCCAGGAGCAATATCTCGTGATGGTCATTATTGCGAAACGGATACGGAAATAGGACTAACGTGAATATTCTTGAACAGGTCATCGCCACACAAGCGAGGTTGCAGAGTCTGCAGGTCGAGTAATAGTTCAACCCAACCCTTTAAAAATCCCGACACTATAGACACATAGAAGGAATGCGGCTTCCTTATTACGTCCTTTTGTGTGTTCTCTGTACATTGTATCCGTCTATCCGTCTAATTTCTCTCTCCTGAGCGAGGCGAAGCGATGGGGCGATGGGAGGCCCGTGTATCAAGATAGCAGAAGCATAGTCAATTCAATAGATTTGCAACTAACAGGTGGTGTTCTTTGGGGGTGGGATTGCAGTGAGTGGTGAGTGAATACGGGGTAGTCATGTGAGGTCGTGCTATTTGCAAGGTAAAGACCTACTTGTAGTAGTGTTTATGCTCCACTGCGATCAATTGGTTTATGAGATTTGGTCTTGGACGTACATTATACCTGATGAAAAGTGATATAGGAGGTGCGCTAAGCTAGAACTTCTACGTAATTGTACGGCGTATGCTGTTGACACTGAAGGAAGGCTCAACTGTCAAGTTGCAGACAGAACTAAGGGCTTGCTACTATTTACAAGTAAGTATCTTCAGCTTCAAGCCCGTCTTCGGGAATAGGATCTGGTAAATGGTCCTGAGAGTGGTTCAGGGGATATGTATAGAAAGTACTAGGTGTTAGAATCTTACTGAGAACTTTAGTTGTTAATCAGTCAGATAAATGCCTTGGTCGTCGTAAATTCGTCTTTTGAATATGATTCAGTGGTATCTACAAAACTTGAAAATAAATTGGAAAGACATGACAGCTTTCTCCTGGGGATATCATGTTCCCATCGCCCAACTTCTCGGGGGCTTGCTCATTTCCTCTCCAAATTCGTGTGCAGCTGATGCTGCTTTATCGGGGCAATCAACACCAGCGCCAGTATGCCCCAAGCGAGCATCAGAAGCCAGACATAGAAAAACGCATCCATGAATGACTGGATGACGCCTTCAAACCATTCGCTTGGGAGATTACTCAATTCCGCCAGATCATCGAGGATTCTTTGTATTTTCTCTGCGGCATTGGGCATGTCGCCAAATCTCTCCCAGAGATCACTGCGAAGTGTACCCTGATAAATGACTGAGGCGACGGTTATGCCTATTGTCCCGCCTAAGCTTCGTGCAAGGTCTACCATTTCATGTTAGATTGGTTCGCCGTCAAAGTGAAAAACCGAATACAAGTTGGGGCGAATGCGTGAGTGGGAGAGACAGCAACTTACAAGTACAAGAAGTGACGACAGCCTGCTGGGTGTGATCAACCGCCGCGAGACAAGCGACCTACGTAATCCCAAAAACAGCAGTATACCCCCCGCCCACAATCAAAAACGCAACAGAGGTCAACCATCCAGAGCTATTCTCGTCCTGGAACGTGAACATGGCGATCCCAAACGTCATGGCTAGCACAGAGCTAATCACCAGCCCGACATACCTGCCCGTCTTCTTCATCAGGTACCCTGTGACGAGGGCGCCTGCAGATGTACCGAGTGAAACAGGCAGGATCTTGAGTCCGGCTGTCGTGGCTGAATCGCCGCGTACTTGGAGATATAATGGGATGTAGAAGACGCTTGTCAGAGCTATGGCAGAGCAGAAGATACTGGCTAAGCAGGAGGTGAGGACTGTGCGGTTCGCCAGCAGCTTGACGGGGATGATGGGCTGCACCGCGCTCTGCTCCCAGCGGAAGAGCGCCGCGAAGGCGCCACAGGAGAGTAAAATAGCCGTAGCCGGCAGAGGATGCGTCCAAGGCACTACGTTTCCGCCGAAACTTAGGCCCAGGACGAGGAAAGTAAGGGCTAGTGTCGTGAGCAAGACGCCGCCGAAGTCGATGCGCTTTAGGTATGTCTTGTCGGACTGTTTCGGAGGCACTTTGACGAGGAAGTAGACGATTATTGCGGAGAGAAGCGAGGGCGGGACTTGGATTAGGAAGGCCAGTCGCCACCCCATGGAGGTGTGGTCGCTGAGGTAGCCGCCGAGAATGGCGCCTGTCATGGTCCCGAGTCCATACCAGATATTGGCGATGCCGCCGACGACGCCGCGCTTGCGTAGTGGGATGAGGTCTGACGCTAGGAATGTCGGGATGCTCATCAGCCCGCCGCCGCCGATGCCGGCGATCAGACGGCCTAATATCATGGCCTGTTGGCTTGTGGCGAGCGCGCAGATCAGGTTTCCGGCTGTGAAAGCTAAGTTCGCGAACACGAGCCCCGGGCCCCGGCCGAAGATATCTGTCAAACGCCCGGAGATGGGCTGGGCCGCGGCGTTGGATATCAGATAGGCTGTGGCGAGCCATGATAATAGGCGCAGAGAGTCGAATTCGCTGGAGATGGGACCTGATAGAGTCGCTACGACGGTGGTGTCGGCCGCGCCGAGGAATACGCCGAACCACGCCGTGCTCATGACGAGCGCCAGCCATGCGAAGGACGCCTCTTTGGCGATGATGGTGCGCTCGCCTGCGGAGTCCTCTGAGCTGACTGAGGAGTCGATGAGTGTGTCGGAGGCACACTCGACGTCGGAATTTGAAGCTGGGTAAAGAAGGGGTGTGCGCTCCGAGGCAGAGGCGCTGTCGCTGGCGATTCTCAGGGCTTTGGGCCAGGTGTCGAAGGGGTTCGACATGATGAATACCTAGGTGGTTTTCTGGGTGGAAAGAAAACACGATAAAGGTAGAATATAATTCTTGGATTATACAAGACCTCGACCTTTGAGAAGGGAGCTTGGTTTGGTTTACTTGTTAATGATAGTAACTAGTTCACTGGCCAAGCGGGAAGCATCGAGGCTTATGATGCTCTTCACGACACTAGATTTCTGTGCGTTGCTCTGAACACCGAGGAGAAGCAGAAGCTGGAGGAGAGCAAGCGTGACGAAGCCTGCATACGTACATACATGCTTCGAACACTGTATTACAGATTGAGAAATGCTGCGCTTGGTAGGTAGGTAGTTTGATAGTTGGTTCATCTCAGGGGTTCCCCTCCAATACAGAGAGTCTGCTGATTTTTCCCCTTCCAACTTTGTGAGGGCAATACTACTTCGCGTGGGCTCAGCTGGCACACATCTCTATCTGGTGATTACCGTCTGGTCAGGCATGACTCTAGTCTTTGACGTTTGCGAGGGTATGTTTTACTGAGATGTTTCCACACCACACATGTGGTGGGTTGTGAGAACAAGGAGGGTGATCGATCCATATTGAAAGTGCTAGAGACTGAAGACGTAGTGGAAAGCTGGGTCGACTCTGTAGATGTCCTACGAAACCACGCCCAAATCCTAATCCGCAACATGGTACTGGAAATGGACGCTCCCCGGACGCCAAACGAATTCCCAGTCAATGGCGCCGATTTCATTCAGAAAATAGCGCCATACGAGGCAGAGAGTGAAGAGGGTAACCTGAGTCTAACGTTCTGGCATCGAGCTCTGGCAGACTTCGCTATGCAGGGAGAAATCTATGTTCTCCTCTTTGAAAAGCTGAAGGCGGAATTCGAAGATGTCAAGCATAGCCAAGCAGTGCTTGAAGCAGTCGTTGCGCAGTTAGCTCTAGAGTCATCGTTTTTATCGCAGCCGCTGGCCCGCGATGCTGCCTATGTTCATTTCATAGATGATCAGCAGCTCGTGTACAGCTATGTCGACATAGACAAGCTAGCACGATCCGAGTTTGCCTGTACAGACATTGTCATTGGGATGATTCAAGATATAATCGGCAATTCAAGTCGCGATGAGTGCCTGATTGCACCCATAACGGTCGCCAACTGCTATCCGATCTGCTCTAGTCATGACGGGCGAGCAGTCATCATTGATGGCAACAACCGCACTGCCACTATCGGCTTCTTGAGATTCGTCTCCATCTACGGGGTGCCCAATTCTGGGGAGACAGATAACCTCCGCGAATATTGCCGAGATTATGGGCTCGGGCCGGTCTGTTTCGTAGACCTCTATAAAGTCATGGACGCACTCTGGCAGAGCTACCCGGATATCATCCAACAGCTTAAGAATCCTGAAAGTGCTTCCCTATTCCGCAGAGTCCGGCAACTGCCAGCTCTAGTTACGGAAGAATCTTCCTTCTTTACGAAGACGCTGTTGGATGCCGAGGAGAACGTCCTGCAGCCAGTCCATCAGAGTATTTTTGCTACTGACGATCTGTTGGTGGCTTTTCCGGGGAAGATGCAGAGCCATGGACGAGCTAGAGGATTCAAAGCCATGCCAGTTCGCTGATCACACAATTTTGTCTTCAGGGGGAGTTGTGTTTGATTTTCTATGTATTTAGTTTTGCTCTATGATAGTTTAAGTAACCTCACATCTGAAAACCCGTCACAATCAGTCTTTCATGGCCCAATCTGCAGCAGCTATGGCGTGAATCTTAGTTGTATCAAACATGGGAATCGGGCATCCCGCTTCTTCCACCAAGAGACCAATCTCAGTGCATCCCAGGATTAGGCACTCCGCCCCTGCCTTTGCTAGTTCCCCACTGATCTTGTAGTAAGTCTGTCGTGACGACTCGTTGATAATCCCATTGCAAAGTTCGCTGTAGATGATTGAATGCACAGACTCGCGGCCTTCATTTTCCGGAACAATGACACGCAGTCCAAACTTGTCTTCCAGCCGAGACTTGTAGAAGTCCTTTTCCATGGTGAAGCGGGTGCCTAGCAGCCCGACAGATTTGAACCCCGCTTTAAGGATGCAGTCGGCCGTAGGGTCCACGATGTGAATCAGAGGCAACTCGGAGGCTTTCTCGATCCCGTGGCTCACGAAATGCATAGTGTTCGTGCAAAGCACAATGGCGTCAGCACCAGCGAGCTTGAGTTTGGCCGAGGCTGTGTCGAGAAGGGCGCCGGCCTCATCCCACTTGCCCGCATGTTGCAATGCTTCGATCTCGGCGAAGTCGAACGAGAAGATTATGCAGCGAGCAGAATGCAACCCGCCCTGGACATGCCGCACGCGCCGGTTGATCTCCTGATAGTATGTCGTAGTGGACTCCCAGCTCATGCCGCCGAGCAAGCCTAGGGTCTTCATCTTGAGTTTCGCCGTCCGTCAACTGCCGTCCGAGTCTATTGATTTTTGCTTGGTCGATGATCAGGTAGCTAAGATGCACACGGAATCACTCAGCTTGGTGTGCACACAGCACTATGAGAAGGGGTTTGGACTTGGATCTGCTGACTGACTATGTCCGGTCCGGCCATCCATCTCCATACAGTGACGAGGGAACAAGCCGTACGGAGTACACATACATGTCTGACAGGGGCAATCTGTATGACAGGGGAATAATATGCACTACAACATTGCAAGGATCTGTGGCCGACTCCTCTTAGGAACCAAGACGACAGAAGATGTATCGATACTTGGTTCCTTTCAAACCAATAAACGGGCGACGGGAAGACACAGCATAGCGAGGAACATGATATGATGCATGCTGCAAGATCGCGGCGTAGTGCATCTCATGTAGGGCCGATGTTACGTACGGATCCTCTCCGCCGGTTGCTCGCCGCCAGGTCCTGTCCACCGCACACTGATTACCAAATTACCCCAATTAAGCAGTTGTCATTTACAACCCCGATGTTGCAATTCCCATCGGCAATTATTCGACCACATGACTCAGCAAAAAAGTTTAGTGCGGCGCCCAGAGATAAGCTTCCCAACTTACACAGATAAGATCCCTTGTACTTGCAGGTCTGACAAAGGCAGGTTGAAGATTCTGTAAGTCATCTCAAGCGCAATTTTACAATTAGCCCCCAGACTATATCCACATCAAGTCATTCGGCAGCACGCTAAGACTAGTTGCCGAATTCGATGCTTTCAGTTCGGTGATTTACACTAGCCCCCAGCTTTCAGGTCTGGCTTAGCCCCTTACAGTATCAAGGTACGCAGATCATGACATCCACGTTTGGCTTGACAGACCGAATCCGTGTTATGCCATAGGTTTGTGTTAAGTAGAGCACACTATCTGCAGGCAGACAGAATAAGTGAACTTGTGCTAGACTAGATTGTTGCCAGGAGATCCAAGTCTTGTATTGTTATAGAAAGATAATGAAATGCAAATCAATATTGATGCAGTATGTACAAAGGTCCGCTGCCATTGCCCTCGCCAGGCATCGACACGGCTCTCATAGGCCAAGCCAGACAAGACAAGCCCATGCTGACACCATCTCCAATGACAAAATTCCTGACGCCTGACTATCTAACTACTCACGTTCACCTAATAAGCCACCCATTAAGACTCTTCTGTAATCCTTGCATGATGCTGAACCTTGCCGTTCGCAGCCCACGTGAGAACCCTATTCTCCTCCCGGAACTGGTAACCCTGGGCAGACGACGAGACCGTCTTGGGGGTTCTATCTCAGCTTCGGGAACCTTCAAGTCTGTCGGCTCTTGTGGTAGGGGGGTAGGATTGATAGCTACAATGGGTAGGGATAATGCAGTAGCCTCCGGCTTAGATGCTTCCTCCCCCTGAGCTGCAGATGACTCCTCTCCGGCTCGCTTCTTCTCCAATTCCATAAGGTACGTAGCATAACGACTCTGCTTGTTGTGTATTCCGCATTCTGTCTTCTGCTGACCCTTCCAGCGGCCGGTGCGCTCGTCATCCCCATCAGCTACAGGCTGTGTAGAATGCCAATCGCCAATGCTCTTATACCCTTTCTCCAAGAGCGTGTTGTAAGGCACGTTGTTGTCTATAATGTAGTCGTGCACTTCATCGAAGGACCACTTGGCGAGGGGGTTGATCTTGACAACGCCCCTCTCGTGGTCCATTTCGACAATGGGGAGGTTATCTCGAGCAGCACCCTGGGACCTCCTACGTCCCGTGAGGACCGCAGCGACATCGAGGACATAAAAGGATCGTTGTTGGGGCTCGACCTTGGCGAGGTAGTCGTATCGCTCTCCATTCTTCTCCCATAGCTTGCTCATACGCAAGATGTCCTGGGGAGCGACCTGTTCGAACTGTTCATTCAGGTGCTTGATGTGAAGCTCTGTGAGCTTGATCTTGGGAGGGACTGAAAAAGAGTCGAAGGAGGAGCGGCTGCTAGACTCCGGGTCGCCGTCATAGCGGTAGAGCTCCATTGTGTCAGTGGTAGCGTATTTCGTCTGAAGGGACGTGATTATGCAATAAAACTAGCCAAATGGCAAGGAGAAGGAAGTAAATCAAAGCTAATGGGCTTAGAAGCGCTGAATCAGAGGCATTTGGCTAAGGAGGGTGCAGGAGCCGCAGTATATAAGGTTGACTGGTTGAAGGCCAGGTATTCACAATAACGAGTAAGGAAATGTTGTATGTCGATAGGGCTCGTAGACCGTCCTCAAGAAGCCTTGAGGGTGCCACCATCGCAATATCTTGGTAGCAGGCTGCTTCCATAGAGGCGAATTGGTTACATGGGCGCCATTCTACCTTGCACGTAAATTTTCAAACATACTATGAGTAACACCTCGTGACTCGTATATTGACAGTCTTTCCACACCTCGAAAATACACTGTATAAACTCGCAGTGGTCGTGGATCGACTTGAACTCCCCACACACCTGGCTCGCCTGACCCCGTCACGACCCATCTTACACACCACATTGCACGCACATCCCCCGGCCGGACCTTTCTTTCTTTTTACAGACATAATCGAATAGTGTGTCCAAGGTGACAGCACCATCGCTTAGTGAAAAAAGTCAGGTGAAGGTGTCAAGAGGGCTCGGGGCTCCATGGCCAAGAATTTCAAAAACCAGGGCCCGAATGTAACCACATTCGTGATGACACCGATCCGAAATTCCGAATATCCGCCACTCGAGACATAACCATCTCATCCGAGCTCGGAGGCAACTAGACATTGAGATATCTCATAAGAGGTCTCGTGCTAGGTGATATTGCAATTGCGATCCGAGTCTACGAGAGTCACCAAGTGCCTGCTTCCTGAGGTTCTCATCAAGTCTTCTTTTACTCACCTACTTGTCATCTATCCCCATTCACTCAATCGGAGCTCAAGACAAAATGAGCGAGTTTAGTGAGAGTGCCCAAGTGCCGCAAACTACAAAAGGTACTATTGACGTGGATTCATCTCACAATGAGCACCGGTCTAAGTCCCCGGACTATAAGGACCGAGGTAGACGGCACTCATGGCAAGCACCACGCTCCAAGCCCAGAGGCAGTCGACCTGTCACAATCAGCTACTCAACATTCAACGGACACCATAACGAGTATCAGCCGCTGTTATCCGCCCAAGAGCCAGACCAGCAGGAATGGATCATCGAGCCCGTAGAGTCTGGCTTTTTCAGGCTCGTGCAGAACTTCGACTTCAAGTGGTACGGCTCCACGATGGGCACGGGCATCGTGTCGATTCTGCTGTTCACATTTTCAAACATCTACACCCCAGCAAGCTCAATCCTCTTCAAGCTCAGCGTCGTCTTCTACGGCTTCAACGTGCTGCTCTTCAGCGCCATTTTCACAATGACCGTCTTGCGATACTACCACTACCCGAGACTGTTCATCATGCTTGTCAGCGACCCCGGCCAGGCAATGTACCTGGGTACGTTTCCTATGGGCTTCGCAACGATCATTAGTATGACGGTCAACGTGATGGTTTCTCGATTTGGGGATTCCTGGGCTCAAGCTGCGTGGGTCTTCTGGTGGTTCGACGTAGCAGTCAGTATGGCGACAGCGCTAGGAGTGCCGTGGTTACTGTAAGTCGACTCTCCCTCAATCGTAATCAAACTCCATACTGACTGATTGGTGCATCAGGCAAGTCAGACACCACGAAGTCACAGATCTCGGCAATATGACAGCTGGTTGGCTCCTCCCCATCGTAGCACCCATCGTCGCGGCCGCTACCGGCGCTGTGGTCGCCTCAGTCCTTGAACCGGATCGCGCTCTTGTCACGATTTTGACCAGCTACACGATTCTGGGAACCGGTCTACCAGCTGCACTCTCCATCATCGCCATATACTTCATGAGGGTAGCTACCAAGAAGCTCCCGCCGACAGAGCACATGGTCAGCACATTTCTCCCCCTAGGCCCTCTCGGCCAAGGCGGCTTCGCAGCCCAGAAACTCGGCGAACAGGCCTTGCGCGTGTTCCCTCTGACCAATACCCTACCTGTCGTGAGCGAACAGAGTAGACTGCTAGCGGGAGAGGTCCTGTACACTATGGGGTTCCTCACTGCAGTCACGCTTTGGGGTTTTGGCCTCATGTGGCTGTTCTTTGCAGTGTTGTCTGTGACGAGGCAAAGGGTGCCGTTCAGTCAGGGCTGGTGGGCGTTCACTTTCCCGCTGGGCGTCTTTGCCATGTCGACGCTTACGATGGGGTTGAATCTGCCGTCGCCGATGTTTAAGGCCT